>MCJB01011266.1:13613-71190 GCA_002018475.1 Nicotiana obtusifolia | reverse complement strand
ACGTGCCTACCCGGCCGCCTATAACACGGCTCGGTAAAGAAGAAACATGTCTAGGTGCACATATAAGTGCCTACCCGGCCGACTATAGCGCGGCTCGGTAATGAAAATAAACACACATATATATATATACATAAGTGCAATGCAAGACCGACCTCAGAAGAGATATCATGACAAGAGTCGAAGTGACCTATTGTCGTTATCCTTCGACTATCTTTATTGTCCCTACGTCCTTTGGTTTCCAACCATGAGACAACCAGCACAAGAAACATGGAAGTTACGTAGTACGGATTTATTTGAAGTAGACATCATGTTCAAGCTAACAATAACCATGATCAATATGGACGTCGGAAAAAGAACGAACAAAAGAATTTTAATTCTCTTTGAGTGATGAACAAGGAAGGATGAGAATACTTAAATCTTCTTCGATATGAGTCATTCATGTGAAAAGGGTAGATTTAATCATATTTATCAATTTGGAGTGGAGCAGTTCGAATTTGATGAGACAATCCAATAAACGTTCATTCGAGTTCTAGTCATGCCGAAAAATATAAAGAAGGACCCTACATACCTCGTTGATAGAGCTATACGCGTCTTTCGGGTCCTTGAATACCTTATGAATAGCTACCTACACAAAATGAACTATTCGAGATCAAATCAAACTCATAGCTCATGAGAGTCTTCACTTAGACATTTAAGCAAGCAACTCGCGGGCATAAGTTCGTAGGCTCTTTTGTGGCTCAATTTTCCCGCAAAGCACTACAAAATTTTTACTTTCCTACTCCCCTTCATCAGTGCAATCCTATCCATACCACCATAACTCCAAGCAACATGTTAAAACTACATAAAACAGCCCAACAAGAAAGCCAAGTCCATAAGAGTTCATAAGAATCGCAAAAGCTCATTCTATGGGGGTTTCTACCCAATTTCTAGGTTTAATTACTTGTAAGGCTCAAAGAGATGAAGAGAAGGTTAAATCATACCTTAAAAGTTGAATAATACTCTACAACTTGAGTTATTTCAAGACAAAGCTTTCTTCCGAAAATCAAAACAACGAGAAGTCTACGATATTATGATTGTCATGTGATTCCTTATGTTGTAATCACTTGATTTGCCTTTGAAATTGATTGTGATTGATGGAGAATAATTTGGGAGAGTATAAGGGCTGATCTTGGGTTTTGTCTTGATGAAAATGAGGGCCAAAAACGTTGGAGGCCTCTATTTATATCACTTAAGTGGGGCCCACTGTTCTGTGGCAGTTTGCACCCTTGTACGGAAATGCGAATTTCTCTCTACTCGGATGTCGTATCGACAAACGGTTAAATGCGCTGAAAACTAGACTCGTAGATATTCGATTTGATAGGTGGATCACCCCATAACTCCAAGTATATTGAGAGAAAAGCTCTTTCACATTTGACCCAAATTTCAGTGAAATTTACAAGCGTAACTTGCGACAAACTTTTTCAACTTCCGTATCACAACTCATTTGACTTCAAAACTTAACGTATGACTATCATCCTATTTAAATACCTCAAAAAAAAAAACCTTCTTACCATGTTAGCAACCTTACGATACGACAACGCACGAACACACAAGGTGTAACAGGAAGAATCTTCCACCAGAAACGATAAAGGAAAAGGCAGGATTTGATAAGATATTGAAGGTACCACAATTATATAATTGAGGTAATACAGCCAAACGATTTTAATAAAGCACCCGACCCCACCATAAAGGATTGTCGTGAATCTATCTTTTTTTGTTGTTGCTGAATTTATGTTTTTATTACTGAAATTAAAGTACAACAATGGAGGGGAACATAAATCTTACTACCCAAAAGAGAATTCCTGTAGTATTAGTCATTCTAAAGTGATGACTAATTGTACCTAGAAAGTAGTAGGGGGTTAGACCTAAGATGATGTAACGGTTGTCTATTTGATAATAGATAGTCGTCTATACAAAAACAATGTGAGGTGAATTTACTTTTATAAAGTAGTTACTCATTTTTTTCCTTTTTTGTAGGCCACGACTGTAATTATTCTGTCGGCCATTTTACTCTTTAAATTTTGTTTTGTTTTTAGGCGATCCATTATATAAGGATCAGAAGTCTTCGATAGAAGAGAGGCCTTTCCGGAGCCAGTTTTCGGTCTTTCTCTCTCTCTCTCTCTCTCTCTCTCTTGTAAAAACGCACTCATTGTATTCAAGATTATATTATTAATAAAATCAGAAAAGGATACTTGGCTACAATATCAGCGGTCTCAGGTATTCTTCTAATTTTAGTTTTTAATATTTTTGTAGATAATCCTTTAGCCTAAATGATAGGCTAAATACAGAAGTGTTGAACTTATGCATACTAAGCTATTCTTAAGCATGCTTTTATATTAATTTTATACTGTATCATCCGACGATTCTGAGGTTTAAAACTATAGAGCCCAAGCAGTTTACAGTCGAGGCAGTAAACGCTGGTTATGACAGCATAACTGGTGGTCAATGAACCCATTTTAGCCAGGTGGGCGTGTTAAAGGGTTAAAGAAGAGGACTGTGGTTCAAGGATTACTTGACAAGACTGTAACTGGACAGGGCTGGTGTTTTCTATAAATTTTTCCTGTAGCTCCGTCGAAGCGATCCGGTTACCGATTGGTATAAGAGCCATGTGTAAGAATAGAGATAGGTGCTAAGTTCAACACAGCTTTTTCTAATGAATATCATTAGGAAGCAGACTACTGTTAAAAACAGTAGAAAAGAGGAATATGATATGCCCCAACAATTAGATCTTCTTAATAAATGGACAATTCCAAGAATTCAACCTAAGGTTATATACCAATTAGGTACCTTTGAAAAGTTATGATTAAACAAGTAGTTAGAACTACTGAAGAGACTATCAATGTAGATAGTGACCATGCCGTTTAGATTATTATCTGAAAGTTATTTAGCCCTTTATGGGAAAACTCATAGATTTTACATATTGGCTTAATACATGTTGCCTTTAAGACACTCATTCTAAGAGGCTTACCTGAAAGTTTTATAGCAGCACTCAGAGATGACAGAAACCAAAACTGAAAAAAATCTTTTATAGGGACAGTACAAGCCAGTTTGGCCTATGGCCCTGTATATTTTAATGAGTATCCTAATTTGCAGATTTCTTTGAATCATAAAAGGCTACTTGGCCACAATATCGGCGGTGTCAGGTATTCTTGTAATTTTAGTTTTTAATATTTTAATAAATAATAATTTAGCCTAAATTATAGGCTAAATACATAAGTATTGAACTTATGCATACTAAGCTATTCTTAAGCATGCTTTTATGTTAATTTTGTACTATATCACCCGACGGTTCTGAGGTTGAAAACTATAAAGCCCAGACAGTTTACAGTCGAGTCAGTAAATCCTGGTTATGATAGCATAACCGGTAGTCCTCAAAGAACCTAGTTTGACCAGGTGGGCATGTTGAAGGGTTAAAGGAGAGGACCATGGTCTAGGGATTACTTGACAAGATTGTAACTTGAGAGGGCTGGTGTTTTCTGGAAATTTTTCCTATAGCTCCGTCGAAGCGATCCCGTTACTGATTGGTATCAGAGCCATGTGTAAGAAAGAATAGAGATAGGTGCTAAGTTCAAGATACATTTTTCTAATGAGTATCATTAGGAAGTAGACTACTGTTAAAAGCAGTAGAAAAGAGGAATATGGTATGCCCTAACAATTAGATCTTAATAAATGGACAATTCCTAGAATCCAATCTTATATACCAATTAGGTACCTTTGAAAAATTAGGTTTAAAACAAGTTGTTAAAACTACTAAAGAGACTATTAGTGTAGATAGTGACCATGGTACGTTTAGATTATTATCTGAAAGTGATTTAGCCCCTTATAGGGAAACTCATAGATTTTTACATATTGTCTTAATACAAGTTGCCTTTAAGCCACTTACTCTAAGAGGCTTACCTGAAAGTTTTGTAGCAGCACTCAGAGATGGCAGAAACCAAAACTGGAAAAATCCCTTATAGGGACAGTACAAACCAGTTTGGCCTATGACCCTGTATATTTTAATGCGTATCCTAATTTGCAGATTTCTTTGAGTGATGATAATTTTTTAAATGCTTTAATATTAAGTATTAAGCTTCATGTTTATGAATATATGCCAGGAACATAAGTTATATGCATCTGTTATAAGATTTATTATAAGCCTTTATACACATTGAATCCTTGTGCAAAATCATGAATTTCAAAAATGAAACTATTTTGATAGAAACTAACTTTGGCAGATCTAAAGTCACCACCAGAAGACCTATTAAGTGGGATGAAATAGATTTTCCCAAAGAATGGGTCATTGAGGAAACAATAGCTCCTCGAAATAATGTTAACAGTGAAATCACAGAAGTCGAACAAGCTTCTGATGGAACTGTTAAGATCAGGTTCAATGAATCCGATCAAATTGATAATATCAGTTATTCATCTAGATTAACTAGATCCAATTCTTCTTATATTTCACCTGTTGATTATACTGTAGATTTTCCATCAAGAGCTTCTACATTTAGGTTAGAGAAAATAATAGAGTTGATGTTATAAAAATTAATACTGATAATATTGCTAGTGCTATTCCTGATCCAACAGAATCCGAAATAGATTTTTCTAATGGTTTACATGGATAGAAACCAAATAGATTTTAGTCCGGATTTACCAGCTAGAAAAATATTTTTTGAAGAATTTAAGAAACCCAAATGAGAACTTTTCAGAAATTGATTTTTTGATAATTTTGATGAGAAATTAATAAAGTTTTTTCAAGATGATTTTTATAATGATATTAGTTGTGACAATAAGATTATAGCTTTTGTGCCATAGTTTATGTCTAAATATGTTGATGGTTATATCTCCATGCTAGAAAGAGATTATAAGCTCAATAATGGTGAAATTACTAGATCCGTATTTCCCCCACAAATATCTTTCCAAATGGGAGAAAAAGATAAAGTAATTTATTACATTGCATTTTCAAAATTGTTTGATGATGATACTGGCAAAATTACTGCTAGAAATTTGAATACTATGCTTACTCAAAATAATTATACTAACATATATGTTAGTATATTGGGTGAACAGGTTGCTTCCATTAGTGACAGACTGGACAAATTGATAGCAGAAGTCCAGAAAATAGTTAGTAAGGATACTACAAAAGGTAAGGAGCAAATTGCTACTGCCAGTATCCAACCACCTCCAGAAGTTAAAGACTTTAAATTGAAAAGTCTCGGAGACCTGGAGAATCTATTAAATATGAAATTTGAAGGATTTAAAATTAGTCCTTTAAATTTAGAATACTTATCTGATGAAGATAGAAGAGTGAAACTCTCTGATGAGATTAATAAAATCTCAGAAAAATTTACTAGAAAGCCGGTCCAAAGAATGTTTTATTATCCTAGGCCAACTCCTCAAGATGTTCTCATAGAGGAACCTGACCCTGACCATTTTTCCCAGAGTTATAGCAGGAAAGAAATCTATGAATGGAACATAGATGGTTTTACTGACCGACAGATTTATACTCAGGTACATAGAATGCTTATGTATAGTACTATTTGTAAAGTCAGTAATAATCTTGAGAAAACCATTGTGGACATGATAGTGGCAGGTTTTACTGGCCAATTAAAAGGCTGGTGGGATAATTATTTGACAGACAGACAGCGAGCAAAGATTATGGGAGCTGTCGAAACAGAGAATGGACAGAATGTCCAGAATGAGGTTTATTCTTTGGTTCTTAATATTGTAGAACATTTCTCTGGTAGATGGTCAGACAATAGTGAGACCTTAAGGACCATGCTCCATAATCTTAGATGTCACACATTAACAGAATTTAGATGGTATAAGGATGTCTTCTTATCCAGGGTAATGGAATTACCAGAGTGCAATAGCACTCTTGAAAGTCCATATTTATTGATGAACTCCCAACACTCTTTGCTGAAAGAGTTAGGAAAAATTTGAGGGGTACGACTATGAGTATAGATTATAAATGCTATACATATGGAAAGCTTTTTAATGTATGCACACAAGAAGGCTTAGCTCAATGCAATGAGATTAAGCTAAGTCAAGAAATTAAGAAGCACCATCTTACTGAAGGACAACAGTTAGGGGAATTATGTGAACAATTTGCCATAGATATTCCTAAGATTAATAAGCCTCATAGGCATAAGAAAGACCAGAAAGAACCTTTTTAGGTATAGAAAGAAGAAGAGAGGAGATCCTGATAAGAGATATGAAAGGAAAAAGGTTTATAAGCAGAGAAAGGATTTTATAAAATCCCACAAGCCTAATGCGTGCTACCAATGTGGCAGAATAGGTCATTACGCTAGAGATTGCAAGGTTAAGGATAAGCTGATAGCATTAAAGACTCTTTATATAATATTCTGTTAAATTCTTCTCGTGATAATTCACCAGAAAATAGTGATAGAGAAGATTCATCAACTGATAAAGATCTGAGGGTTCTACACGAAGAAGAATACTTTTCTTCTAATAATGAATGTGGACCCTGCAAACAGAATCAAGGTCAGTGTTGTAATGATGACGCAGACGATGAGTTTTATAGTATTTCTTCCCAGTGTAAGGACTTAGATAGTAATGTCCTGACTAATGATAATTTACTAGAACTACTCAGGGTTATTAAAGACCCCGAATTAAGGTCCCAAATTATTGATAAGGTGGATAATTTTAATAGTCCAAAAGATCCTGAGATATATGAAATTCCTTCTCAAAAGGGACCATACAGAATGTCTGCTATAAAAAGAATTTTAAGAGAAAAATCCCAGGCCATTGATTGGCCAACTACAGTCCAAGATTTAAAGAATGAGATTCATAATCTCAAAGAGTAAATCTCGGGCTTAAAGGCTTCTAATATAGCCTTAGACAAGAGAATTATAAAATTAGAAAATTCTCATGTCACTGCAAGCCACGAATTCAGTACTGATATTACTGAAGCAGGTTTGAATACCAGTACCTCAAATAGTGAGGTAAAAGATGGGTTTTTAGGAACTGTTAATATATCTGATAATGAGTTTTTAGAAAAATGACAGGTCTTCACTACTCAAAAGTTTTTAATAAAAGTTACTCTTTTAATTGATTATAATTTCAAAAAAGAGTTTATTGCTTTATTTGATAGTGGTGCTGATTTAAATTGTATTAGAGAAGGAATAACACCTTCTAGATATTTCCATAAAATCATTCATAGATTAAAAAATGCTAGTGGTCATCAAATGGGTATTTCTTATAAACTACCTAAAGCTTATATTTGTCAAAACAATGTTTGCGTACCTGAAAGCTTTGTTTTAATCAAAGATATTACCAGAATATAATATTAGGAGTCCCATTTTTCATTAAATAATTCCTTTTACTAATTGGGACACTCATATTTTTACAGGTACTTTTAATGGAAAACCAATTACTTTCAAGTTTATAACTCAACCTATTCAAAGGTTTTTAAGTGAAATTATTTCCAATAATATTATTGCAAAAAATAAACAAATTGAACTTTTAAAAAATAAAATTTGCAGCCTTACAATTGAGCTTGATCTGGAAGCTCCTAAGTTTATAGAAAAAATTAATTTACTAAAAAATTAGTTTGCTTTGCAAATTTGTGGAGATCATCTAAACCATTTTTGGAATAGGAAGCATCATATAGTTAGTCTTCCTTATGAAGAAGACTTTTCGGAGGATAATATTCCTACAAAAGCTAGACCTTGCCAAATGAATTCAGAATATCTAGAACTATGCAAAAAATAAAATTGATTCTTTGCTGCAGAAACGTCTAATAAGACCTTCAAGGTCTAAGTGGTCTTGTACTGCGTTTTATGTTAATAAACATGCTGAACAGGAACAAGAGGCTATAAGGCTGGTTATTAATTATAAGCCTCTTAATAAAGCTTTGAAATGGATTAGATACCCAATCCCTAATAAAAAGGATTTGTTAGATAGATTGCATGATGCTATAATATTTTTAAAATTTGATTTAAAATCTGGATATTGACAAATTCAGATATCTGAATTAGACAGGTATAAGACTGTTTTTAATGTCCCAATGGGTCAGTATGAATGGAATGTTATGCCATTTGGTTTGAAAAATGCCCCTTCTGAATTTCAGAAAATCATGAATGATATCTTCATGCCCTATACTAATTTCATAATTGTTTACATTGATGATATTTTAGTATTTTCAAAAAATATTGAAAATCATTTTCGACATCTAGATCTATGTAGAAATTTTTTTATCCAAAATGGCTTAGTAATTTCTAAACCAAAAATGGCTCTTTTTCAAACTAATATAAGATTCTTAGGCCTTAATATTCAGAATGGAAGAATAGTTCCCATTCAACGGAGTATTAAATTTGCTTCTAAATTTTCTGACGTGATTATTGATAAAACCCAGTTACAAAGGTTTCTAGGAAGCCTTAATTATATTTCTTCTTTTATGAAGGATTTGGCTAAGAATAGTTCAATCCTTTATGAAGGATTGAAGAAAAATCCGAAAGCTTGGACTAATAATCATAATACAGCAGTCAGGCTTATTAAGCAGAAGGTTAATAACCTTCCCTGTCTTACTGTTGCTAATCCAAGTTGGGCAAAGGTAGTCGAAACTGATGCCTTAGATACTGGATTTGGGGGAACATTAAAACAATGCTCCCCAACTGATAAACAAGAATATCTTGTAGAATTTTATTCGGGAAAATGGAATAATTCCCTAAGAATTATGCGACTGTAGCTAAGGAAATACTTGCTATAGTTAAATGTGTGTTAAAGTTTCAGACTGATTTATATAATCAGAAGTTTTTAATAAAAACTGATTGTCAAGCAGCTAAATTTATCTTCAATAAAGATTGTAAGCATGATGTTTCTAAACAAATGTTTGCAAGATGACAAGCTTTATTAGCTCCGTTTGATTTTGAAATAATGTATAAGAAGGGAACAGATAATAATCTCCCTGATTTCCTTACTAGGGAATTTTTAAGTTCATAACTCTTCTGGTTCATTTTGACAAATCATGAGACTTGCATACAGGCCCCCTCGAGGAAGGGGAAGAGGAAGAGGCAGAGGGAATATCCTAGCCCAGATAAGAAAATGAACAACTGGTAGCTGCTAATATTGCAGAAACATCAGGTCTTAATACAGACCACCCAATGTACAGAGAGTTCTTGGATTTTATGAAATCCAAACAGGATACAGGGAGTAACCCTCCATCATATTCATTAGCATTGGCAGATGACAGCCAAGAAAATATTGAGGTTTATAACTAGAAATGACAGAAAGAATTAATAATTCTTCTAGAACAGTCCGACTTAAAATGGAAGGCAGGATTTGATAAGATATAATGGAAGGCCCCACATTTAAATAATTGGGGTAATACAACCAAACGATTTTAATAAAGCACCCGACACCACCATAAAGGATTGTCCTGAATCTACTTTTATAAAGTAGTTTGTCATTTTTTTGTAGGCCACGATTGTAATTATTTTGTCGGCCATTTTACTGTATAAATTTTGTTTTGTTCTTAGGCGATCAATTATATAAGGATCAGAAGCCTTTGATAGAAGGTAGGATTTTCCGGAGCTAGTTTTCGGTCCTTTTTCTCTATCTCTCTTGTAAAAACGCTCTCATTTGAGATTATATTATTCAATAAAAAATTTGAAGGATTTAAAATTAGTCCGTTAAATTTAGAATACTTATCTGATGAAGAGAGATGAGTGAAACCCTCTGATGAGATTAATAAAATCTCAGAAAAATTTGCTAGAAAGTCGGTCCAAAAAATATTTTATTATCCTAGACCAACTCCTCAAGATGTTCTCATAGAGGATCCTGACCCTGATCATTTTTCCCAGAGTTATAGCGGGAAAGAAATCTATGAATGGAACATAGATGGTTTTATTAACCGACAGGTTTATACTCAGGTACATAGAATGCTTATGTATAGTACTATTTGTAAAGTCAATAATAATCCTGAAAAAACCATTGCGGATATGATAGTGGCAGGTTTGACTGGCCAATTAATAGGATGGTGGGATAATTATTTGACAGACAGACAGCGACCAGAGATTATGGGAGCTGTCAAAACAGAAAATGGACAGAATGTCCAGAATGCTGTTTATTCTTTGGTTCTTAATATTATAGAAAATTTCTCTTGTAGATGGTCAGACAATAGTGAGACCTTAAGGACCATGCTCTAAAATCATAGATGTCACACATTAACAGAATTTAATCACGAATCATATGTGGCATTTGCTGTCTCTACTCTTACATGTTGACTCGAGTTATGATAGAATGCTTACACAAGCATACACGTAATTAATCACTCATATCGGCTTGAGAAGATGAAACTTGATGTCTATTGATCATTTACATATATTCGCGTATACTAGGCTTCTGTGTGAAAGTTATTCTTCTGGCACGTGAGTTGTCCATGTGGTCAAGGTCATTATTATTGTTGGCACGTGAGTTGTCCGTGCGGGTATGAGATATTATCATTCCCTTGGCACGTGAGTCATCCGTGCTGTTATGAATGTAATGTGCGCACAAGATGCCAAGTGATTAGGGTTCATGAGTTGGGACCCGTGAAATGTGATTATGAGGTGAAATACCTCGGGAAAGTCCTTGAACAAATTTTGTGAGGAAGTGGTAGCTCTCGTTGAGTGTTACTTGTCTTTCCTTACTTGATTTCATCAGACTTAAACTATATTATGCTTACTCCAGTAAGTAATTACATGTTATGACTCGTTGCTAATTGTTGCTTTTAGTTTCCTATTACCGGTGTTTCATTATTTTTATCATGCTTAGCTTTAGATTGATATTGTTCCCTGTTAGTTTCACATTTATACTTGTACAAGTTATTAAGTCTAGTAGGTGTCTTGACTGTCCCTCGTCACTACTCTACCGAGGTTAGACTTGATACTTACTGGGTACTGTCGTGGCGTACTCATGCTACGCTTTCTGCACAATTTTCTACATATCTAGGTACTCGAAGTTTGTTGATCATTAGCTAGCTGATCGGACATTGTTGTGGAGACTCAAGGTATACCTGCTATTGCGTATGTAGGCCTCGGAGTCACCTTCTGAAATTTTACTTTGTACTATTTATTTCTATTCCGGAACAGTTGTACATAAAGGTCTTCTAGTAAACTCGGCAGAGCTTTTGAACTGTACTACCGGTTTTGGGATTGTAAGTTTTGTATAGAGATTTCTATTTCATATTTATCAATTGTTGGTTGAATTTTGCTATTAATTAGTAAGCGTTAGACAAGTTGGTATCATAGCTCTAGGTTCATAGGTGCTATGAGTCATAAGTGAGTTAAGTAGAGTCTTGCGGATTGGTACGTAGGCGTCTGTACTTATCTTTGAGAGGCTACAGAACTATTAGGGCAATTTCACTTCTTTCATTCCTATCGTGCGGATTTATTAATCTCGAAGTTTGACCCTTTGTCATTTTTTTCTCTCATAGAGTCAATGTTGGTCAGGTCCAGATGTCATGTCGACACCGCCTGTTTTTCCAGTTCAGCCCGTGATTAGGTCAGTAACATCTGAGGAGAAAAAACTTAGACTTGCGAGGTTCAAGAAGTATTACCCTCCTACCTTCTGTGGTTTGGTTTTGGAGGATGCCCAAGGTTTTCCAGAGGAGTGCCACCATATTCACCGCACTATGGGTGTTGTGGAGACGAGTGGAGTTTCTTTTACTACGTTCCACCTTAAGGGAGTGGCATATCAGTGGTGGCAATGTTCGAGTTGGCTAGCCCGGCCGATGTAGCTTCACTTTCATAGACTCAGTCCTCAGAGATTTTTTTGAGAGAGTTTGTTCCCCATACTCTTCAGAATGCTTGGCGCATGGAGTTTGAGCAGCTGTGCCAGGGCACTATTGCAGGTGTCAGAGTATGCCGTTAGATTTAGTGATCTGTCCAGACATGCACCTTCTTTGGTTTCTACAGTTAGAGAGGTAGTCCGCAGGTTCATTTAGAGGCTCAGTTATGATATTCGGTTTTGCATGGCTCCGTAGTTAGAGACAAATGTTCGATTTTAGCAGGTGGTAGAAGTTGCTCGTTGATTAGAGGGCACGCGAGACTAGGAGAGAGGGGACATGCAGGGTCAGCAGAGAGAGGACAGGGAGGCTAAGAAGCCTCGTGGACCGGGAAGATCTACTAGTCCCTATTTTGGAGGCAGGTTACGCCATGGTAGAGGTTTTGTGGGTCAGCTAGTTCAATTTGCACTTCAGGCTTCGCACAGTGCTTTAGATATCCATGGGTCTCAAAGTGCCCGTACCAGACAACATCCGCAACCACGCCAGCGGAGGGGTTGCTTCGGGTGTGGAGATACCAGCCACATGGTAAGAGATTGTCCTAGACTCCGGATAGAGGTGTCATAGCGGGGTATTCAGGCTATGAGTTCTGCTCCAGTTGCTGATATCCTAAGAGTGTGAGGCCCAACCTATTGATATGCTTTCTATGGTAGGGATGAGGCCACTGCATTCTTATAGAGGGGCATCATTCTTCTTTTGATTTGGTTCTGCTTATCGAGGTTAGTCCTCTTATATTTCTCACATATGGGTGAGTTTCATAATTTTGTACTATGCTTATGTGTTTACCCTTGTTGGAAGATTCTATTGCGGTAGCCTTTGAGAGCTATGAGACTATAAGTGACTTTCTGTTACCCATTACGGTAGGTTTTGATGTGATTTCTGGGTGGTTGGTTACGATTTGTGTATTAGATGCTCTACCGGTGCGGGAGTTCAGCATGTGTTGTGACCTTGCTAGCAGAAATGGAATTAGTGGAAGGTTTCAGTTGGTATAATGTGTTTTCTACTTGTGATTCAGAGCTGAGGATGGGATCCTCGCGTTTCCATGAGGTTTGTTATTTTTGGATCAGGCTGCATGCCGAGAGGAAGTGATATTAGGATGAGATCCTTGTGATTTGGTCATATACTTTGATTCTCCCTTGTGGAATTAATTCGTGGTATGCTGCTGATAGGGAGTTGTGCCTGTCGGGCTTGTTTGATAGTTCTTTTATGTGTTTCCTTGTATATTCAGTCATATTCGCGTAACTGTACTTATTAGGTTTTAGGTTGCGTGGTGTGTGCCCAGGTGGCTTTAGATGTGACTTATTGATTCAGGCGAATAGTTATAAGGTCTTCATATGTCTTGCATTGTTGTCAGTGTTGTGAAGGTTTGGATACAAGGTTCTAGAAAATAGGAGGTTAATTGACTGTGCTGGATTTGATAATGTGTAACTATTGCGATCAAAGATGTTGTTATGGGCTTATTTGTGATGTGTTACGTCGTGTGGTTGTACCTGGTGGGTGTAGGCATGAGTTGTTGCAGCTGGTTGAGGCTGATACTGTGTATCGGTGTGGGAATCAGGTCTTTTGGAAATGATCGAAAATTGAGAAATTTGGTTCTAAGGTTATCAGTGTGGGTGCAAAGAAATATTTTCAGTTGGGATGATGTCGTGGGGCCTACGTGGATTGGGGTGACGTGGTATCACCCGCTAGTATGTGTATGGTAAGTTCATTCAGTGATTTGAGGACTTCAAAATGGTTGTTGGCACGTTCGAGGACAAACGTTTGTTTAAGAGGGTAGGAATGTAACGACCCGACCGGTCGTTTTGAGAATTAGCATCCTGTTTGGTTGCTTAAGGTCTCGAGCAGCTTAATATTATGTGTTATGACGTCCGTGCTTGGTCGAGTTCGGATTCGGATGATTCAGGATTGATTTGGAAGAAGGATTCTTATTTTAGAAGCTTAAGCGGTAAGAGTTGACCGGAGTTTGACTTTTGTGTAGACGACTCAGATATGGCATTTTGATAGTTCTAATAGCTCTGTATGGTGATTTTAGTTTTAGGAGTGTGTTCGAATTTTGATTTGGAGGTCCGTAGGTCATTTCAGCATAAATTGGTGAAAGTTGGAAAACATAAAAGATTTTGGAAATTTGATTGGGAGTTGACTTTATTGATGTTGGGGTCGGATCCTGGTTCCGGAAGTTGGAATAGGTCCGTACTGTCATTTATGACTTGTGTGCAAAATTTGATGTCAATCAGAGTTGGTTTGGTATGAATCGACATTAGTTTTGGCATTCGGAAGTTCATAAACTTGAATGATGCACGATTCGTGATTCTAGTGTTGTTAGAGGCAATTTGAGGCTTCAAGCAAGTTCCTATCATGTTTTGGGACTTGTTAATATACTTGGTTGGGGTTCCATGGGGCTCGGGTGAGTTTCAGATGTGTTTGGATTATGCGTCTCTCTTAGTTGATATTTCGACGTTGTTTCTTTTGGAATAAAGGGTACAACATAGCGCAAATGAACTTTAATTTTTGATTCGATTGAACCATCAGATCCGTATTATAGAACAGTAACAACAAGAACCATCGAATTCTGAGGTCGTATGAGAGAATTATGCCCATTCCCGTGTTAGGAAAGACTACTGTTTTTCTGGTGTTTGAGGGAACATGTGGAAATCGCAGGTGTCAAGTGCAAGTTATAAATCTCAGGTGTCAATTGCGACTTGCCTTGAGAGGTTTCTAAAAACGGAGGTTTCACCAGTTTTAACATAATTAGAGTTGGAGAGCTCGGTTTGGGAAATTTTTAGAGGCAAACTTCACAAATTGGACAGGGGTAAGTATTCTTAACTTGATTTGGTCCATTATTCATGAATCTTACATTATTTCCAGCACCTATCTTAAATTTTCGTAATTTGCTTAACCTTAATTGAAGTTTTTATGATCCCTTTAACTATTGACTTATCCTTATTTGGAATCATTGATTCATGCTATCTCTCTTATCGTCGAGTTGTACCTACGTGGAATCAGTGTTGTACATTATCTCTTCCCTTGTTGAGCTATTCTTGTTGAGACCATTATTCCATGTTGTGTCTTTCTTTGTGAGCTCGTTCTTCCGTCCCTTTGTGTTATGAAGTTCTTGTATTGATTTACTTGACGTACTCTCATGTTATTGTTGTTGATGGTATTGTACTCAGTGTTGTTGAGCCAAGGGCTATGCGTGGTTTTTTTATTTATTTGTTTTGATGAAAATTGTGGCATCTTAGTGATAATTGGTAGAAAAAGTACTAATTAGTGTGTAAGTTATCCCATATTTAGTTCTTGTTTGTGTGGATTTGGATGTTAATCACATTGATTCATGTTAATATAGTGTTTTTTTATGTGTAGGAATGACTTAAAAGCAATCGGGGACGAAATCGGGGAAGAAACAAGCTAAAACGAGAAGAAACGAACAAAGGAGGAAACCTGGCCACAGGCCAGCGCCCAGCGCTGCCTGTGGCGCTGGAGACAAAAACAAAGGGAAAGGCCACTGCCTTCAGTCCCCTGGACAGCGCCCAGCGCCCCCCAGGGGACTGATTTCGGGAATTGTCTCCTACTTTGTCTAGAAGACCCCTAAACCGACCCAAAACCTTCTCAACTCCTATATAAACATCCCTTAACCCATTTTGAAGGAGAAGAAGGTGATTTTGGAGCAAAAGGAGGCCTAGGAACATCAACAACATCAACAAATTCTCAGTTCATCAATCCAAACTAGTATCTTTATTTTAGTTTTTCTACTTAGTTATTTGATTTTGTTGAACATGAGTGGCTAATCACCCCTTGTTCTGGGGTTGTGATTAGCCATGAATATTGTGTTTCTAACTTGATGATTTCGTTTTAATAGTTAATGTGGACAAGATTGTTTCTTCAATTCTATGCTAAATTGCTTAATTGTTTTGGCCACCAATTAAGTTCTATCAATTATCTATGCGATGTTTGAGAAAACTAAGTCTAGATTAGAATAAGGATTGAAGAAAGCATGTTCTTAACTTTGTTAAAAAGAGCGGATTCGTGGTTAGGATAGGAATATACTTAATCACCATGCTTAATTGTATAATCGTATTCTTAATGCATTCTTGCTAGATTAATTCCATAGGAATATAGGCATTAATCTTGTTAGGAATAGGCGAATAGTACTTCGGAAGAAGGCTATGAGTATCATTATCGATTAATTAGCAATCTTACATTAACTATATGAACGATAAGTCAATTAGAACGCAATAGGATTGGAAGTAAAATCACAACCCTGGAATCTTTGTTTTATTGATTATAAAATACATAATTGTTCTTTGCAATTCCTAGATTTAAATTAGAATTACAATTTAGAATAAACCATATACTAAACTTGATCTTTGCTTGATTAGATAACGATATTAGTTGTTATAAAGTAGTAACTTAAGTCCCTTGGGTACGATAATCCGGACTCATTGTCCTATATTACTTGTCAATCACGTATACTTGCGTGTGCGTAAGGGAGCAACCAGTTTTTTGGCGCCGTTGCCGGGGACTTAAAAAATTCTACTACTTTACCAATTACAGCTTTTATTTGTTATTTAAACAAGTTTTATTAATCGGCTCACGTTGTTTGCTTTGACACAGGCTTTTCTGTTGAATGCGGAGAAGTAGAAGTGCAAACAACCTGCTTCCCTTTGATCCTGAGATTGAACGTACCTTACACAGACTAAGGAGGGAGGTAGACGCCAGGACCAAAAATAACCCAGAGCTGGATATAGTTGAGCAACCACAACCTATCGATATGGCAGGAAACGCTGAAAGGGCGGTGATAGAAGCTGCAAGGATAATCTGGCCAATATGACTCAGGCAATTGTTAAGCCTGAAATCACCGGACATTTCGAGCTGAAGCAGTATATGGTGCAACTCATCCAGTCGACGGGCCAATATGTGGGGCTGCCTCACGAAGACCCACAAAGACACATTCAGAATTTCTTGGAGATAACAGACACGTACAACTACCCGAATGTGTCAAAGGATTACGTGAGATTGACGTTGTTTCCCTTTTCTTTGTTGGGGGAAGCAAAAGAGTTGCTACAAAAGGAGCCGGCAAATGGTGACGACCCGAGCTGTAGTTACTGATGACGCTGCCTCCAGAGTCGGTGTTGCTAGAGGCCGGGGTAGAGGTAGAGGTAGGGGCCGAGGAGGAGCACGTGCTAGAGCTAGAGTACTCAGCATTAGTTGAGAAGCCGCCAGTAGCTCCTGTTGGGAGACAGGCATCGAAGGCGCTTGTTGTCGCTCCCGGACTTCAGGAGACCTTAACACAGTTCTTGAGCATGTTTAGCACATTGGCTTAGGCGGGTTTGATTCCGGTTACACCAGCTACTCCACAGATCGGGGCAAGAGCTCAGACTCCCGCCGTCCGTACTCCAGAGCAGCGAATCCATGTTGGTCAGGTTTTAGGTGTCATGCCGACACAACTTGTTATTCCAGTTCAGCCCGTGGTTAGGGCAGTAGCATCTGAGGAGAAACAGCTTAGACTTGCGAGGTTCAAGAAGTATTACGGTCCTACCTTCTGTGGTTTGGTTTTGGAGGATGCCCATGGTTTTCTAGAGGAGTGCCACCGTATTCTCCGCTCTATGGGTATTGTGGAGACGAGTGGGGTTGCTTTTACTAAGTTCCTGCTTAAAGGAGCTGCATATCAGTGGTGGCAATGTACGAGTTGTGTAGCCTGGCCGATGTAGCTTCAGTTTCACTCAGTTCTATGAGATGTTCTTGAGAGAATTTGTTCCCCATACTCTTCGGAATGCCTGGCGCGTGGAGTTTGAGTAGCTGTGCCAGGGCACTATGTCAGGTGTTAGAGTATGCCATTGGATTTGGTGATTTGTCCAGACATGCACCTGCTTTGGTTTCTACAGTTAGAGGGCGAGTCCGCAGGTTCATTGAGGGGCTCAGTTATGATATCCAGTTTTGCATGGATTGGTAGTTGGAGACGGTTTTTCCATTTTAGCAAGTGGTAGAAATCGCTTGTCGATTAGAGGGCATGCGGGACCAGGAGAGAGGGGACATGCAAGGTCAGGAGAGAGAGGACAGGGAGGCTAAGAAGCCTTATGGACTAGGAAGATCTACTAATCCCTATTTTGGAGGCAGGGTACGCCATGGCAGAGGTTTTGAGGGTCAGCCAGTTCAGTTTGCACTTCAGGCTTCGCGCGGTGCTTCAGATATCCATGGGTCTCAAAGTGCCCGTACCGGACAGCTTCCGCAGCCACGCTAGCGGAGGGGTTGCTTTGAGTGTAGAGATACCAGCCAAATGGTAAGAGATTGTCCTAGATTCCGGATAGAGGTGTCATAGCGGGGTATTCATGCTATGAGTTCTGCTCCAAATGCTGATATCCTAAGAGGGTGAGGCCCGACCTATTGATATGCTTTCTATGGTAGGGATGAGGCCGCTGCATTCTTATAGAGGGGCATCATTCTTCTTTTGATTTGGTTCTGCTTATCGAGGTGAGTCCTCTTATCTTGCTCACATATGGGTGAGTTTCATAATTTTGTACTATGCTTATGTCTTTACTCTTGTTGGAAGATTCTATTGTGGTAGCCCGTGTCCGTCATTTTGTTTTGTTCACTCTTGAGAGCTATGAGACTAGAAGTGACTTTCTGTTACCCATTACGGTAGGTTTTGATGTGATTTCTAGGTGGTTGGTTATGATTTGTATATTAGATGCTCTACCGGTGTGGGAGTTCAGCATGTGTTGTGACCTTGCTAGCAGAGATTGAATTAGTGGAAGGTTTCAGTTGGTATGATGTGTATTTACTTGTGATTCAGAGCTGAGGATAGGATCCTCGAGTTTCCATGAGGTTTGTTATTTTTGGACCAGGCTGCATGCCGAGATGAAGTTATATTAGGATGAGATCCTTGTGATTTGGTCATATACTTTGATTCTCCCTTGTGGAATTAATTCGTGGTATGCTACTAATAGGGAGTTGTTCCTGTCGGGCTTGTTTGACAGTTCTTTTATGTGTTTCCTTGTATATTCAGTCATATTCGTGCTACTGTACTTATTGGGTTTTAGATTGCGAGGTGTGTGCCCATGTGGCATTACATGTGACTTGTTGATTCTTGGCGAATAGTTATGAGATCTTCATGTTTCTTGTACTGTTGTCAGTGTTGTAAAGGTTTGGATACTGGGTTCTAGCAGATATGAGGTTAATTGACGGTGCTGGATTTGATTATTTGCAACTATTGTGATCAGAGATGTTGTTATGGGCTTATTTGTGATGTGTTACGTCGTGTGGTTGTACCTGGTGGGTGTAGGCATGAGTTGTTGCAGCTGGTTAAGGCTGATACTGTGTGTCGGTGTGGGAATGAGGTCTTTTGGAAATAATCGAAAGGTGAGAAATTTGGTTCTAAGGTTATCAGTATGGGTGCAAAGAATAATTTTCAGTTGGGATGGTGTCGTCGGACCTAGGTGGATTGGTGTGACGTGGTATCACCCGTGAGTATGTGTATGGTAAGTTCATTCAGTGATTTGAGGAATTCAAAATGGTTCTTGGCACGTTCGAGGATGAACGTTTGTTTAAGAGGGTAGAAATGTAGCTACACGACCAGTCGTTTTGAGGATTAGCGTCCTGTTCGGTTGCTTAAGGTCTCGAGCAGCTTCATATTATGTGTCATGACGTCCGTGCGTGGTCGAGTTTGGATTTCGAGTGATTCAGGATTAATTTGGAAGAATGATTCTTATTTTAGAAGCTTAAGTTATAAGAGTTGACCGAAGTTTGATTTTTGTGTAGGCGATTCAGAAATGGTGTTTTGATGGTTCTAATAGCTTTGTATGGTGATTTTGGTCGTCGGATCTAGGTGGATTGGTGTGACGTGGTATCACCCGTGAGTATGTGTATGGTAAGTTCATTCAGTGATTTGAGAAATTCGAAATGGTTCTTGGCACGTTAGAGGACGAACGTTTGTTTAAGAGGGTAGGAATGTTGCTACCCGATCGGTCGTTTTGAGAATTAGCATCCTGTTCGGTTGCTTAAGGTCTCGAGCAGCTTAATATTATGTGTTATGACGTCCGTGCGTGGTCGAGTTCGGATTTCGGATGATTCAGGATTGATTTGGAAGAAGGATTCTTATTTTAGAAGCTTAAGCGGTAAGAGTTGACCGGAGTTTGACTTTTGTGTAGACGACTCAGAAATGGCATTTTGATAGTTCTAATAGTTCTGTATGGTGATTTTGGTTTTAGGAGTGTGTCCGAATGTTGATTTGGAGGTCCGTAGGTCGTTTCAGCATAAATTGGTGAAAGTTGGAAAACATAAAAAATTTTGGAAATTTGATCAGGAGTTGACTTTATTGATGTTGGGGTCGGATCCCGGTTCCGGAAGTTGGAATAGGTCCGTACTGTCATTTATGACTTGTGTGCAAAATTTGATGTCAATCAGAGTTGGTTTGGTATGAATCGACATTAGTTTTGGCATTCGGAAGTTCATAAACTTGAATGATGCACGATTCGTGATTCTAGTGTTGTTAGAGGTAATTTGAGGCTTCAAGCAAGTTCCTCTCATGTTTTGGGACTTGTTAATATACTTGGTTGGGGTTCCATGGGGCTCGGATGAGTTTCAGATGGGTTTGGATTATGCGGCGGTCTTAGTTGATATTTCGACGTTGTTTCTTTTGGCATAAAGGGTACAACATAACGTAAATGACCTTTGATTTCTGATTTGACTGAACCATCAGATCTGTATCGTAATTACAGAACAATAGCAACAAGAATCATCGCATTCCAAAGTCGTATGAAAGAATTATGCCCATTCCCGTGTCAGGAAAGACTACTATTTTTCTGGTGTTTGAGGGAACAAGTGCAAATCGCAGGTGTCAAATGCAATTTATAAATCTCAGATGTCAATTGCAACTTGCCTTGAGAGGTTTCTAAAAATGGGGGTTTAGGCAATTTTCAGAGGCAAACTTTACACACATATTGGACTGGGGTAAGTAATCTTATCTTGATTTGGTCCATTATTCGTGAATCTAACACTATTTCTAGCACCTAACTTAACTTTCCGTAATTTGCTTAACCTTAATTGAAGTTTTGTTATCCCTTTAACTATTGACTTATCGTTATATGGAATCATTGATTCATTCTATCTCTCTTATCGTCGAGTTGTACCTACGTGGAATTACTGTTGCACATTATCTCTTCCCTTGTTGAGACCATTATTTCCTGTTGTGTCTTTCTTTGTGAGCTCGTTCTTCTGTTCCTTTGTGTTATGAAGTTCTTGCGTTGATTTACTTGACGTACTCTCGTGTTATTGTTGTTGATGCTGTTGTACTCAGTGTTATTAAGCAAAGGGCTATGCGTGGCTGTGGTATTGAAATTGTTTTGAGGAAAAGTTGTGGCATATGAGAACATGTGGTGAAAGACCTTATATTGTGTTGTTATGTTTTGGCACACGTGATATTGTTGGGGTGTTCTCACGTGAGTTGTCCGTGCTATTATTATTATTATTATTATTATTGATATTTGCACATGCGGCGTGACATGGTAGGCTATATATGTGGGTCGTGCACGTGGCAAGACAAGGTGAGAATATGATTATGCGCGTGTGGCGAGACAAGGTGAGCTTTTACTTTATTGTTGCACAAGTGGCGGGACAAGGTGGGCTATGTCGAGATGAATTGTGATGACTTGTGATGGCCTAAGGGCATTGTTGTGCTGATATTTGTGTAGTGGTGTGCATACCTTGTGTGCTTCATGTATTTTATGTCTTGTTGTGTTTATTCCTATGTGCCATTTGCTATCTACTCTTACATGTGGACTCGAGTTGTGATAGAACACTTGCACAAGCATACATGTAATCAATCACTCATATCGGTTTGAGAAAATGAACCCTGATGTCTATTGATCATTTACATATTGTCTCGTAAACTTGCCTTCTGTGTGAAAGTTATTCTTCTGGTGCGTGAGTTGTCCATGTGGTCAAGGTCATTATTATCGTTGGCACGTGAGTTTTCCGTGCGGGTATGACATATTATCATCCCCATGGCATATGAGTCGTTGTGCGGTTATGAATTATAATGTGGGCACAAGATTCCAAGTGATTAGGGTTCATGAGTTGGGACCCTTGAAATGTGACTATGAGGTGAAGTACGTGGGGAAAGTCCTTGAACAAATCTTGTGAGAAAGTGGTTGCTCTCATTGAGTGTTACTTGTTTTTTCTTACTTGGTTTCTTCAGACTTATACTGCATTCAGCTTACTCCATGATATTATTACTTGTTGTGTCTCGTTGCTAATTGCTTCTTTTAGTTTCCTATTACCAACATTGTTTCATTATTGTTATCATGCTTAGCTTTAGATTGATATTGTTCCTTGTTAGTTTCACATTCATACTTGTACAAGTTATTAAGTCTAGTAGGTGTCTTGAATGTCCCCTCATCACTACTTTACCGAGGTTAGTCTTGATACTTACTGGGTACCGCCGTGGTGTACACATGCTACGCTTTCTGCAATTTTTTTTTGCAGATCCAGGTACTTGGAGTTTGTTGATCATTAGCTAGCTGATTGGGCATTGGTGTGGAGACTCAAGGTATACCTGTTGTTGCGTTCGCAGGCCTCGGAGTCACCTTCTGAAATTTTACTTTGTACTATTTATTTCTATTCTAGAATAGTCGTCCAAAGAGATCTTCTTGTAAACTCAGTAGATATTATGAATTATACTACCGATTTTGGGATTGTACGTTTTGTATAGAGATTTCTATTTCATATTTAACAGGTGTTGGTTGAATTTTTCTATGAATTCAGTAAGTGTTAGACTTATCTAGTATTAGAGACTAGGTAACATCACGACATCTTACGAAGGGAAATTCGGGTCGTGACAAGTTCGTATCAGAGCTCTAGGTTCATAGGTGCTACGAGTCATAAGTGAGTTTAGTATAGTCTTGCGGATCGGTACGGAGACATCTGTACTTATCTTCGAGAGGCTACGGAACTTTTAGGACAGTTTCACTTCTTTCATTCCTATCGTGTAGATTTATTGATCTCGGAGTTTGAACCTTTGTCTTTCTATTGTCTCACAGATGGTGACGACCCGAGCTGTAGTTACTGATGACGCTGCCTCTAGAGTCGGTGTTGCTAGAGGCCGGGGTAGAGGTAGAGGTAGGGGCCGAGGAGGAACACGTGCTAGAGCTAGAGTACTCGTCAGAGCATCAGTTGAGAAGCCGCCAGTAGCTCCTCTTGGGGGACAGGCACCGCAGGCGCCTGTTGTTGCCCCCGGACTTCAGGAGACCTTAGCACAGTTCTTGAGCATTTTTATTACAATGGCTTAGGCGGGGTTGATTCCGGTTACTTCAGCTACTTCACAGATCGAGGCAAGAGCTCAGACTCTCGCCGTCCGTACTCAAGAGTAGCGAGTCCATGTTTGTTAGGTTTCAGGTGTCATGCCGACCCAACTTCTTGTTCCAGTTCAGCTCGTGGTTAGGGCAGTAGCATCTGAGGAGAAACAACTTAGACTTGCGAGGTTCAAGAAGTGTTACCGCCCTACCTTCAGTGGTTAGGCTTCGGAGGATGCACATGGTTTCTTAGAGGAGTGCCACCGTATTCTCCGCACTATGGGTATTGTGGAGACAAGTAAGGTTGCTTTCACTACGTCCCAGCTTAAGGGAGCGGCATATCAGTGGTGGCGAACATACGAGTTAGGTAAGAGAGTTTGTTCTCAGTGATGTTCTTAAGAGAGTTTGTTCCCTAGACTCTTCGGGATGCCTGGCGCGCGGAGTTTGAGCAGCTGCGCCAGGGCACTATTTCAGTGTTAGAGTATGAGGTTAGATTCAGTGATTTGTCCAGACATGCACCTGCTTTGGTTTCTACAGTTAGAGAGCGAGTCCGCAGGTTCATTAAGGGGCTCAGTCATGATATCCGGTTCAGCATGGCTCGGGAGTTGGAGATGGATGTTCCATTTCAGCAAGTGATAGAGATCGCTCGCCAATTAAAGGGCATGTAGGACCAGAAGAGAGGGGACATACGAGGTCAGGAGAGAGAGAAAGGCTTAGAGGCTAAGAAGCCTCGAGAATCGGGAGGATCTACTAGTCCCTATTTTGGAGGAAGGGTACGCCTTGGTCGAGGTTTTATGGGTTAGCTATTTAAGTTTGCACTTCAGGATTCGCATGGTGCTTCAAATATCCATGGTTCTTAGAGTGCCTGTGCCGGACAGCTTCCGCAGCCATGGCAGCGAAGGGGTTGCTTTGAGTGTAGAGATACCAGCCACATGGCAAGAGATTGTCCCAGACTCTGGACAGAGGTGTCACAGTGGGGTATTCAGGCTATGAGTTCTGCTCCAGTTGCTAATATCCCTGCACCGCTAGCTTGGGGTGCAGGTCAAGCGAGTAGAGGGCGCTCAAGAGGGGGAGGCCCGACCTGTTGATATGCTTTCTATGGTAGGGCTGAGGCCACCGCACTTAATGATGTCGTTATAGGTATGGTTTCAATTTTTATAGAAGGGCGTCATTCTTATTTTGATTTGGTTCTACTTATTGGGGTGAGTCCTTTTATCTTGCTTCACATATGGGTGAGTTTCGTGATTTTGTACTCTACTTACGTGTTTACCCATGTTGGAAGATTCTATAATGGTAGCCCGTGTCTGTTATTTTGTTTTGTTAATTCTTGAGAGTTATGAGACTAGAAGTGACTTTTTGCTACCCCTTACGGTAGGTTTTGATGTGATTTCTGGGTGGTTGGCTATGATTTGTGAATTAGATGCTCTATCAGTGGGGGAGTTCAGCATATGTTCTGACCTTGCTAGCCGGAAATTGAATTAGTGGAAGGTTTCAGTTGGTATGATGTGTATTTTACTTGTGATTCTAAGTTGAGGATGGGATCCTCGTGTTTCCATGAGGTTTGTTATTTTTGGACCGGGCTGTGTGCCAAGATGAAGTTATATTAGGGTGATATCCTTGTGATTTGTTCATATACTTTGATTCTCCCTTGTGGAATTAATTCGTGGTATGCTACTGATAGGGAGTTGTGCCTATCGGGCATATTTGATAGTTCTTTTATGTGTTTCCTTGTATATTCAGTCATATTCGTGCTACTGTACTTATCGGGTTTTAGCTTGCGAGGTGTGTGCCTAGTTGGCGTTAGATGTGACTTGTTGATTTGGGCGAATAGTTATAAGGTCTTCATTTTTCTTGCATCGCTGTCAGTGTTGTGAAGGTTTGGATACAGGGTTCTAGCAGATATGAGGTTAATTGACGATACTGGATTTGATTATGTGCAACTATTGTGATCAGAGATGTTGTTATGGGCATATGTGTGATGTGTTACATCGTGTGGTTGAACCTGGTGGGTGCAGGCATGAGTTGTTGTAGCGGGTTGAGGTTTATACTGTGTGTCGGTGTGGGAATCAGGTCTTTTGGAAATGATCAAAAGGTGAGAAATTTGGTTCTAAGGTTATCAGTGTGGGTGCAAAGAATAATTTTTAGTTGGGATGGTGTCATCGGGCCTATGTGGATTGAGGTGACGTGGTATCACCCGCGAGTATGTGCATGGTAAGTTCATTCAGTGATTTGAGGACTTCGAAATGGTTCTTGGCACGTTGGAGGATGAACATTTGTTTAAGAGGGTAGGAATGTAACGACCCAACCGATCGTTTTGAAGATTAGTGTCTCGTTCAGTGGCTTATGGTCTCGAGCAGCTTCATATTTTGTGTTATGACGTGCGTGCATGGTCGAGTTCAGATTTTGGATGTTCGGGACTAATTTGGAAGAAAGATTCTTGTTTTAGAAGCTTAAGCGGTGAGTTGATCGGATTTTGACTTTTGTGTAGACGACTTAGAAATTTTTGATGGCTTCAGTAGCTCCGTTTGGTGATTTTGGTCTTAGTGAGCATGTCCGGATGTTGATTTAGAGGTTCTGTAGGTCGTTTCGGCATGAATTGGCGAAAGTTGGAAAAAATGAAAGATTTTGGAAAGTTTAACCGGGAGTTGACATTATTCATGTCGGGATCGAATCCAGGTTTCGAAAGTTGGAATAGATTCATGCTATCATTTATGACTTGTGTGCAACATTTGAAGTCAATTGGAGTTGGATTGGTATGAATCGACATTACTTTTGGAATTCAAAAGTTCATTAGTTTCTTAGGCTTGAATCGATGCGAGATTCGTGATTCTAGTGTTGTTAGAGGCAATTTGAGGCTTCGAGCAAGTTCGTATCATGTTTTGTGACTTGTTAGTATACTTGGTTGGGGTCCCATGGGGCTCGGGTGAGTTTCAGATGGGTTTGGATTGTGCTGCGCTCTTATTTGATACTTCGGTGTCATTAATTTTGGCATAACGGGTACAAACTTGTGGAAATGAATTTTGATTTGTGATTCGATTGAACCATCAGATCCATATCGTAATTACAGAACCATAGCAACAAGAATCGTCGGATTTCGAGGTCGTATTAGAGAGTTATGCCCATTTCCATGTTGGGAAAGACTGCTACTTTTCTGGTGTTTGAGGGAACAGAGGCAAATCGCAGGTGTCTTATGCGATTTATAAATCTCATGTGTCAAATGAGTCTTGCTTGGAGAGGTTTCTAAAAATGGGAGTTTCACCATTTTTAACCAAATTAGAGTTGAGAAGCTCAGTTTGGGCGATTTTCATAGGCAAACTTCACAAATTGGACTGGGGTAGGTAATCTTAACTTGATTTGGTCTGTTATTAGTGAATCTAACACTATTTCCAGCACCTATTTTTGTGGTTTGGGGGATTAGAATAGAAATTTTTTCAAACTTGATTTGAGATTTTGAAGGCCGAATCGGAGTCCGAATTTAGTAATTTTGGTATGGTTGGACTCGTTATCGAATGGGTGATCGGATTTTGTAATTTTGGTTGGGTTCCGAGGGGCGGCTCATGTTGACTTTTTAAGTTGACTTTTTATTTCTTTGCAAAGACGTAATTTTGTTGTTCGAATTAGTTTCTTATTGTGTATATTTATAGTATGAAGTTGTTTTGGCTAGATTCGAGCCGTTCGGTGTTGGATAATCGGGGAAAAGGACTACTAGTGGATAGATTTAGCGTGATTTGAGGTAAGTGACTTGCCTAACCTTGTGTGGGGAAACTACCCCTTAGGATTGAGTCATTTGTGCTAATTGGGTCATGTGAAGGCCGTATACGCAAGGTGATGAGTACGTACTCAGGCTTATTTGCGGAAAATTTGACCATTTAGGGCTCTTAGGTTCTTATGTTCATTAGATATGAAGTTGTTTTATCATGTTAAATCCTCCATTTACTAAATTCATCTTTACGTGTCTTATTTGGAATTAAATGATTCATGTTCTACCTTTGTTGCCAATTAAACTTTTATGTGCCTTGATTGAAGTTGTTGCCTACTTTACTGCCATGTTGTCTTTTTCTGTAATTGCTTAACCTTAATTGATGTTATGTTGTCTTTTCCGTAATTGCTTAACCTTAATTGAAGTTACCACCGTCCTTTCCATAATTTTCTTAACCTTAATTGAAAGCTTTTTTTATCCCTTTTCACTATTTACTTATCCTTGTTTGGAATCATTGATTCATTCTATCTCTCTTATCGTCGAGTTGTACCTACATGGAATCAGTGTTGCACATTATCTCTTTCCTTGTTGAGCTATTCTTCTTGAGACCATTATTTCCTATTATATCTTTTTTGTGAGCTCGTTCTTTTGTTCCTTTGTATTTTGAAGTTCTTGTGTTGATTTACTTGCCGTACTCTCGTGTTATTATTATTGATGCTGTTGTACTCAGTGTTGTTGAGCCGAGAGCTATGCATGGTTGTGGTATTGAAATTGTTTTAAGGAAAAGTTGTGGCATATGGGCACATCTTGTGAAAAACCTTATATTGTGTAGTTATATTTTGGCACATGTGATATTGTTGAGAGCATTGTTGGGTGTTCGTACATGAGTTGTCCGTGCTATTGTTATTATTGATATTTGCACATCTGGCGTGACAAGGTGGGCTATATATGTAGGTTGCGCACGTGGCAAGACAAGGCGGGAATTTTATTTTGCGCGTGTGGCGAGACAAGACGAGCATTTAATTTATTGTTGCGCACATAGCGAGACAAGGTGGGCTATGTCGGGGATATTTGTGATGACTTGTGATGGATTGGAGGCATTGTTGTTGCTAATATTTTTGTAGTGGTGTGCCTACCTGGTGTGAGTCATGCATTTTACATCTTGTTGTGATGTTTCCTATGTGCCATTTGCTATCTCTACTCTTAGATGTTGACTCAAGTTGTGATAGAACACTTGCACAAGCATACACGTAATTAATCACTCATATCGGCTTGAGAAGATGAACCCTGATGTCTACTGATCATTTATATATATTCGCCTATACTAGGCTTCTATGTGAAAGTTATTCTTCTGGCATGCGAGTTGTCTGCGGTCAAGGTCATTATTATTGTTGGCACGTGAGTTGTCCGTGCGGGTATGAGATATTATCACTCCCTTGGCACGTGAGTCGTCCGTGTGGTTATGAATGTAATGTGGGCACAAGATGCTAAGTGATTGAGGTTCATGAGTTGGGACCCGTGAAATGTGACTATGAGGTGAAGTACCTCAGGAAAGTCCTTGAACAAATCTTGTGAGAAAGTGGTTGCTCTCATTGAGTGTTACTTGTTTTTTCTTACTTGGTTTCATCAGGCTTAAACTGTATTCTGCTTACTCCACGACGTAATTATTTATTGTGTCTCGGTGCTAATTGCTGCTTTTAGTTTCCTATTACCAGCATTGTTTCATTATTGTTATCATGCTTAGCTTTAGATTGATATTGTTCCTTGTTAGTTTCACATTCATACTTGTACAGGTTATTAAGTTTAGTAGGCGTCTTGACTGTCCCCCGTCACTACTCTACCGAGGTTAGTCTTGATACTTATTGGGTACTGCCGTGGTGTACTCATGCTATGCTTTCTGCATATTTTTGTGCAGATCCAGGTACTCGGAATTTGTTGATCATTAGCTAGCTGATCGGGCATTGCTCTGGAACCTCAAGGTATATCTGCTGTAGCATTTGCGCGCCTTGGATTCACCTTCTGAAATTTTACTTTGTACTGTTTATTTCTATTTCAGAATAGTTGTACATAGAGATCTTCTAATAATCTCAGTAGAGCTTATGAATTGTACTACTGGTTTTGGGATTGTAAGTTTTGTATAGAGATTTCTATTTTATATTAACAGTTGTCGGTTGAATTTTTCTATTAATTCAGTAAGTGTTAGACTTACCTAGTCTTAGACACTAGGTGGCATCACGACATCCTACAGAGAGAATTGGGGCCGTGACAAGTTGGTACCCCTCAAATTGTATCCAGTCTCTCTAGTGTATGATCTCTCCATTTTTTCAGGTTAGACCTTGTGTTTCTTACACATGTTTCCTCCACAAACACACACACCAAAAAAGAAGTAGAGAGTTACTGTAAAAAAAAAAAGTAATTAAAGTGTATCTCATTTCTGTATAGTGAACTTTTACCCTGGGTGAAAGATGAAAATATCCAGTGATTAAGCTAGGAGTAAGACCTCAAATGTATTAAAGGACCCCAAGATGTTCCAATAAGTGCAACACGTTGTTATACTCTTGGTGGTAAAGACTGGTAGCAAAGATGCTATTGATCATGCAGATGAGAAAATTGTTATATGGATTTTACAAGTAAACAAATATGTTTGATATATATAAAATTGTATTTCCTCGACATTATATTGGAATTTTTTTTGTTGGTAATTAACTGATCTTTGTATTAATCACCAGTAAACTGTATGAATCCATAGCTTGCTCACATAGCTTGTTATCTTTTACATCCTCCAAAGAAAGAGAAACAACCTTAGCCTACATATGCATGTATACAACGTACTCAGAAAATAAAGCTTTGAACTAATCTATGTACATCATTAATAGCTCTAATGGTGCAGCTGTAGGCTATTTTTTCGTGCAATGGTAGTCCAATGCTCACTCTTCTTTTCAAAAATCCTCATATTCCTTTCTATCAAGATAGCATGTCAGACTTCTGCATAGACCATCCGAAATATATTTGCCCTCTGAGTTCTCCCTTTGGCATGCTGTAGGATCCATTGTCACTGTTGATCCCAGATTGTTGTCATTCTATGTACCTGTTTCATCCAGCATCCAATTTTGTTCCATATGTTCTGAGTGAAGGCACATATAACAAACAATTGTTCTCTGCTTTCCTCTTGTCCATGACACAGTATGCAATGTGAATCCACATTCATTCCCCAGTTTCGTAGTCTGTCTGTAGTGAGGAGCTTCCCTTGCAAAAGCATCAACATAGTGAACTGAGCTTTAGGCCTAGCAGTGTTCTGAAACATTAAACATTCATTTCCAAGCAACTCGAGGCCTATCACCCCGGAGTTGTAGATATATGTACCTGATAATGCTCTTCCTTTCACTATTTCCTTGTATTTGACTCAAAGTGCTTCTAGCATTATGTATTATCGAATCATCCAACATGCTTGCTGAGGCACTGTCATTTGTGTAAGTTGTTGACCTTTGATGTAGTAGGTAAGAATACATTTGATCCAGAGTCTATCTTGTTTATTTGCAAGGTCCCAACACACCTTTGCAATGGCAGCTTTGTTCCACAATTGGAGTTTGACTAAGTTCAAACCTCCTATAAACTTATGAGTACATAGCCTCTCCCATGCAACTAGATTTCTTAGTGATATTAATATCAGCAGACCACACATAGCTTCGACAATAACAATCAATGAGCTTCAGAACCTTAATGGGAAGGGGAAGTAGTTGAGCCCAGTAAGCATGTATGCCAAATAGAACACTTTGCACCAGTTGTACTCTCCCTGCATATAATTGCTTCTTAGCTGTCCAGGAAGACACTCTTGCCACTATTTTCTAAATGAGGGGTTGCCATTGCATTAGTGAAATCTTTTTGGTCGACAGTGTCATGCCAAGGTACCTGAGAGGCAACTCTCCTTGACCATATCCCAAGTGCTGCAGTATCCTTGATCTCTCAGTCTGAGAAACTCCACCAAAGTAGACAGAGCTTTTGCCTAAATTAGCTTGTAGGCCTGAAGGTTTGAGAGAACTGACTGAAACATCTATGCAGGGCAGCAGTTGATGGTAAATCACCTCTGTAAAACAACAACAAGTCATCTGCAAAGCTCAAGTGAGTAATGCCTAGCTTGGCACACTTAGGATGATATATGAAAGTTTTACCTTACAGTCTATTTAGGCTCCTGCTGTGATATTCCATGACAATTGCAAACAAAAATGGGTAAATTGGATCTCCTTGTCTAAAGTCCCTTAGCAACATCAAAAGGAATGGTAGTCTCCCCATTTACCAGTATTGTGTACTTGACAATTTTGACACACTCAAGTACCCAGCCTGTGAACTTAGTAGGGAAGCCCATAGTGTCCGTTTCCTGCTCCAAAAAGATCCATTCTACTGAATCATAAGCCTTCTGCAAATCAATCTTGATCATACATCTATTAGAGATATGCTTTCTTGTGTATGCCTTGACTAGCTCATGAGCTAGAATAATATTATTAGTTATCCTTCTACCAGGTATGAATCCAGCTTGATTCTCACCGATCATTGTTGCAATGATTTGCTATGATCTTGCTGCTAGAACTTTGGAAATAAGTTTATACAGTAATGTGCAACAAGCTATAGGCCTAAAGTCTTTTACATTAGTAGGCTTCTCAACCTTAGTAACTAAGGTTATAGTAGGAAAGTTGACAACTTTGTACATCCTACAATTGGTAAACAAATCTTTCACAGATTCACAAACATCCTCCTTGATGACGTGCCATGCTTTTTTGAAGAAGCAGACATTATAGCCATCTACTCTTGGGGCCTTGTCATCACCTATAGCATATAGTCCCCCAGTGATTTCCTGATCTATAACCTCTGCACATAGTTGGAGCCTTTGTTGTTGTGTAAGAATAGGTTCTTGCTTCATAACTTGATAAGTGGGGATTTTGACTACTTATTAGCACCTTTTAACTTTTTATTTTAGTCTAAAAGCATGGAATTATGCTCCCAAAACTAATGAAATTGTACAAAAATTGAAGGAATGCTGGAAGTTGGGCTCCTGAGATAAAATCCGACTCAAAGAGGAGTAGCCTGAGAACAAAGCAACAAAGGGCACAAAAGCACACAATGTGCGGTCCGCAAAAAAATTCAGCAGCCATAGAAGAAATTGCGGACCGCAGATTCCACCTGCGACCGCAAACAAAGAAGAAAAATTTAGCAGAAATTTGTGCAAATTGCGGACTGCACATGAATTGTGCGGCTGCAAAAGATGGGTTAAAGGTCAAGATCAGAGAGATTGCAAAAGGACCAAGTCCAGAGCTTCAGTGAATTGCAGACCGCACAAGATTTGTGCGGCTGCAGAAAATTATCTTGCGGCCGCAACCTACTATTGCGGACCACAAAAGAATGACTTGCAGCCGCAGTTCTAAATATGTGGACCACAGAAATATTGCCTTGCGGCCGCAATTCAGAATTGTGCGGCAGTAGAATCCGAGCTCCTGCCAGATGAATAAGTCTACTGATCGCACATGGAATTGTGCGGCCGCAGAACCTCTCGAGGGGGTATTTTTGTCCGAGATTTTCAGATTTGTATAAATAGAAGAGTTTCACGAAATTAGGTCAAGTTTGAACCTCTATAAACACTGTAGCTGTTTATCTTTGCCTCTTTTGGAAACTTACTTTAATATTGGTGTAATTTATAATAGATTGTATCATTTTTAGCTTACATTATGGTTTAATTAGTCTTTCTTCTTCTTTTTCTTCAAACGCTAGTATGAGTAACTAGATTTTCACTAGGGTTGTGACCCAACACTAGTGTGTTAACCTTATGTGTAATTAAATTAGTGCTTATTTATGATTGGGTACTTATTATTTAGCCTAGTTCATGCTTTAATTTGAGGAATTAATGGTTCCAAACATTAGTTCATGCCTGTTTGACTTAGTCTCTTCTTGAGAAAGAGACACCTAATCTAGGATAACTTGGCTAACAAGAAATTGGGTCAATTGAGAGATTGATTCACCTAATTAAAAGGTTCAACCTAGAGATAGTAATAACCCGACTTGAGTTTATATCAATTGTTTTATGTAGCCAAATTGGGCAAAACCACTCATTAACCGAGAGGTATTGAGTGGGTAATTGAGGTGGCCAGTTGGACGCGATCAATTTTTGGCGCCGTTGCCGGGGAGTTAAAAATGGTGTTAGCTATATATTTGGGTGTGTTTTTGGAGTATCTTCTTTTCCTTCCATGTAACTAACTTGTTTGAGAAATCGTAGGTACAACCATGGCAAAGAATGAGCTCGGAATTATTGCTTTGGGGGAAGTGAACATTGAGGATGACCAAGTGGATGAGGTTCCTCTTGAACCTCAAGCCAATAGACAAGATCGAGTGCCTCATGAAAATATGCTCGTTCTACCCCCACCTCCACCACGAGCGGCTCCACACCGCGTGTTACTCAATGAAGGATATGCAAGTGCAATAGTCCCTCCCCATATTAGGGCGGGCAAATTTCAAATCATCAACGTGATGTCACTTTACTAGAGCAACGATGTTTCTTCACCGGTGCTCCAAGTCAAAATGTATACAAAAATTTGAAGGGGTTTGTGGACACTTGTTGGGGGAGCAAACAAATAAATGTCTCCGAGGATGAATTGAGGCTAAGGCTTTTTCCCTTTTCTCTACCAGGGAAAGCTTTAGATTGGTTGGAACGTTTTCCAAACCATTCCATTCACACTTGATATGAATTGGCGGAAAAGTTTATTTTTAAGTTTTTCTCTCCGGGGCACATGGCTAGACTTCGGGACAAGATTCTAGTTTTCAAGCAAGAGCGCAATGAACCACTACACGAGATATGGGAGAGTTATAGAACAATGGTCAAGGAATTTCCCAACAATGATATGACGAAAAACATGATTCAACAAACCTTCTATCGTGGGATTAACACGACCAACCAATGTGTGGTGAATCAACTTGCCTGTGGAAATTTTATGACTACGCCTTATGCGGAGGCGTGTGAAATTTTAGATGAAATAGCGCAAAACATCATCAGCGTGGCAATCCTGGGCTAATGTTCCACAAGGTGATCCCAATGTGATCCACCTTCATAAAGAGTTGCATGACCATGGACAAGCTACTGCCGACTTGACTACCACCATGAATCAACTAGCAAAGGCTCAACTTCAACAAGTGCAACATCATAAGCAAGTCAATACCATGGAGGGAGTGAACATGATGGTGAACAAAAGAAGGACCAAGGGTCCACAAGTGCAACATCAAGTGGAGAATTATGTGCAAGAAGATAGTGGGTTTGATCAAGATGATTCTTACAATGAACAAGAGTAGGAGGTATAATACATGAACAAATTTTAGGGGCAACGAAATAATTTCCAAGGCCCAAATCAACAACAATGGCGACCTCAAAACAATCAAGGCAATTGGAATTCTAACAACCAAGGTAATTGGAGTAGTGGAAGCAATCAAGGGAATTCCCATGACAACAACAATCAAGGAAATTGAAATGACAACAATCAAGGAAATTGGGGAGGTAACAACCAAGGCAGATGGAACAATAATCAAGGCAATCGGGGGTCGGGTTTTCAAAGGCCGCCGATGTATCAACAATCGAGCAACCCACCTCCTTATCCTTCCCATGGTCCTAGTTCTTCAACCAATGTGATGGGGCGTATTGAGAACATGTGCAAGAAAATGATGGAAAAGAATGCCGGTTTGGACGCCCAACTTGCCTCACACAACACATCGATTCGCAACTTAGAAGTGCAAATGGGGAAAATCTCTCAAGATCTCAATTCTCGCCCTAAGGAGGCCCTACCAAGTGACACGGTGGTGAACTCGAAGGGTGGAAACAAAACGGGGCATGCCATGGCCGTTACTACAAGAAGTGGAAGAGGTGGGAATGCACCCACTTCATGTCAAAGTCAACTTGTGGATGATGAGAAAGTGGTACAAGAAGAAGAGGCCCCGAACAATATGGTGAAAACAAATGATGAAGTTCAGATTGATATTGATGATAGTATGGAAGAGACTCAAGATGGAGGTGAACCTATCTGGGGATCACATTATTGACATACCAAAACCGGTATTGCAAAAGGCTAAAGCACCATTTCCTAAGCCTCCACCTCCATACCATTAAAGGCTTGCCAAAAAAAATGGTGAGAATCAATTCAAAAAGTTCATTCGAATGATGAGAAGTCTCTCAATCAATGTGCCATTAGTTGAGTCTTAAAGGAACAAATTCCTGGTTATGAAAAGTTTATAAAGGATCTTGTGACAAAGATGCAATCAATGAATTTTGAAACTATCAAAGTCACTCATTAAGTGAGTACAATTGTGCACTCAATGGCTCCTAAATTAGAAGAACCCGATGCTTTCACAATTCCTTGTACAATTGAAAGTGCCGAGTTTGCTAAAGCTCTTTGTGATCTTAGGGCATCAATTTGATGCCCTATTCAGTTTTCAAGACGTTGGGAATTGGGAAACCAAGACCCACCTCTATGAGATTGCAAATGGCCGATCGTACCATGAAGAGACCGTTAGGAGTGATTGAAGATGTCTTAGTTCATGTTGATAAATTCATTCGTCTGGCAGATTTTGCCATTTTAGATTGTGAAGTTGATTATGAAGTGCCGATTATTCTTGGAAGACCTTTCCTTTCTACGGGGAAGGCTCTTTGTGACGTTGAAGCCGGAGAACTCACTTTCTGAGTGGGTGATGAGAAAGTGGGTTTCCATGTGTGTAAATCCATGCGGCAACCAAATAGTAATGAGGTGTGTTCTTTTGTGGACTTGGTGACCGATGTTATTGTTGATAATGTAAGTGCCACAATCAATGTTGGTGATATGTTGGAGGCCGTCTTGCTCAACTTTGATAATGATGAGATGGATGGCTTCATGGAATGTGTGAACTCTTTTCAAGGAATGGGGTCGTACAATTATGCACCCCGGAAACTATCCTTGGATCTTGAAAATAGGAAGACTCCTCCTACAAATCCTTCCATTGAAGAGCCTCCTAACTTGGAGTTGAAGCCATTGCCTCGACATCTTCGGTATGAATTTCTTGGCCCTTGTTCCACTTTACCGGTTATTCTTTCCTCTTATTTGACTAATGTGCAAGTAGATTCTACATTGGCGGTGCTACATAAGAGGAAGAAGGCTATTAGATGGACATTGGCGGATGTTCAGGGGATAAGCTCCGCATTTTGCATGCATAAGATCAACTTGGAGGAAGATGCCAAACCATCTATTGAACATCAAAGGCGACTAAATGAGGCTATGCAAGAAGTTGTCAAAAAGGTGATTATCAAGTGGTTGGATTCCAGGGTTATCTACCCCATTTACGATAGTTCGTGGACTTCTCCGGTTCAATGTGTCCCGAAGAAAAGGGCATGACGGTGGTCACCAATTACAAGAATGAGTTGATTCCTACAAGAACGGTGACCGGTTGGAGAGTGTGTATGGACTATCGCAAGCTCAACAAAGTCACAAGGAAGGATCATTTTCCACTTCCCTTCCTTGACCAAATACTTGATAGGTTGGCTGGCCGTGCTTTCTATTGCTTTCTTGATGGGTATCGGGGCTACAAACAAATCCTTATTGTTCCGGAGGATCAAGAGAAAATAACCTTTACATGTCCCTATGGTACTTTCGCCTTCAAGTGGATGCCATTTGGTTTGTGTAATGCATCGGTGACTTTTCAAAGGTGTATGATGGCTATATTCATGGACATAGTGGAAGACTACCTTGAAGTATTCATGGATGACTTCTCGGTGGTTGGAGATTCCTTTGACGATTGTCTTGCAAATTTAGATAAAGTGTTGGCAAGATGTGAAGAAACGAATTTGGTGCTCAATTGGGAGAAGTGTCATTTCATGGTCGAGGAAGGCATTGTCCTTGGCCACAAGTTCTCAAAGAATGGAATTGAAGTTGACAAAGAAAATATTGAGGTGATTTCTAAACTTCCACCTCCAACTTCGGTAAAAGGTGTGCACAGTTTCTTAGGCCACGCAGGGTTTTACCGGCGTTTCATCAAAGATTTCTCTAAGGTGGTGAACCCGTGGTGCAAGTTTCTCGAGAAAGATGCTAAGCTTAACTTTAATGATGATTGCATGAGAGCCTTTGAATTGTTAAATTTCAAGTTGACAACCACTCTGATCATCACCGCTCCAAATTGGAGTGTCCCTTTTGAGCTCATGTGTGATGCTAGTGACATAGCGGTTGGGGCTATTTTGGGGCAACACATCAACAAGATTTTTCATCCGGTCTACTATGCTAGTAAGACCATGAATTGTGCCCAAGTAAACTATATCGTTGCGGAGAAAGAGTTCCTTGCCATTGTGTTTGCAATTGAGAAGTTCCGTCTGTACTTGATGGGTGCGAAAGTTATTGTTCACATGGATCATGCAGCACTTCGTTATCTTATGAGCAAGAAAGATTCCAAAGCTCGGTTGATGAGATGGGTGCTTTTGTTGCAAGAATTTGATATTGACATCCAAGATAGAAAAGGGAGTGAAAATCAAGTGGCGGGCCACTTGTCTCGTTTGGAGGAGGGGAGGCCGCATGATGGCCTTGAAATCAATGACTCCAGCCATCTCAATGAAGGAGGTGCCACGGTTCGCGCATCTAGCAAATTTCCTTATGTGTGGAATCATCCCGAATGAGTTCTCTTCAAACCAAAGGAAGAAGCTCAAACGGGATTGTCAAAATTATTATTGGAATGAACCATACCTTTTCCGGATTTGTACGGATGGGGTGATGAAGATGTGTACCGGAAGAAGAACAAGGTGAAATTCTTGGGGCTTTCCATTCTTCGCCACATGGTGGTCACCATGGTGGAGTAAGAATGGCGGCCAAAATGCTACGTTGTGGTTCTTATTGGCCCACTCTTTACAAGGATGCAAGTGATGTAGTGAAAAGATGTGATGAATGTCAACGGGCCGGTGGAATCTCGAAGAAAAATGAAATGCCTCTCACTACTATTTTGGAGATTGATATCATTGATGTGTTCCAGGGTCCTTTTGTGAGTTCTTCTTGAAACACCTACATCTTGGTCGCGGTTGATTATATGTCTAAAAGGGTTGAGGCTGTTGCTCTACCCAACAATGAGGCGAGAACTGTGGTGGCATTCTTGAAGAAGATTATTTTCACAAGGTTTGGTACTCTGCGGGCTATCATAAGCGATGGGGGGTCGCATTTTGGCAACAAGGCTTTCGACACTTTATTTAGCAAGTATGGTGTTAATCATAAAGTCACCACTCCTTATCATCCATAAGCTAGCGGTCAAGTGGAAGTCTCCAACTGGGAAATAAAGAGTATTTTGCCCAAAACAGTGAATGCTAACAGGATGGATTGGTCTAAGAAGCTTGATAATGCATTATGGGCTTATCGGATGACTTACAAAAGACCTATCAGAATATCTCCATTCCGGTTGGTATTCGGAAAAGCTTGTCATTTTCTGGTGGATGTTGAGCACAAAGCCATGTGAGCTTTGAAGAAGTTAAATCTTGATTGGGATGTAGCCGCTAACTTGAGGGTTGCACATTTGAATGAATTGGACAAGTTCCGGTATCATGCTTATGAAAGTTCGTCCTTATAGAAAGAAAAGATGAAATATCTTCATGACAAATACATTTCGAACAAAGAGTTCAAGGTGGGCGATCTCGTATTGTTGTTCAACTCGAGGTTGAGGATATTTCCCGGAAAGCTAAAGTCTAAATGTAGTGGACCTTTTGAAATTGTGGGTGTGACACCTTTTGGTGCATTGGACTTGAAGAACAAAAACAATGAAGTATTCCGAGTCAATGATCACTGGGTGAAGCACTATTTGGGAAAGTTGGAGATGGCCGCGTCGTGGCGGTGATTCAATTCAACTGATGGTATTCTGCATCGTGCCGCAATGTTAAATCAGGCGCTTCTTGGGAGGCAACCCACATTTTTTTTTCTTTTCTTTGTTTCTTTTATAGTTAGGAGTTTTTTTTGTGCTAACTTAATTTGAAGTGTGTTGCAGGAATGAGGATACTTACAAGAATTGTGGCCAGAAATCTGGTTAAGTGTTGAAAGAATTGCGGAGCTCAATTGCATTGTGCGGACTGCACAATTATGGTTGCTGCAGCAAAAAGCTGCTCTGCGGCCGCACAATAACTTGTGGACCGCACAAATTGAAGGTGGAAAATGACAGCTCTCTAAAGTTGGCCTGTCAAAAAAATGGTCGATCTGCGGCTGCAACACAAAATCTACGGTCCGCAATGAGGATCTTGTGGCTGCAGACAGAATTCTGCGGACCGCAGACAAAACAAAGGCTTAATCACACTAGGTAACGGAGTGCGGTCCGCAACCGGAATTCTGCTGCCGCACTCGCCCTTTTCCCCTTAAGAACTTCAAGCATATAAATAGAGGGCTAGGGTCACTGTTACCATTTTCTCTCTCTGAGCAAAAAACCCACATAATCTCTTAGAAGTTTCTTGCTGAGTCTACTTGTGCATTCTTACAACATCTTTGATTAATCACTCATTACACTCACTCACTTGGTATGCTTCATAATCTTGTTAATTTCTTTCTTTTAATTTTTAAAGATTTTTAGTCAAAATTTTAGGCCATTTGTCAGTAGAATTCAAATGATCAACCATCTGAGGGTAAATATGTAGTGACTTATCTAATACTTGCTTAAAGGACTGGGTAAATGTATTCTCATGCTTTAATTATGTTACCATGCCAAAATTTGCACAAAAATTGCAAACCCTAGAATGACTGATAGTATATTTGGAATTCTGCGACCGCACCTGAAATTGTGCGGTCCGCACTGATTCTTGGTAAGTTAGTCAAGCATGAGTCTGCGGCCACAACAAAAATTGTGCGGACTGCAGAATCTCCATTGCAGCCGCAAAAACAGTTGTTTCACTATCTTCAGAGAAGTGTGCATATTTGTGCTTCAATATGCGGCCGCAAGACAAAATGTGCGGTTCGTAGAAAACATGTTGCGACCGCACGTCACCTAATTCTCATGAAAAATGTGAATTGGTTTATAAGTTGCGGCCGCAATGAAAAATGTGTGGACCATAATTCACATCTGCTGCCGCAAGAAAACATTGTGCGGTCTGCAAGGCCCAATCTGTGGTCGTAAGGAAAAATGTGCGGACCGCAGAACCCTATCCTGCAAACATGTTTCAATTATGTTCCTCACTGTGTCTTTTTGTGCATCCTTACATTCATTGTATGTCTGAACTTGAATTGCAACTAACAATCGCCTTTGCTTGATACAGATAATGGTTCGATCTAGAGGTAGAGGCGACACTTCGAAAGGAAGGGGTGAACTTTCTCGGGGGAGGCAAGAGACCCTTACCTAGTGCCCAAATAAGAAAAAAAATAGCAGCCAACAGAAGGAGAGGTGCAGACCTTTTCAAGACCAGTTCTTATGTCCCATCTAGGGAAGCATCAGCGGGTAACTCAGCCTCTGTACAAGAGCAGCCGGCTGTTCAGTCCAAGTCGTCAGGGAGATACCAACTGAGGGACGAGCCATCATCTCCCCACAGCACTTCCGAGGATTCGAAAAGTGCTAGTCAGGCTTCTGAGCCATCTACTACACCTGCTCCGGAGGCACCAGATACATCAGTTCAGGACATCCCCGATGATGGCAGAAGGGGAGATGGTACAGTTGGCAGCCTTGAAAGGTCGAAGAAGAATGAGGTATGGGAGGATCGGTTTGTCTGCTTGGCCGCCTTCTCCAGCTTCCGTGAATGGTGGCCAGTGAGGTCTCTCACTCTTGAGCGACAGTTTAAGTTGAAAGATATGGAAAGGTATAACCCCACAGTATTGAGACAGTTTAGAGAGCGCAAAGGGTGGATATGGTTTACCCAGAGCGTGGTGGATGCTAAGGAGTACCTTGTCCGGGAATTCTATGCCAATGTGGCGCATATCAAGAAAGGGACAATGGTGACGAAAGTGAGAAACCTCAAAGTGCGATTTGATCAGCACACATTAAACACATACTTGGGATTTGATGATGTCGAGCCCACAGAGTACTTAGAGAAGTGTGCACTTGGGGATGTAGCTTGTCCTTGGCTAGCAGAGATTCTACCAGCTCCTGGGCCACCACCACCATGGATCACAATAGTGGTTTCTATTCATAGGAACACTCTGATCTTTGAGGCAAAAAGGTGGCAAACCTTTGTCTGCAGCAGACTGGACCCGTGCTAGAATGAGACCTATCTTTCGATCCCTCGGGCAGTTCTAGTTACTTTTATTATGGACGGATACCCTATCAATGTGGGTGCTGTGATGTCAGCCAACATCTCTGTGATCGCTCGGTAAGCTGACACGTCCTACCCGTATCCCAACACTATTACAGAGTACCTTAAGGATGCGAGGGTAGAGCCGAGGGACTTTGATACAAAGGTGCGGCCGAAGAAGCCCTTCTCATGGTACTCACTGATGGATGCCCACAACCCTAAGAGAAAGGGTTAGTCGTCTACCACCATAGGCCAGTCTGATAAGCCATCGGTGGTAGTTGCAGATACAGTTGATGTTCCATCCACTTCGGTCGATCCTTCATCTAGTGCCGCAGCTATGCCTCCACCACTATCTTCAGTTCCCACTGCAGTTCCTACCACAGGTTCTACCTCGACTTTGAAGCCAGTGCCTATGCCTACTGCTCCACTTTCTGTGCTGCGAGTCTCCTAGACATTGGCAAGCCTCAACGACTGGATGCAGACAGCCACTGCAAAGCTTTCTGACTTATCCAGTACTGTTGCAGCACAATCTTCTATTCAAGCACCTCAAGTTCCCCCGACCGTGGAAGAAACATTGAAGAAGCTAGCTCCTAGAGAACCAAAACACCATCATGGCTACCTTGGTACAATACGGTTCAGTGATCGAAGAGCTGGGCAAAGAAGTAAAGAAGATGAGAAAGTCACAGGCCAGTAAGAAGTCAATGGACAAGCTCCAAAGGCATGTGACCAAGCTTGCTGCAGCCGGAGATATTCCGTTTGACATGCTGATTGACCCACACCATTCAAGCCCAGATCCTGCAGCACTATCAGCACCGGTAGCACCAGTTGGCCAGTCTAAGGAGCCAGACTCTGCTGCCGACACTGCCGACACTGCCGAGGCAGTGCGTTTGATGTTCACTAACCCAGTCCCACCCAGAGTTGAGGATGATGAGATCCAATTAGATGAGACTGAGGGCAGTGACATTGCTGTGGACACGGAGATGTCCAAGGAGCCATAGGGAATTTTCTTCACTTTTTCCCTTCCTTTACTCTTATTTTGTTAAGCATTGGGGACAATGCTTATTTTTATTCGGGGGTTGGAGTTTATTTGATCTTATTTGATAATTCTGAGACATTTGGCTTGTAATAATTTGATTCTATTTTCTTCTTCTTCTCTCATTATGTATATATATTTCTCTTTCTCTCTCGTTATGTATATTCGTTATGCTTTCCATAGTTTTCGCTTTGTAGCTTCTTTATGTTTGTTGTCTTATTAGTTAGTGTTTAATTTAGTAGCGTCTTTTTGATTTAGTAGCTCCTTTTTATGTTTCAGTAGATAATAAGCCTTTGGTTTTCTTAATGCCACGGTTCTTTCCAAAGGTAGATATTATGTGAACCGGGCGACTCGTCCCAATGATGGATGGCGTGAATACCTTCTTAAGAGAATGAGTACGTTGTGTGGTTAGGTAATAATAATAGTAATAATGAATAAAAAGACCTAATTGAGTCATGCTCGAAGAGTCAATCGTGCTTCATTTGGTACCAACACACTTAACTACGCGCTTATGGTTAAAAATAAGGTTTTTGAAAGAAATAACTCTAGTTAATGACTTTGTGACTCTTGTGTTGACTTTGGCAACCATCGAGTGGTTTAATTGAACCATAGTGATTTTCAAACTTGAATGTGGTCGTTGTGAGCCCTCAACTCTGTCCTCTTTAACAATCGAATTGCGTGAGAGATGAGTTGCTTTGTGTTAGTCCAAGTACCCGAGCAAAAGGTCTAGAACTTGCCTCGAATGTGTTTCAAGGCAAAATTCTATGTTTTTCTTGGCTTGAGAAGTGATTATAGGCTTTCCTTGGCCCGATTGAGTTTTCTATTGCCTACCAATGATGTCATCCCCTTCGAGCCTTTAGCCTTTCTCATTTGAAAAAGATGTTACAAGCCTTTACCCGTTCTATTGTGACCCTCTCTTGGCACCCGAGTTTTCCTTAATACTCATGTGAAACAAATGGATGAAAACGTAATTTGGGGGAAAGACGAGGAAATTGAAAAAGGTATCAAGGCACAAAAGGAGAAAAAGAAATGATGAGAAGAAAAGAAAAGAGCAAAAAGAAAAATGCAACAAAATGAATAAGTAGAAGAGTTGACGGGATTCAAAGAAAGGTAATGATCCCAAACATGGAGAAATATGAATATAATGATCAAGAAAGAGTGTTGTTAAGTCTCTCTAGTCCCCCAAGGAATTGGCAAAGTGTGAGCCGAGAAATGAATGATGGAGTGCTTAAGGAAGGTGTAACCATTTACCCATATTGTATCAAACCCTAATCCAAAAGCCTTCATTACATCCCAAAAGAAGTACTACTTGATTTTGAGCCGAGTGAGCTTACATTAGTGGAGATCTACATGAGGGGCAAGCCTATGGTACTTGAAGCTGTACTTGCGGCATTCTCTTGAGAGAGATGAGTGAACCTTTCATAAACTTTGGATTGAGTGCTAAATTTCTTAAGTGAGCCAGGCAACCGGAGATTAGAGGAGAAAGAGTTTAGGATCCATAATGACCTACATGATAGAGAAAAAGTTCTTGATGAGTAAAGTCAACTTTTGATGCTCAAATGTCACTTTAGAACTATATGTGCATAAATGTTTAACTTGTCACCTTGTTGATAATACATAAGTAGTGTAGGTAATTATTGGTCCCAACTGAGGTGTGGATGGCTCACCTTTGACTCGCTGAAATGACCCTTAACTTTTGGAGGAGGGAACTGAATTGTTTGCTTGAGTACAAGCAAAGACTTAAGTTTGGGGGGTTGATAAGTGGGGATTTTGACTACTTATTAGCGTCTTTTAACTTTTGTTTTGGTCTAAAAGCATTGAATTACGCTCCCATAACTAATGAAATTGTACAAAAATTGCAGGAATGCTAGAAGTTGGGCTCCCGAGATGAAATCCGACTCAAAGAGGAGTAATCCGAGCATAAGGCAACAAAGGGCACAGAAGCACACAATGTGCGGTCCATAGAAGGATTCTACGGCTGCAGAAGAAATTGCGGACCGTAGAACCACCTGCGGGCGCAAACAAAGAAGGAAAACTCAGTAGACATTTGTGCAAATTGCGGACTGCACATGAATTGTGCGGCCGCAAAAGATGGGCTAAAGGTCAAGATCAGAGAGATTGAAAAAGACCAAGTCCAGAGCTTCAGTGAATTTTGGATTGCACAAGATTTGTGCAGCCGTAGAAAATTATCTTGTGGCCATAATCCTACTATTGCGGACCGCAGAAGAGTGACTTGCGGCTGCTGTTCTAAATCTACGGACCACAAAAATGTTGCCTCGCAGCGGCAAAATCCCAGCTCATGCCAGATGAAGAAGTTTGCGGACCGCACATGGAATTGTGTGGCTGCAGAACTTCCCGAGGGATATTTTTGTCCAAGATTTTTAAACTTGTATAAATAGAAGAGTTTTACAAAATTAGGTCAAGTTTGAACCTCTGTAAGTGCTGTAGCCGTTTTTTTTTTTTTACCTCTTTTGGAACTTTACTGTAATTTGGTGTATATTACAATAGATTTTATCATTTTAAGCTTACATTATGAGTTTAATTAGTCTTTCTTCTTCTTTTTATTCAAACCCTAGTATGAGTAACTAGATTTTAACTAGGGTTGTGACCCAACCCTATTGTGTTAACCTTATGGGTAATTATATCTTTTACAGTAGTAGGCTTATCAACCTTAGGAACTAAGGTTATAGTAGTAAAGTTGACAGCTTTGTACATCCTACCATTGGTAAAAAAATCTTTCACAGATTCACAAAACTCCTCCTTGATGATGTGCCATGCTTTTTTGAAGAAACATGCATTGTAGCCATCTACTCTTGGGGCCTTGTCATCACCTATAGCACATACTCCCTCAGTGATTTCCTAATCTATAACCTCTGCACATAGTTGGAGCCTTTGTTGTTGTGTAAGAATAGGTTCTTGCTTCATAACTTGATAAGTAGGGATTTTGACTACTTACTAGCGCCTTTTAACTTTTTATTTTAGTCTAAAAGCATGGAATTATGCTCCCAAAACTAATGAAATTGTACAAAAATTACAGCAATGCTGGAACTTGGGCTCCTGAGATGAAATCCGACTCAAAGAGGAGTAGCCCGAGAAGAAAGCAACAAAGGGCACAGAATCACACAATGTGCGGTCCGCAGAAAGAATTATGCGGCCGCAGAAGAACTTGCAGACCGCAGATTCTACCTGCGGCCGCAAACAAAGAAGAAAAAATGAGCAGAAATTTGTGCAAATTGTGGACTGCACATGAATTGTGCGGCTGCAAAAGATGGGCTAAAGGTCAATATCAGAGAGATTGCAAAAAGACCAAGTCCAGAGCTTCAGTGAATTGCAGACCGCACAAGATTTGTGCAGCCGCAGAAAATTATATTGCGCCCGCAATCCTACTATTACGGACCACAGAAGAGTGACTTGCAGCCGCAATTCTAGATCTGCAGACCGCAGAAATGTTTCCTCGCGGTCGCAATTCATAATTGTGCGGTAGCAGAATCAGAGCTCCTGCCAGATGAATAAGTCTACCGACTGCACATGGAATTGTGCGGCCGCAGAACCTCTCGAGGGGTATTTTTGTCCGAGATTTTTAGATTTGTATAAATTGAAGAGTTCACGAAATTAGGTCAAGTTTGAACCTCTGTAAACACTGTAGCCGTTTATCTTTGCCTCTTTTGGAACTTTACTTTAATTTGGTGTAATTTATAATAGATTGTATCATTTTTAGCTTACATTATAGTTTAATTAGTCTTTCTTCTTCTTTTTCTTCAAACCCTAGTATGAGTAGCTAGATTTTCACTAGGGTTGTGACCCAACACTAGTGTGTTAACCTTATGTGTAATTAAATTAGTGCTTATTTAAGATTGGGTGTTTATTATTTAGCCTAGTTCATGCTTTAATAATAGAAATTAATGGTTGCAAATATTAATTCATGCATATTTGACTTAGTCTCTTCTTGAGAAAGAGACCTAGTCCAGGATAACTTGGCTAACAAGAAATTGGATCAATTGAGAGATTGATTCACCTAATTAAAGGGTTCAACCTAGAGATAGTAATAACCCGACTTGAGATTTTATCAACTGTATTATGTGATACCCATTTGGTCTTGAGAAAGCCAAATTTGGCAAAACCACTCTCTGACCGAGAGGTATTGAGTGGATAATTTAGAGTTGATAGCTATAATACACCCTAGTAAACAAACAAGCATTAAAGTCTTTATCCCATTAGGCAAACACCTAGGTAATGGTCACAGCCCTAGGCTTTTTATCAATTTGAAAAAAAACCAAAAACAGTTATCTCTAGTTTTCTTTCTTTAATTTGCAATCAATAGTGTAAAATTAAAAATAGAATACCAATCTTTTGTGGCAGTACAATCTCGATAATTCAATCAGGCACATTGAAATATATACACCTAACTCCTATCTTAACTCCCTATGGATTTGACCCCGACTCTTAGTTGGGTTTTATTATTACAAATGACTGTTTCATATCTCTATTGAGGTGTGCATTTTGACGCGATCATAACTTTCCTGTTGATGGAAGGGAGGGATTGTATAGCATTAGCTATCAATGACTTATAGAAATTGATGATCTCCTGTTTTATCTCCTCAAGATATTTTAATATCCATCCATCAAGAGAGAGGTCAGTTCCCCAAGCTGCTTCTTTTGGGTTCTTTCTTTGAGTACAACAAAGAAATACTTGGTGTTTGAGTCACCAAGTTTAATCCACCTAGCCCTGGACTTTTTCTTCATTACACTCTCCTCAATGAGAGACCGTTTTTCAAGTTTAGTCAGTATAGTTTTCTCCTGGTCCAATAAAGTATTAGAGTATTGGGAAGCCATTTGTTCTTGTATATTTTGCAGCTCACTTCTGGCTTGTTGAATCTTCAAAGTGATAGACTTAAACTCATCATTATTTAGTGTCTTGAGCCAGGCTTAAGGTCTTTCAATTTCATCCATATACTCTTCATTTTCCAACCTCTTTGTGGTAAACTCCATACATCATGTACTAAGTGGAGAAAATTAGCATGATCTGCTCATACATTAAGGAACCTAAATGGATCTTGCCAACCTTAGCGGCAACTGTTACAGCTATCAACATAGGTGCATGATCAGAGATCAGTGGCAAGTCATACTTAGTTTGTATATGTCCCCATTGCATCATCCACTCAAAATTAACAAAGGCCCTATCAATTCTTCTACTCACCCTATCTGATCCATGTTGTTTATGGGACCAAGTATAATGCTCACCTTTCTATGGTATTTCACTGACCTGTATGTCTTGAACACAGTCAGTGAAATCTTGTTTCTCAACATATGTGATTGGATTGCCCATCAGCCTACCCTGTGAATATAGAACTCTGCACAAATTAGCCATGTTGTAGTTATAGTTGTAGCTAATCCTTGCATAGTCATCCCATAGCAGTACTGGAAAATTGTTGAATTCTGACCCCCAAACGGTAGGAAATCGGTCGGAAATCACGAATTTTCGACTATTTTCTTATTAAAATTGGTCGGTCGAAAAACAGTTGGTCGGAATACAAAGCCGAATCCGTCGGTGATTTCCAACCAACTAAGTCGAAATGTTCAAAAAGATCAGACGACCAAATATTTTCAAACTTCCAACCAAAGTGGTCGGAATTATACCGATCGAATCAATCATAATAATATAAATAAAAATATATATTTATTTAAAATTAAATAATAAAAATATAAAATTTCCAACCGTTTAATAATTAAAAATAAAATTTATTTAATTTCCGAAGGAATCCTTCGAAAACTGTTAAATATTAATTATTATTTTTTAATTTCCAACTGATTCGGTCAAAATCTGGGTGTTTTTGGAATAATCTGGGCAGTTGTCCGACTGTTTTCGTCGGAAATCAGTCGGAATTTTCTGTAAAACTAGGCATAATTCTACTCAATTTTGAGCTACACCACCTGTCAAACTATTACAATATAATAATGCCAACAACCAATCAACAAATATAACATCTAAACCAACAATACCAACCATTAACACAATCTAAACCAGCAAATCTATTAAACCTAATAATTTGGGCATAAAACATCGAAATAGTAGCCCACATTCAAGTTTAAAAACAAAACATAAAGTTGTCTCTCACAATCAAGTTTACCAATCAATCAAAATACTACACCTAAACTACTACACATCAGATTCAGTTTGTTCATCCTCATCATCAGATTGATCATGCCTATTTTTTCTCATGTCTGCTTGGGAAATAGAACTATCCGATTTAATACTTAGCAATCTAACCGCAACAGACAACTTGCAATGCACCGAGCCTTCATACAATGGACGACTAGCTTCCGCTAACTGTTCATAGAAACGCTTATCCTCATCATTTGGTTCGGATTGAATCCCAGGAAACATCCCAAAAGCATCCCTCATCATTTCATTGTATCAAGAATTTTCAACATTATGCTCCGCAATTGGGCTACCTCACCACGAAAAGAATTATGAAAGTTCACATCATCTAAACTGACATGATTCTCCCTGTGAACAGTCCATATATAATAATTTTCTACAAACTCTTTCTTATAGAGATGAACTTTAACTTCATCTGTTTTCAATAACTTAACACACTTACATTTCACACAAGGGCACATAATCCTTCCCCCAATAAGAAAATCATCAAGTGTTTGAGCCCTAGCAATAAATTCAGCAACCCCTTCAATAAATTCATCCCTCAACTCCGCACGATTAAGATGATTCCTATTATACATCCATATACGATGCACAAATTCCATCTACACAAATAAAAACCTAGAAATGAGATATTTAATACAATTTGATTTATTTAAACTGGTGACAAAGTTATACTCTTTCAAAGGTTCGTTTTAGATATATACATATCATTGTGTCAAAGCACTTTAATTGATATATTTTATTTTTTAAATTAATATTTTTAACACTTGAAATCTCACATTAATTCCTATTCTAAATAATATAAGCCTTTAACTATAACAATTGAATTTGAATAGCATCTTATTTGTTCATATAATCCAAATTAACTAATGATTTATCAAATTTACAAATTAATCTTAATGTTGAAATTGAAAATTTTTAAATTTAATATCATTCTAATAATAAAACTAACATGCAACAATAAACCTAGTACAACAAAATTTACACCAAAGTTTTAAACTATAACTAATTAATATAATTACCGTTAGAAGTGAAAGTGAAAGTTCGCTTTCCTTCTTTCCTATCGTTGTTTTCTCAATACTTTATGCCAACATGTCACCTTTTTTATTTCGAAAATAATTAAGTTGATCAAACACTAACTCAACATATTCTTAACAAATTCAAAATTAGATTTAGGATTTCTTAATATATTCTTGTTTAACTCAAAATTTCAACTATACCTAATTCAACATATTCTTCTCTCTTTTTTGTTTTAAATTATGTATCATCATTAAAGAATTAAAATCCCTAAAATTCCAAACATACATACTTCAACTAGCTAGCATGTTCATATATAGAAAATTATTACAAATTTAACAATGAAAATAAGATATATATATATATATATATATATATATATATATATCTATATATATATATATATATATATCAACGAAGTACTTACCTCGACGGAAAAAATCCCGGAGAACTCGACTGAGACGATGCCGCCGCGTGGAGAACCACTGCTGCAAAACAGATTAAAAAAATTAATAAATTACGGGAAAAAAGGAGGAGGAAGGAGAGGGAGAAGGGTGGAGGAAATGAGAGAGAGAGAGAGAGAGAGAGAGAGAGAGAGCAAAAATACATTTAAAGGGCAAGTTTCTGGGGACGGGGGAGAAGGATGAGAGGGAGAGAGGAGGAGGATGAGAGAAGAAGGAGGAAGAAAAGAGAAGTTCTGTTTTTGGGGACCGGGGTCGGGTAGGGTTTTTAAAAAAAATTCCAACCGTATCGGTCGGAATTGTCATTTTAATTTTAAAAAAAAAATGTCGACCAAATCGGTCGGAAATAAAGTAAAACAAGTCAAACTAATTTTTTCGCCAAAAGTTGCGACCGATTTGGTAAGAAATATGGTCGAAAAAATTTTAAAAATACATACCTGATATTTTTTTGACATTTCCGACGGATTTCGTTGGAAATTTCCGACAATAATTTTCAGTCGGAAATTTATGATTTTCTGGTGGTGTAGAGTTTTTCTTTGTTCCATAGTATTGTATCCATAGATCACTCCAAATAGCAGTCCATCTTCCCAGTGTTATCTTTTATGTGACAGTGTATGAGTTGTGCACCTGTTTGTATTACAGTTATACTGTACCATCTTGGATCCCATATAAGCCAAATCCGACCATTTTGGGCATGTGTTTGTTCTGACCTCCCATCCAGGTGCAATAGCTTTGCTTATTCTTCTTGAATTATGCTTTTTGACTCTTGTTTCAGTCACTCCTGCTAGTTTGATACTCTTAGTTTTAAGGTATTGATGTAGCTCTTTTTGTTTGTATCTCTTATTGACACCCCGTATATTCCAAAATAGCCAATTGATTAACATGTAAAAGGACCCCCACCTCTATCAAGTGGCAAATTGTTGGTATTAATGGATCCACAAGGTAACATATCAAAGGAGTTTTTCATTGTGATAGCAGAAAACATAAGAAAGTTAGTCATATTGAACTCAGGGCTCCCTGTCACTTGTTTCTCTCTATAGTTCTCAGCTGGCACATTAACAATAGTAGCTGGGGTCCTATGCTGTTTTTGGCTAGGCTCTGGCATTCTGCTTGTAGAGGCTGGACATATAGGCTGTTGATCAACTAGTTTCATTGGTGTAGGCTGCTTAGAAGTACCCTGTTGCTAATCATGTTGGATAGGACCCTTAGTCCTCCATTCTATAGTAACTTTCCTAGGCTCTTTTTTCTGTATGTGTTGCTTCACCTGCAAGTGTTCCACCTGGTTATCTATCCTCTTGGCTGCCTTGCAGTTGTGGCCAACTACTTGATATTGCTCACAAAATTCAGGTTTCCAATCATAGTACACCCCCTAAGTAAATTGTCTATCATTTGGATTCATGACACTAATCTCATTAGGTAGAGGTTTTGTAACATTAATCCCAATGAGCATTCTAGCAAAGGATACCCATGTTTTCTTAGAAGTACACTCATCAGCGTATATAGACTTCCCAATGGCACTTGCTATTCTATTCAAAGAATCAGGCCCCAGAATTCATAGGCAACTTAGGAATCTGACCCAAAGAAAAATTTTAGTTGGAAATTTCTTATCAAAATCAAAGTCAAGGGACCATAGTTTTAGTATCATAGGCCTGTTAGTGGAATTCTTGCTCACAGTTATTTGACTTGTTTGTTAACTTATCGATGCATGATGTTTGACTTTCTTTCGGTAGTCCCATGAAACGTAATTGTGCTCCTATATATATATGGCTAGTAGTTGGGGGTGGATGGTTTATTAATTATTGATAAGATTGATTTTTCTAAAGCTAATTAGACGAATAAACCCCATCTTAAAAACTAACGCATTAATATTTATTCTCAATTAGAGTTCAAAGGCACAAAAACGAAAAGGGATTTTTTTCTTCCTATACAATATTTGAAATTTTTTTATCAAAATTATCCTAATTTTGTATATCACCCGCCCTAAACAAGGATTACTTACAAATTACATACAATGCATTATTAGTGCCTTAAATTAGGCGATTCAGTTACGCCCTTTTCCTTTTTTTCTCTCCTCTCCTCTTTCCCTATGTAATGCTGCCTCTCTCATCAATTTTTCCTTCTTTCTTCATCACTCTCTCTCAATGAAATTTGTGAATGAAATTGCAAATATGGAGCCGGTGGAAGATGGCACAGCCGCACAATATATACATGGCTTGAGGAACGAAATGAGCAGTTCGTGGTTTTAGGAGGGAACAAATGAAGGTCCTCGAATTAAAATATAAAGACCTTTTCCTTGTGTATATAACTCTTCTAAGCCCAAATAGCTTGGACTCCAATTGGTGTATTCAGTTAAGTTCTTTGCATAACTATACATGGCTATAGAAAGAAATTTTCTTTCCTTTTGCACTATTATTGTTCGAATTTTTTGTCGATCAATAAAATTTGAGGGTATTTTATTTTCCATCATTGATAGCCATCAAAAAATTGAAAGCTTTGAATTCAAATTCGGCATCTCGAATAATATATGGTACAACAACATACAAATTTAATACAAATTGATATGTCTACAATAACATAATACTAAAAACAAATTTCATACAACATATTATATAGTATACAAGTTATTTATAACTTATCTATAACTTTTATACATTATTTTTACCCAGTTAAAAATAACTACAACATCATACAACTTAAATATAATTTTCATATAAATTTTAAACAAATATGTCTTTTGTATGTATTTTGTATATGATTTGTCTGTATTTTGTATGTGGTATTTTCTTCTTCTCCTCTGAAATTCCAATCAAAACTTCCTCTCTTAATACAATTTTTGATAGATATCAAAAACTTTATGTAAAAAGATAGTATTGATAACTTAAATACTGTCACGACCCAATTTAGGATTGTGACCGGCGCTTAGGAGCAAGTGCTCCCAAGTAAGCCTCATCGGAAATTTTACAGAAAATCGGACAGAGTTTCCCCTATTTTTGGACCATCCGAAAATTTTTCCTGTCTCAGACCAACAACCAAACATCCTACTATTAAACCAAACAATGGACAACCTGTCAATTAATCCAATTACAAGTCTCCAATACAACTAAACCACCAATTAACTAATAGAAATACTAATCTATCTCCAACTTTGATAAAGGAGAACGATACTCGACATAAAACCATAATAACGAAAGAATACGGATAACACTAAATAATGACTACGGAGCAACTCTAAGAGTTCAATAAAAAGACTATCACAATTAGAAAATCTATACCCACGCGAACAAGTGCGAGGCTCACCGAGAAAATGTCAACCTGTGCGCTCTAATTGACGAGATCCTCGCCTGCGTCAACTGCTGTCTCTGTAAAACAATTAGCGAGGAATGAGTCGCTAGCTTAGTGAATAATAATACTTAACCACAACCGTTTTTATTTAGGGACAATCCAGAAAACATGCTAGTATCTCAAAGAGAAAATCACATAAAAATGCTCTTTCATAAACAATAAATAATTTCTAGTCTCATCACGCTTTTCTTGTAGTAAAATATAATAAACAATTCAGTAATAAGCTCGGTAACAATTGTATAATATCAGTATTCACATTTTTAGGAGGTTTCAATGAACGGATCATGTAATCGGTATAACTGTGGACTTCTTCGCAAGAAGTCAAATATAACGGTAGTCCCTACTCGAGGGAAATCGGTAACGGTATGCTAGTTGTACCTTCCCACTAGCGAGGGCTATAACTGTAATCGGTAATCTGTAAATACAAGGTGCACCAGGTCTAACGAACCCGCCGTTAGCTACGGGATCCTTCAATATCTACTCCCATTTATACTTGTCTCTAAAATCCATATATACTTGTAGAAACTATTTTAAAACAATATAGGCCATTTCAGTTCTTATCAAATCATATAATTTCCTTTCGATAACAGTAAATTCAAGTAACGGTAAAACAAATCTAGTGACACGAAAATAATTAAAATCACGGTATTCATCTCAAATAATTATTTCGGTTTCATCTTGAGTAAAATAATTGTCCCACATGCAACTCAAAATATAATCGGTAATATATTCATATTAAAAATCATGTGTAAATCATGCAAATTATAAAAAAATACAAATTGTGGTAAGATTACTACTCACAGTACTCGTGTAGAAATATCAAACTCGCCACCTCGAGCAATCCGTATGATTTCGTGTAATCTTTATAATACTCAAAGTTGAGTTAAAGATGAAATTCTACCGATGAGAATTAGAGGTAACGACTGAAGGAATCTTCAACGCTGCTTGGGGCATTCGACGAAATTGGTTAGGCTCAGTTAATTTAAGTAAATTTTGTTTTAACGTAGTCCTATATATATGACTACTTGGTCATAGTTATATACTAAAGTATAAGGATCCCTAAATCTAAAAGGAATTTGAGAAAGACAAAAGTTCCCATATAAAACACAGAAGTCATATACAAATATGACATGATTACAATCCTAATTAGATTAAAACTCTTGAAGTTGGCGTAGTTTTCGGTTCCACTTTCCTTTTGTTCTTTTAATTATTTTTTTTATTTTTTTTTTATTTTTATTTTGTTTTGGACCTAAATTATTTTCTAAATATCCAATATATCCTCACTTAACAATTTGTGGTACATCCTCCCCACCTTATGAAATTCGGCCCCCGAATTTAACTCAAGTACTTACCTGTAAACTGAAATAAATGAGGATACTTGACTCGCATAGCATCTTCTATTTCCCATGTAGCTTCTTCAACAGTATGATTTCTCCATAAGACTTTCACAAACACAATTTCTTTTGACCGTAGTTTTCTTATCTGTCGGGTCTTCCTCGTAAGACAACTTCTCATCAAGCGATGTAGTTGGTACTTCCAGCAACTGAGATGAGTCTGATATACATTTTCTTAGCATTGAGACATGAAACACTGGGTGAATAAAAGATAACTCCGGAGGAAGTGCCAAACGATAAGCCACCGCTCTCACTCGGTCTAGTATCTCATACGGTCCTATAAACCTGGGGCTCAACTTGCCTCTTTTCCCAAACCGCATCACTCCTTTCATTGGGGAGACTCGTAGGAACACTTTGTCCCCAATGGTGAACACTAAATCTCTTCTTCTCTTATCAGCATAAGACTTTTGTCTACTTTGAGCTGTAAGTAATCTCTGTCTGATCAACTGGACCTTGTCCATAGCTTCTTGTACTAGGTTGGGTCCCAATAATTTAGTCTCACCAGCTTCAAACCATCCGATAGGAGAACGACATCTTCTACCATACAATGCTTCGTACGGTGCCATTTGAATACTGGACTGGAAGCTATTGTTGTAGGCAAATTCAGCTAATGGTAGATAAGTATCCCAACTACCTCCAAACTCAAGAGTGCAAGCTCTCAACATATCCTCCAAGATCTGAATAGTACGTTCAGACTGCCCGTCTGTCTATGGATGAAATGCAGTACTAAGATTTACTCGTGTACCCAATGCTTTTTGAAAAGATTTCCAAAAGCGTGAAGTGAATTGTGATCCTCTATCAGAGATGATGGATACTGGAACTCCGTGAAGTCGGACAATTTCGTTCATAAATATCTGTGCATACCTGACTCCACCATATGTAGTCTTCACCGGTAAAAAGTGTGCTGACTTCGTCAGTCGGTCTACAATCACCCATACCGATTCATAACCTCTAAAAGTTCGTGGTTGCCCGGTGACAAAATCCATAGTAATTCTTTCCCATTTCCACTCTGGAATCTCAATTTGTTGTAGTAGTCCTGCGGGTCGTTGATGTTCAGCCTTGACCTGCTGACAAGTCAAACAACTAGAAACAAAGTTAGCAACATCCTTCTTCATGCCTTCCCACCAATAAAATTGCTTCAGGTCATGATACATTTTTGTGGATCCAGGATGTATAGTGTATTTAGTGTTGTGAGCTTCTTTAAGAATAGCATGTCTCAACCCATCTACATCTGCGACACATAACCTGTCACCCATTCGAAGAACACCATCACTTTCAACAATCATATTCTTGCTTTTACCAGCTAAGACCTCATCTCTGTATTTACATAATCGTTCATCCTCATATTGGGTGGCTTTAATGCGCTCAACTAATGAAGACTTAGCCTGAGCACAAGCCAACAATGTCTCTGAATTTCCGACACTAAATCTGATACCTGTATCTTCCAGTCTCTGAATATCTTTGGCTAAAAGTCTCTTTGCAGGGGCTATATGTGCCAAACTCCCCATAGATTTCCTACTCAATGCATCCGCCACCACATTGGCCTTTCCAGGATGATACAAAATAGAACAATCATAGTCTTTGAGTAGTTCCATCCAACGACGCTGCCAAAGATTTAGATCTCTCTGCTGAAAGATATACTTCAAACTTTTATGGTCAGTATAAATCTCACAAGTTTCGCCGTATAGATAATGCCTCCAAATTTTTAGAGCAAATACCACTGCAGCCATCTCCAAATCATGTGTAGGATAGTTTTGCTCGTGCTTTTTCAATTGTCTCAAAGCATAACCTTTTAAGACCATTTTGCATGAGAACGCATCCTAATCCCACCCTCGAGGCGTCGTAGAATACTGTAAATCCTCCAGGACCTGATGGTAAGGCTAATATTGGTGCAGTTGTCAGACACGTTTTGAGTTTCTGAAAGCTTTGCTCACATTCCTCCGTCCACTAAAACTTTGCATTCTTCTGTGTTAGCTTGGTCAGTGGCGATGCTATTCTGGAGAAATCCTGCACAAAGCGCCTGTAATAGCCTGCTAAGCCTAAAAAGCTGCGAATCTCTGTAGGACAAGTAGGTCTGGGCCATTTCTGCACAACTTCGGTCTTCTTAGGATCTACCATAATTCCATCTTTAGATATAACATGCCCCAAAAATGCTACTGAGTCTAGCCAGAATTCACACTTCGAGAACTTAGCATAAAGTTGATGTTCTCGCAATGTCTGTAACACAGTCCTGAGATGATTCTCGTGTTCTCTTTGGCTACGAGAATATATCAGTATGTCGTCAATAAATACTATTACAAATGTATCCAGAAACGGCTTGAACACCCTATTCATTAAATCCATGAATGCAGCTGGAGCATTAGTCAGTCTGAAAGGAATCACAAGAAACTCATAATGCCCGTATCGAGTTCTGAAAGCAGTCTTAGAAATATCTTCATCTTTGATTCTAAGTTGATGATAACCAGAACGGAGGTCAATCTTTGAAAAGTGGGCAGCTCCTTGTAACTGATCAAACATGTCATCTATACGAGGCAAGGGATATTTATTGCGTATTGTTATCTTGTTCAACTGCCTGTAGTCAATACACATTCCCAGGGATCCGTCTTTCTTCTTTACGAATAGTACTGGTGCACCCCATGGTGATACACTAGGTCTAATAAAACCCTTATCTAGCAAATCTTGTAACTGTTGTTTTAGCTCCCTCAACTCTGATGGTGCCACTCGATATGGGGGTATCGATATAGGCTGTGTGTCAGGTAGCAAATCAATACCAAAGTCTATTTCTCGTACTGGAGGCAATCCTGGTAAATCCTCAGGAAATACATCAGAAAATTCTCTCACTACCGGTACATTTTCTATACTAACTGTTCCCTTCCTTGTGTCATTTATAATAGCTAAGAGACCCAAGCAACCTTTCTTTAGAAGTCGTTGGGCCTTCATAAAAGATACAATTTTGCAAGTCTCTGGAACCTGACTCCCTCTTAGAATAAAACTAGGTTCTTTTGGTATCTCAAACCTAACTATCTTTGCATGACAATCGACTATAGCATAGCAAGAAGATAACCAGTCCATTCCCATCAGCATGTCAAAGTCAATCATATCAAGTACAATAAGATCAGCTAGAGTATCTCTACCCTCAACCCGAATCTGACAAGCAC
>MCJB01011266.1:0-12701 GCA_002018475.1 Nicotiana obtusifolia | reverse complement strand
CTGAACCAATCTCTCAAAGTCCCTAGCATATTGTTGCATCAGATTGTCTGGAAGAAAATGATTCTTGAACAACTTAGTGAACTCGTCCCATGTCTGTGGTGGTGCTCCTGCTGGCCTTCCTAGCAATACCGTTTCATACCATGTATTGGCCATATCCTCTAGTTTGTATGCTGCGAGCTCCACGGCTCTCTCACTAGAACATCCAAGAGCACGTAATGCCTTAAGTGTCCCATCCAAGAAACTTTGAGGATCTGCTGAATTATCTGAACCTGTGAATTTTGGTGATTTCAATTTCAAGAACTCGTGTAGGGATACTTCCTTATTCCCGAAAGGCTGAGTCTGTGTAGGTGCTTGTGTTTGTAAATTAGCCTGAGGAGCTGAACTTCCGCCCTGAGTAGGCACCAATGTCTCGAAGACATTCAATAACCTTTCCACTGTATCTGCAGGTAAGGCAACAGTAGGTACAACAGTTGGCACTGGTGGTGGAGCGTTGTGAACTCCTTGCTCTTGCACTTGATCTGGCATATCAGCTTGGGTTTGACCCATGTTCCCAACTTGAGGTTGAGAAGCAGTCTGTCTTCTAGTTTGATGAACCCCAACTTGACCGCCACCTCGGGTAGCACCACGTCCAGTACCACGTCCAGCAGATGAGGGTGTACTTGTCCTAGCCATCTGTGAAAGAGATATTTCAAAGTCAATCTCAAGTTATCTCAACGCACGATTAAAGAATGAAAGAAGGGAAACATTCCTAAATGTTTAGTAGCCTCGAGATCATAAGTATGGGCGCCTACATACCCATGAGCAAGACTCTACTAAATATTGCTCCATGACTCGGGACTTAAAGCCTAGGCTCTGATACCAACTTTGTTACGACCCAATTTAGGATTGTGACCGGCGCTTAGGAGCAAGTGATCCCAAGTAAGCCTCATCGGAAATTTTACAGAAAATCGGATAGAGTTTCCCCTATTTTTGGACCATCCGAAAATTTTTCCTGTCTCAGACCAACAACCAAACATCCTACTATTAAACCAAACAATGGACAACCTGTCAATTAATCCAATTATAAGTCTCCAATACAACTAAACCACCAATTAACTAATAGAAATACTAATCTATCTCCAACTTTGATAAAGGAGAACGATACTCGACATAAAACCATAATAACGAAAGAATACGCATAACACTAAATAATGACTACGGAGCGACTCTAAGAGTTCAATAAAAAGACTATCACAATTAGAAAATCTATGCCCACGCGAACAAGTGCGAGGCTCACCGAGAAAATGTCAACCTGTGCGCTCTAATTGACGAGATCCTCGCCTGCGTCAACTGCTGTCTCTGTAAAACAATTAGCGAGGAATGAGTCGCTAGCTCAGTGAATAATAATACTTAACCACAACCNCCAACTGAGAAAGTTTGGTGTTATATGTAAGTATAGAAATCGTCTAAATCAATTTCTTAAATGATCTAGCAGGCAACTTCACGCCAGAAACTGTTAAGAAGGAAGTGATTCATAAACATGTTAGTGATATTATTCCCAAATTAGTTGTGTTGCTCTTGTTGGCATCCCTAAGAGTACAGTAGCATTTCATGTATTCGCCATGTTCTCTAGTCTAAAAGTTTCCTGTTCCATACATAACATGGTAAGTATTTTACTAAATCCTTTAAGGATCCTTTGAACTATCAGAAATAGTAAACTTAGTAGTTTCAACTTTAGGAACTTTATTAAGAATATTTTGTTGTTCCCTATAATCTTCTAGGTGCATGAGGACTTTAGAGCCCTTATTCTGTTGCTCATCCTTCTTACGTTTATCATATATCTATAAAGATCTCAATTTTTTTTTTTCTTCTTCATGGAGGTAAGTACTTTTTTGTGATAGCACTCCTCTATCGCTGTAGTGGTAGACTAGTATAAATTTCCGAAATGAACTCTATTACGCATCTTACTAGGAAGCACCTCATATGGCACAATGAACGTTTCACTGGTCTTGTATGAACCTTTCACTGGTCTTGTATACTATTTATGTAGCATTTCTTTGCTCTGAGATGGTTGCATGTCCATTGGCGAAATTTGATGTCTTTGAAGTTCGAACCTCTAGCCAAATTTTATTATAAGATAATTGGTCCGAGCCATACACGAATAGGATAAGTAATGACAGATATTTGGCCCTAATCGTCACACGTACGGAGGATTAAGAAAGAAAGACAAGATACATCCTATCACGCTCTCGCAGAATCACGATTATGGGAATGGCCGGCTACATAACCATAATTGAGATTCTACTACTGACGTGTGCTCCATTAGTCACAAGAATAACCTAGGGCTCTGATACCAAGTTTGTCACGACCCAATTTAGGATTGTGACCGGCGCTTAGGAGCAAGTGCTCCCAAGTAAGCCTCATCTGAAATTTTTACAGAAAATCGGACAGAGTTTCCCCTGTTTTTCGACCATCCCAAAAAAACCTTTCCTCTCTCAAATTAACAACCAAACATCCTAATATTATACGGAACAGTTGACAACTTGTTAATTAATCAATACAAGTCTCCACCATAATTAAACCACCAACTAACCACTATAAATACTAATTTATCTCCAACTTTGATAAATGAGAACGATACTCAACATAAGACTATAATTACGAAAGAATACGCATGACTACAATAATGACTATGGAGCGACTCTAAGAGTTCAACGAAAAGACCATAACAATAAGTAAAATCTCTGCCCACGGGAACAAGTGCGAGGCTCACCGAGAAATATCAACCTGTGCGCTCTAATTAACGAGATCCTCGCTTGCGTCAACTGCTGTCTCTGTAAAAATAATTAGCGAGGAATGAGTCGCTAGCTCAGTGAGTAATAATACTTAACCACAACCGTTTTTATTTGGGGACAAGTCAGAAAACATGCTAGTATCTCAAAGAGAAAATCACATAAAAATGCTCTTTCAGAAACAATAAATAATTTCTAGTCTCATCACGCTTTTCTTGTAGTAAAATATAATAAACAATTCAGTAATAAGCTCGGTAACAACTGTATAATATCAGTATTCACATTTTGGGAGGTTTCAATGAACGGATCATGTAATCGGTATAACTGTGGACTTCTTTCCAGAAGTCATATATAACGGTAGTCCCTACTCGAGGGAAATCGGTAACGGTATGCTAGTTCTACCTTCCCACTAGCGAGGGCTATAACTGTAATCGGTAATCTGTAAATACAAGGTGCACCAGGTCTAACGAACCCGCCGTTAGCTACGGGATCCTTCAATGTCTACTCCCATTTATACTTGTCTCTAAAATCCATATATACTTGTAGAAACTATTTTAAAACAATATAGGCCATTTCAGTTCTTATCAAATCATATAATTTCCTTTCGATAACAGTAAATTTAAATAACGGTAAAACAAATCTAGTGACACGAAAATATTTAAAATCACGGTATTCATCTCAAATAATTATTTCGGTTTCATCTTGAGTAAAAGAATTGTCCCACATGCAACTCAAAATATAATCGGTAACATATTCATATTAAAAATCATGTGTAAATCATGCAAATTATAAAAAAACACAAATTGTGGTAAGATTACTACTCACAGTACTCGTGTAGAAATATCAAACTCGCCACCTCGAGCAATCCGTATGATTTCGTGTAATCTTTATAATACTCAAAGTTGAGTTAAAGATGAAATTCTACCGATGAGAATTAGAGGTAACGACTGAAGGAATCTTCAACGCTGCTTGGGGAATTCGACGAAATTGGTTAGGCTCAGTTAACTTAAGTAAATTTTGTTTTAGCGTAGTCCTATATATATGACTACTTGGTCATAGTTATATACTAAAGTATAAGGATCCCTAAATCTAAAAGGAATTTGAGAAAGACAAAAGTTCCCATATAAAACACAGAAGTCATATACAAATATGACATGATTACAATCCTAATTAGATTAAAACTCTTGAAGTTGGCGTAGTTTTCGGTTCCACTTTCCTTTTGTTCTTTTAATTATTATTTTTATTTTTATTTTTTATTTTTTTTATTTTATTTTGGACCTAAATTATTTTCTAAAATATCCAATATATCCTCACTTAACAATTTGTGGTATTACAAATACAAATTTCATATAACGATTCATACATTATACAACTATTTTTCAACTTTCATACAGCATTCAAATAAAAATATAAATAACTATGACAGAATACAATTTAAATACAGTTTGCATACAACTTTAATACAATTTCGTACTATACTATGTCATGTGTTCGTTCAATTTGCAATTCAGCCAAAATCAAGTCTAATCTTCACCAAACACCCTCCAATTTGAGATATAAGGTCAAAAAGAATATTCCTAATTGTTTGCAACAACACCCGATCCAAATAAATAATAGTTTTTGAAAATTCAAATTCGAATTCAAAGCTTCGAGCTTTTTAATGGTTGTCAATGGTGGAGAGTCAAACACCTTCAAAATTTATTGATTGATAAATTCAATTCGAACACCAATTGTGCAACATGAAAGAAAAATTGCTAAGTTAAAAATTTATATTAAAACAATTGAAATTCATTAATGAATTCCCTGGAAAAAGAAAAAGAGAGGATAAAAGCATAGAAAAATGAAGGAAGAACAATCAGAAAAAGAAGAGAGGAGGAGAGAAAGAGAGACGGAGAGAGAGAGAGAGAGAGAGAGAGAGAGAGAGAGAGAGAGAGAGAGGATGAGGAAATAGCTGATTCCCTATTCAATTTCTAATATAAATGGATACTCATTAATACTAATTTGTATATAATTGATAAATTATATATGCCCATGTAATTAAGCTAAAACTTAATTATGTGGGGTAATAAAGTTTTATATGTAGTATAGGAAGATATAAATCCCGAAAGAAAAAGACAAATGAAGGAAGACGTCTTTGTTTCATGAAGTGAGTACAAGCCTTTATTTATCAGTTGGTTTTGATATGATATGAGATAATACAACATTATTATTGGACTAGCTAGATGACTAATACTAAAAATTTGGTAGGATGATATTTCTTTTATGCGGATACGACCCACAGCCTTTTTGACCTGTACGTAACAAAACCCGTGGGTTCTCCATTCATATTTTCAGAAAGTTTTATCCTGCTTGCCAGCTACCAAATTCGACCAAACATTGTGGAGAGCCATTTCTAAGTTGTCATTTTTCAACTGCGCAAAGCATAACAAATTAAAGTATTTATAAGATTTTGGAAGTTTATCTAATGCAGGCTAGCTCTTCCTAATTTTAAGCACTTACCACATTTTCTACTTTCTGATCTTTGAGACTAGGCGAGAGACATGGTCATGTCAAGCTTCTTGCTCTCGTATTGCTTGACCAAAGACCATGGATGAAGAACTGCTTCGAAATACTAGATTTGCAAGGAGTTTTCCTTGATTGCAGTTGCATCTCAAAGAATGTTGGGAGTCATTGTAGTACGTATTTCATAAAATAATAACGTGCTTGACAGCTAGTTCTTGGGATAATAGCCGTCAAAATCAATATAATTAGCAATAAGTAGCTCTCCATGTTAACTTGTTAGCAATATTATTAATGTACTCAATGTATGCAAGGATGAGATGACATGAGAATTTGCCTCTTCATAAAGGGATCGAAATATAATACAAACGATTGCTTCACAATGGAGAAAGCTATGCAGGTTAATTAGTTAAGTTATTGTTGATACATAAGTCTTGGATGAATGAGATCAATTATCCTTTATAATTCTTTCACACTATATCTATTTATTATCTAATCCCATTTGATCAAGTGTCGTAACTACTCCATAGCTGTATTCTTTGTGGCTTGACTTAGCTAACCAGCAAACATGTTTTTAAATGCTGCCCATTAATGAGTTTCATACTAAATCCAACTATCCAAGCATTGATGAGTTATTCTTCACAAATCAAACGTAAAATCAAATGCTAAATATCACCTAAGATTTATCAAATTCTTTTTGTACAAATAAATCTTATATATTATTGTTCAAATGTATATATGGAGTTTTTTATGTTTAATTTCTGACCGTCGAAAAATTAAAGTAAGAAAATAAAATAACAAGAGAATTATTTTTTAGTGTTCACAAACGTGAAAGTATACAGAAAATCTTATATTGTTGTGGAGAAATTTATTCGTTGCTAATAATAAAAGGTAGGAGAAAAAAAAAAGAAAAACAATTCACTCGATAGTCGCAGCTTAAAAAATAAATAGTCATGAATATTAATGGTTTGGTCTTGATGTATTAATTGATAAAATTTAAGGTGCTAATCAGATATAGAAATTGAAGGGAAAAACTTACACTCGGATGTTTACAAAGAATCATATTAATTTATTACAATTAAGTCATAAATAAAAGGTGAGGTGAGTATGTATATTAATTAACTATGATTTATAAGAGTTTATGTGAAGGCAATATGTCAGGTATAACTTACTATTAGAATATGTACTTGCAAAAGAGGAAAAGGAAAGGAGGTTGCTCTCTCTTAGTAACAATGATGCTTTATGCTGGAATACGAATTAAAAACATGATATGTGGTGAATGATGATAAGCTGGTGTGGTGGATGACCGATCATCTTCTGCTATTTATAAAGGATATTAAGGCATTCATGTGAGTACTATTCTAAGTGGTTGGGGAGTAGGTTATACATGGTTATGTTGTTTCTATTTTATTATTGTTATTTTGGTGTCTCACGTTGTTTCCAGCGGTAACTTCACAATTACTATTTTCTAATTTGAAAATCACAATCTTCACTTGTTTCCAATATTATTATTATTGGTGTCTGGCGGGGTAGAGGCACGAAATTTTTTAACCACAACTTCAATAATATCTTCTTAATATTATTCTTGACGGACATGTCTGAAAACAATTGTCAGTTAGACTCACTGCGGGGGAGAAAAAAACAGAACAACTGAATATAACCATTCTGATGAGCTATTTTTGCTTGTTATTTTGGTTTGCAAATTGAATAGAGACATCTTTGAAATAAAAGGAAGTGCATTATTTACACAAGTGTACAAGCTAATACTACTTCGCAGCACAATTCAATAAACAACTGGACGACCCTGTTTAGCAATTCCTTAGGCCGTTAGAATGTTTAATCCGCGTGAAATTTTGGAATAGTAGTCACATGCGATCCCTTTACTTTCAAAAATATATTGTTTAGCGGAAAGAAACATTGCTAGAAAATTTTGCAGGTACATCCAAAGGTGCACGCACTAGAATTTTAAAGTATATTTTCAGTTCATCAGTAAAATATGAAGCATCACCTGCTAGTACACTTAGCTCAACATTTTTCCATCTCATCAGTAGAATCAGCTAATGTTTTTCTCTTGTGGTATGACACCCGCATTAAATATGTTAACATAATGCTCTTTTAGTATAACGATATTTTACTGAAAGTCATTCCGAGAACATTCATATTGATAATTATATTTTACGTTGATAGTTATATATGATATCATATTGTGATTGATAGAAGGGTTATAATTGAATCTCTGTACATATGGATGAAGGGTCCTGGTATAGGGTAAATTTAGTGCGGAATCAAAACAAGGATTATTTTGTTATTTTCAGGTCATACAACATGATGTTCAGAAATCAGCATTTGGAGCAGTTTACCCCGATGATCATGAGTTGGAGAAATGCTTATAGGCTATTTACTGTCTTGTATCTTAGTTATTTGATTAACACTAGTTAGTTAGTAGACGTAAAATGAAATTAGTTATTGGATTCAAGCTTATGGTGTTGAAACTCTAAAATTATGGATTTGGTGTTTTTGATTGCTGCGATTTAATGAAAAATATTATGCTTTCAGAATGAATGTTGGTATGTTTCATTAGGAATGTTTGCATGTCGGAATGAACAAGATTAGTGTTTTTTTTTAGAATCATTATAGGTCCACCTTTTTTTACCGGCAATAAAGTGGATATTTAGATCTTAAAGAAAACGTTAAACAGTTTCAAAAGGACTAATATAGGAACAAATTTAGTCACCATTTTAGTTGCTGCTAAACGATATTGCTTTTCTCGGTAATTAAGTTGACAAATTTAGTCACCATTTTAGTTGCTCCTAAAAGATATTGCTTTTCTCGGTATTTAAGTTGGTGTTTACCGGCAATAACAACTGCTAATAAAATATATAAACCAACATACGTTTGGTAAGTTTTAGTGGCAATTTTATTTTCACAAATAAATACCACTAAAGTCGGACTTATTAACAGTAATAATATGGGTCTTTGCAGGCACTCAACTTAATTGTTGCTAAAGCCTATAGCAATGCCTATAGAGGATACACTGGCTAACAGCTAATTGCCGGGTAAAAGCTTTTCTAGTAATTTTTATCGTCGTTGAAGAGGGCATAATTTCTACCGAATTTTGGTTGATCCTCTTCTTCCATTCGGGTTGGAACGTTTATCTACAGTAATTCACATGTAACATCCTATAATTTAATACTACTACAACTCCACAAAATAGAAGGAAAGGGAGTAATGGATTGGTGATTAATACTTATTGCTTCGCATAGTTTTTGGCCGGCGACTTGGGATCATACAACATGAATTTGTGATTGCATTAATTTTTTTTGTGTGTATTAATATATGCTGATTTTGTAAATTTTTTTCTATAAATTTTGATTGGCTTGAATTTTCGTAGGTTCATAGAAAACGGCCTAGCGATCAATGCTCAATGCTTTCCCATGGCTTTTGGGTTCAATTTATGATATTTTGGGGTCAAGCAATATGAATTTATGAGTATATCTACTTTTTCGTGTGTAATAATATATGTTGATTTGTAAATTTTATTGGCGTACTCCGATTGGCCTGAAATTTCGTAGGTCTATAGGAAACGGCCCAATAATCATTAATTATTGCTTCGCCATGACTTTAGGATTCATTTTATGGCACTTCGTGGTCATTTAACACGGATTTATGATTGTATCCATTTTTTCGTATGTATTTTGTAGAATTTTTTTGATGGACTCCGTTTAAAATTTCGTACGTCCATAGAAAACGGCCTAGTGACCAATACTCATTGTTTCGATATGGCTGTCGGGTTTATTTTATGGTATTTCTTGGTCATGTAACACGAAATATGTACTAGTACATGCCGATTTTGTAGAATATTTTAGGGAATCCAATTGGCCTGAATTTTTGTAGGTTCATAGGGAACGACCTAATGATCAATACTCATTGCTTTACAATAACTTTCGCGTTCATCTTATGGCGTTTCGGGTCATTTAACATGAATCTTTTATTATATCTATTTTTTCGTATGTATTAGTACATGCTGATTTTATAAAAAAAATTCAACGGACTCGGATTGATCTAAAGCTTAACCCGGATCCCAAAGGAAATCCACTCTCCCAAAGTCCATCGTTGACCATGTTATTACTTGCTTGGTCTCCAAGTCCATAACGGGTTACATAACACATACATGGACCGGGAATATTTAGAAAGTAAAAGTATTAGTAATAATTTTGCAATGTACTTTTTTATAACTATTAAAATAAAAAATCTTATAATACTAGCAACAGGAAATTTTGCCGCTCAGTTTAATTATTTCTTCGCGATGAAATTAACTATAGAACCCGTTGCTTAACGAGGGATTTTCAAAACCGTTGCTAAATTCTTAGCTACGCTGGTATTGTCTATTGATTGAAATCTGTGGCTAATACATCACTGAAAGAGGTTTTAATAAGGAAAAATAACACTGTATAGCCGCTATCAAAATAATAGTCGAAAAAATATATTTTTCGTATATTTTGTGTGTAGGTATATGTATATATATACATATACACACACACACATTCTGTATGTTATATCATTATACAATCTTTATACACTTTTTCAGCTACCGAATATAAATAATTTCTAGCAAGGACTAAAAATAAAAAAAGCCCTTTTAATAATCTGTCGCTATATCAATTTTTTTGTACCGTGAATTAATTCTAAATGTATTCTGGTTATGGTACATTTTATAGATAGCCCACGATTCATTTGAAGTAATTTAATCAATATATCAAACAAATATTACTTTCTTCGTTGTGTGAAAGCATTTATAAAGATTTAATTACATATTAGTAGAAAAAATAGAGAACCTCTATTGCGATAAAATCACAAATTATTGAATATCATAATGAAATAGGTGCAATAAGAGTAAAATGGATATAATTGTGATTCATATACATATACCAATTAGATTAAAATTGAGATGCAGAAAGTTGTTAGCGCGTTATATGGATTGCTGAAAACAAATCGAAAACACGTAAAATGTTCGGCCGTAAAGTTAAAAACATATGAATATTCTGTTAGGATATACTATTAACCATGTGGTTTGATTATAGTATTATGTTTTATTTATTGGAACAATTGTTTATTTATTTATTCAATTCAATGAAATCTTAATTCAAATAGATCATTTGTTCATATGTGTGCCCTTTACTTATATAGTAGACGATTTAGTGTATGGAGCTTTAGCTCATGCGCGAAAGATTAAATTGTCGGTTCTTATAAGTTATAAAGTTAATGTTCACAATCAAAGATGAAACTGGGCAAAGCATCTTGATGATTGTAGCATAAGATTAAATTATAATCTATCTTGATTATGGGAATGGTTCAGTTCCGACTTCTTATGCTAGTACATTTTTGTGTATTGAACGGACCAAGTAGAGATAAGTGTTTTTGTACTGAATATATAAAACTACCTCTCTAGCTCATTGAATGTTCTTATACTCTTAATCTTGATATAATTATTATGATCAATGTGCATCGTTCATTATTTTGATTTATTAAAAGGTACGACTCAACTGCGAGTTAATGTATTCCTGGTAAATTGAATAATGACAAAGTGCATTTGTGAAATAATAATTAGTTGATAGAATCCGTGTCTTGACCATTGAGATTGATGATACCCCTTTATGGATGCTTGAAAGTTTTCATGTGAAAACCCTGCAGGTGAATTTTGTATCCGTCACATGAAATAAGTTAAGCGGAAGTATAAAGGATTAAATTAATCGATGAATTAAATTATCAGTTATTTAATTTATCTGATTGGTATTTGTAATCTTAACAGGGGGAGTTAAATAAGTTTTAATGAATGATTTCAAAATTAAACTGAGGAGTGCAATTACAATTTTCTAGTGGAATAAATTGTAATTTATTGTGGTAGGATTAATTCATTCATATTCCGAATTAATACCACAATAAAATAGGAAGCCTCGTTATTAAATCTGTGGTCCCTACTGTGCCTGAATATTCTAGAACAAGGAAATTAAATAAGAAAATAGTATCCTTGGTGGGTTAGGAGACTGCTACACATTTTTGGTACGTAGTAGACTTCTACACATTTTGGCTACTAAGACTTCAAATAGGTTTTGGTCTTATGAAACCAAAAGGAAGTGAAAAGAAGTTTTCTAACCAAACTAAGAAAGCAAAAAACGTAAAAGAAAAAAGAAGACAAAAACGTGAAATTGAAGAAGAAGGAAATACCAGAAAGCTTTCTTCTTAAGTTGGCCAAATTTTCCATACCAAAATACTATTTTTCTTGAACAAAATACTTGCCACTCAAGTATCACGTTCGGTAGAAATTCAGGATACACAGTAGAAGACCGTAGACCTGGATAACGTGAATATCATTGAAGATTTGTGCAGTAACTTCAAGAGGTTAGTGTTTCTATCTCGTTAGTGATTATATTTATCTAGTTTACATGTAAGATTATTTGGTCTTGGATGATTGCTTCCGTTGCGTTTATATGCCTATATCTATCAATTGGTATCAAAGCCGTCTTACATCTAACTAGATAATGTAATACGTCATAAAACAAAAATACTTGAATTAGTATTGTTTTTGGAATACATGTTTGTCATGTTAAAAACTATGATGTTTTATGAAAAACGAGATTGATTGTGTTGTTTATGAATTCTGGAATCAAGACTATGTTAGAATCAGAAACAACGTGTTACTTTATGAAACAGAAACCATAGTTTTGGTGTTGTTTTTGAATGACAGTTTGTCTGAATTGATGAATTCATGAATCATGGATATTATTAGAATCGTATAAATAATATGATTGTATCTGATTTTATTCAAAAGTATAAAAACGAAAAAACCGATTTTACCGAATGGTCATAGTTTTGGAGTTCTGAATTTTTTGACGAACTCCGATTGACCTGAAATTTGGCAGTGAACAACGACGTTTTTTGGCCTTCCGGGGTCGTTTAGATGGGTTTTTGGGCGTTTTTCTGTTTTTAGAAAAAATTTTATTAACCGAAAATTTTTATTTTAACAAATAATGGTGTTAGGGTTCATTCTCTATGGTCTCCATTATATATAACAGTAATATAATAAATTTATGTGTTGACATAGGTCTTCCTCCCCATCGGATAGATTTATTGTGGTTAATTACTGTGCTATAATCCCTAATTAATTGATAACTTGTTTTGACTCTCCATCTGAGTTACACGTTGGTTCAATGGAACTAGGGATAATTTAATGTGATATCTACCTAATATAAATTATCAGTTCACTCTCCATCTGAGTTGGTTCTGATTTTTATGGGGTAATATATCTAGCATGACTCATATATTTTGCATGAATAGTTAAGTTTCCCTATCGAATCTAACTATTCGGTAAGCATGGTTTTATGTGTGATGTGGTTTGAATTTTATTATTTGTTCAACATATCTAATGATCTA
>MCJB01011255.1:25744-120041 GCA_002018475.1 Nicotiana obtusifolia | reverse complement strand
TGCCCTAAGAAAAACCAAGGAATATTACCTAACTAACCTAAAAATAAAACAAAATCTTTTTGTTGTTTTTAATCCAATTTTTGTCCCTCAAGAAAATGATTCATCGTCGGGAAAAATCTGGAATATATATATATATATATAAATAAATTTTTTTCTTTTTCTGTTATTTTTCTAGTTTTTAAATTTTTTTCTTTTTCTGTTATTTTTCTAGTTTTTTTTTCTTCTTATTATAACAACAACAACTATTAAGCAAACCAAAACGACTAATCATTATGAACTAAAAAGAATTAAAGTAAACGAACAAGTAAAACTGGAAAACAACATAACCTCAAAATCACAAAACATACAATTACCAAGCACAATAAGTACTTTCCCCCACCCCACACTTAAGATATGCATAGTCCCGATGCATTAACAATATAAATAATAAAGAGGGGTGAAAAGAAAAACTCCCTCTCAATCTGTGCCGGATTCATCAGACTCCAGCTCAAATGGTACCAATGCCATAGGCCCTGTAGCTTCATCCTCATCATCCCCTTCATGATCTGAGCCTTGCACGGTGTTGGCGTCTTCGGCAGAATGGACCGGACTGCCAGGTGCAATCCCGAGCATCTCCTTTGACGCGCCGGAGAGATCGTCGCGCAAGTGCATGCGCTCTCATCAGAGATTCCCGCTCGGCTAGTAGGTTGATAGCATTGTACATGTACTTGTTAAAATTTTCATCCCGCTCCAACCTAACTGCTGGGGTGAGTTTGGAGGCTGTCTCCATGACTGATGTAATTTCCATAAGGCCAGGTGGGGCCTCCACCACTTCATCATGCCCCGGATATTCGGGCACTCCCAAAAATTGCATGTACTGGGTCAGGATGTTGCCATAGTATAGCCGCCTAATCTGCCGAATCTGGTACGGGCCATCTCGGTGAGCATAATCTCCGCTATGTTGATAGGCCGGCCTGTCATGAGGGAAAAAATCAAGCACACTCGAGCTCGAGTGCAATCGCTGCTGTGTTCAGCAGGCATCAGCCTAGCCTGCACAAAATTTTGCCACACCTTGGCGGTATTGTTGAAATCTGCCCGGACCATGGAAAGGAGTATATTCCCCTGCTTTCTGTTCCATTTGGCATTGGAATCAATGCCGCAAAGGGTATGCCGGATGAGCTGACAAGGGGGACTTTTGATGAGGCTTTGAAGGCGATGCGGGTCGGCATTTTCAACCCCCAATAGTTGCACAGACTTTCCCTTCCCAATGGTACCTCAATTCCTCGAACATATGAGACGAAGCGATGATGGACCCAATTAGCATATAATTCACGAACTAGGCTCAAATTTGCTGGCCCTGGGCAATCAAGCAATTTTTCCATTCTGAAGAGGCGGAGTCGAGCAAGAACATCCGGGAATCGCCTTTCTAGTGAAGTGGTGTTGATGCCCATCTCGGATATGTAGCGCCCTGTGGGAACAAAGTTCCTATACCAGACGGCGGCAACATCATTAACAAAGTCCAACCGGGGGCGAGGCCTTGTGGGAACTTGCTGCGATCCTTCATCGACTTGTTTGCCTCGCGATTGTCGAGATGATCCTTCTCCCTGTTTGCGTTTTTTAGGAACTTGTGAGGTGGCGGAAGCCTTGCCAAGTGCTTTTCCTTTTACATCGTCATGTGCCATATCGTCCTGCAATACGACAAATCGAAAAGTGAGAAAAGTGCAATACAATTTCAGGAAGGGACCCCACACTTAAACTCGACGTATAAAAACAAGTGTTGCAAGACAATTGACGGTTACTCAAGACTTCCCCGCGTGTGAGAAATAGCAACGTGAGCAAGTGATACGGATAATAGACGAGAAAATCTTGGCACTTTAGAGGTAAAATGAGAAAATATATGCATACATGAAACTAACGTATACAATTTTACAACATACATGAGTAATAGATATGGCGCACGACATGTTCACATCAAAACCGACCCCTCAGCACGTATAATTCACCCAAACTACCCCACACTTAATTCAAATGCATGTATAAGTATTTTCGATTACTCAGACTTCACCGGAGCATTAAAAATTATCATTCAGGCATTTAAACAAACATGTGGTGGGAATGAATAATGTTCTTTACCCTCAACAATGGTGAAGTGTAGTAGCCCTCCCGATTTTTACGAAGTAGAGGGAATGTTAGTTTACTACTCCGATACAACAAAAACCAACCAAAATTGCAGCGTACTATACTACCATGAAATTCAAGAAGAAAATAAGAAGAAGGGGCTTTTTATGGGAACATGAATATGTATGCAAAAATAAAAATTAAAAGGCAAAGAAACTAAAAGAAAAGATAAGAGAACCGAGGAGGGGAATCGATCATACTTGAAGAATGAAGGAAAGAGAAAGGAAATCTGTAATTTTCAGTGAAGAAGAAGAGCAGAAAATCGAGCAGAGAGAGAAGAGGGAATTTTGTTTTGTTTGTGTGTTTGTCTCGTGTGTGTGTATGGTGAAACGGGTGGGTTAATTTTATAAAAAAAAGGTTATTTTGGTTAGGGGAAAACGGGTGGTGGGTCGGGTATTAGGGTTATGGGTCAAAAATTAAAAAAAACAAAATACTTAACCTGGATACCCCCCAGCCGGCGCCTAGCGCACACCCTGGCGCTGGGGGTCTTGAAACTCACTGCCTTTAGCGCCGCAAGCAGCGCTGGGCGTTGGGCGCTAGCCTGGGCGCTGGCAGAACTGCTTCGCTATTTTTCTTCTTTTTTTTTTGTGTCACTTATTACAACATTACATACACTATTTTAATACATCAATTATGTTCTTCTAGCTAATCTAAAAATTTAAAACAAGAAGTTAACTAAAACAACATTAAAAATTGGGTTGCCTCCCAACAAGCGCCTGATTTAACGTCGCGGCATGACTCAACTTTTTTGCCTTATTCATTGGTAAGCACGATCTTGGTTTTATCCCTATTGATTAGCCCTCCCCAATAGTGCTTACTCTTTGTCCGTTCACCAAAAATTTTCTTTCACCGTTTAGAGCTCGCAGTTCAATTGCACCATATGGCGTAACCCGCACCACTTCGAAAGGACCTGACCACCTCGACTTTAGCTTTCCGGGAAATAGCCTTAATCTCGAATTGAATAATAGCACTTGCTGGCCCGGTTCAAAATGGCGCGGTTGTATGTGCTTGTCATGCCATCGCTTTGTCTTTTCTTTATATAGTTTGGCATTCTCGTAGGAGTGTAGCCGGAATTCATCTAGTTCATTCAGTTGCATAAGTCGCTTTGCACCCGCAGCTTCAAGATCCATATTCAATCTTTTTATCGCCCAGTAAGCCTTATTTTCCTATTCTACCGGTAAGTGGCATGCCTTTCCATAGACTAATTTGTAAGGCAATGTTCCAATTGGAGTTTTGAAAGCTGTCTTGTATGCCCAAAGAGCGTCATCTAACTTTGAAGCCCAATCCTTTCTATTCACGCTCACTGTCTTTTCTAGGATTTGTTTGATCTCTCTATTGGATACCTCAGCTTGGCCGCTTGTTTGGGGGTGATATGTTGTGGCAACTTTGTGACGCACCCCATATTTTGCTAGAAGATTATTGAGTAGCCGATTGCAAAAGTGTGTTCCTTCATCGCTAATTAATGCCCGTGGAGTGCCGAATCTGGAGAATATGTTCTTCTTGACGAATGCAGCGACTACCATGGCATCATTTGTAGGCAAAGAAATTGCCTCTACCCATTTTGACACATAATCAACGGCAAGAAGAATGTATTTGTTCCCTCTGGAAGGTGGGAACGGTCCCATGAAGTCTATCCCCCAAACATCAAAAAGTTCAACTTCGAGAATGTTGTTGAGGGGCATCTCTTGCTTCCTTGTGATGGTGCCTGTTCTCTGACATTGATTGCACCTTTTTACAAATGCATGTGCGTCCTTGAACAAAGTTGGCCAAAATAGACCGGATTGTAATACTTTAGCTGCTGTTCGGTTGCCTCCGTGATGGCCTCCATAAGGTGAGGCGTGACAATCATGCAATACAGACTCAACTTCTTCGTCCGGAATACATCTTCTCATTAACTGATCAGCACACTGTTTGAACAAGTACGGTTCGTCCCAGTAATAGAAATTGACATCGTGCAAGAACTTTTTTCTGGCTTCAGTTTTGAAATCTGGAGGGAGTACTCCGCTAACCAAGTAGTTCACATAATCCGCATACCAAGGGGGAGAGTCATGACTGATTGCAAAGAGGTGTTCATCTGGAAATATTTCCTTTATTTGTCCATCTTCTTCCATGTGATCATGATTTTCTAACCGGGATAGATGGTCCGCTACCTGATTTTCAGTCCCCTTCCGGTCTCTGATCTCCACATCGAATTCCTGCAACAACAATACCCAATGCATTAATCGAGCTTTAGACTCTTTTTTGGTAAATAGATACCTGATTGCTGCATGGTCGGTGTGGAATATGACTTTCGTTCCCAGCAAATAGGCTCGGAATTTCTCAAATGCCCAAACTACTGCTAGCAACTCTTTTTCGGTGGTAGTGTAGTTTTGTTGTGCCGGATCAAGACTTTTTCTTGCGTAGTAGATTGAGTGGAACACCTTCTCCAATGGCCAAGTCACTATCATCACACATAAGTTCAAAGGGGATTGACCAATCCGGTGCTGCGATGATAGGTGCAGTTATCAGCTTCTCCTTAAGTGCTTCGAACGCCTTGAGGCAGGACTCATCGAATTTGAATGATACATCTTTTTCAAGCAACCTGCACAAATGAGTAGCAATCTTAGAAAAATCTTTAATAAAACGTCTATAAAAACCTGCATGTCCCAAGAAGCTCCGGACACCCTTGACGGAAATTGGAGGAGGTACTTTCTCAACGGCCTCCACTTTCGCTTTATCTACGTCGATGCCGGTTCTGGAGATCTTATGACCCAATACAATTCCTTCTTGCACCATAAAGTGGCACTTTTCCCAATTAAGTACCAAATTCGTTTCTTCGCATCGTGCTAGCACTTTGCTTAGGTTCCTTAAGCAATCATCATATGAAGACCCAAAAATAGAGAAATCGTCCATGAACACTTCCACAAATTTTTCCACCATATCGGTGAAAATGGCAATCATGCATCTTTGGAATTTTGTAGGTGCATTGCATAGGCCGAATGGCATTCGCTTGAAGGCGAAGGTGCCATAAGGGCAAGTGAAGGTGGTCTTCTCTTGATCTTCGGGGCATATGACAATTTGATTGTACCCCGAGTAACCATCCAGAAAACAATAATATTCATGCCCTGCTAGTCTATCGAGCATTTGATCAATGAATGGAAGTGGGAAGTGATCTTTTCGGGTGGCTTTGTTGAGTTTCCGATAGTCAATGCATACCCTCCATCCTGTGATAGTGCGAGTGGGAATCAATTCGTTCTTCTCATTCTCTACAACGGTCATTTCCCCCTTTTTAGGTACACATTGCACTGGGATGACCCAATTGCTGTCAGAAATTGGAAAGATAATACCCACGTCAAGCAATTTTATTACCTCCTTCTTCACCACTTCTTTCATTATTGGATTCAGTCTCTGCTGCTGCTCTACACTGGGGCGGTATCCTTCTTCTAAAAATATTTTATGCATGCAAAATGATGGACTGATTCCCTTGATATCTGCGATGGTCCACCCAATTGCCTTTTTGTATTCTCGAAGGACCCGTAGCAATTTTTCCTCTTGCGTGCTAGTCAGACTGGATGATATGATCACTGGCAATGTCTCAGCCTTACCCAAATATGCATAGCGCAGATGCGCTGGAAATGGCTTGAGTTCAAGCCTTGGTGCTTCCTCAATAGATGGCCTGGGAAGGGTCAGAGTAACAGGCCTCTCCAATTCTTCGAATTTCCTGAACCCCTGAATATAGTTGCAAGATAGGTCCAGTAACTGCTCGGTTTCCCTCATTATCTCATCTTCATTAACTTCCATATCCCCAATCAGTATACGTTCAACAGGATCAGTTGGGCTCAGGTATGGCACTAAGGATGTAGAGACATTCTCCACCACTGAAATCACGGATAACTCTTCGTAATGTGTTGGCAGTCGGAGTGCTTTATAGACATTAAACACTTCTTCTTGGTCCCCTACCCGCATAGTCATTTTTCCTTCACACACATCTATGATGGCGCGGCCGGTAGCTAAGAATGGACGCCCCAAAATAAATGGGACGTCCTGATCTGGCTCGTAATCCAAAATGATGAAATCTGCAGGAAATATAAACGAGCCAACTTGGACTAGGACGTCTTCAATCACACCCTCTGGATGGGCCAAAGAGCGGTCTGCCAACTGTAATATAATCGTGGTCGGGCGTGGATCACCCAACCCCAACTGTCGGAACACTGAAAGTGGCATCAAATTTATGCTCGCTCCGAGGTCGCATAATGCTCTTCCCACAGCATGTTTCCCAATTGAAATCTAAATAGTGAAGCTGCCCGGATCTTTTAATTTTTGTGGTAGCTTGCCTTGAATTCTAGAACTGCACTCTTCAGTAAGTGCCACCGTTTCAAATTCAGTCAATCTTCTTTTATTGGCCATAATATCCTTGATATACTTTGCGTATTTAGGCACCTCTTGCAAAATATCCCCCAATGGAATGTTGATTTGTACCTGTTTTAGAATTTCAAGGAACTTTTTGTAGGCCTCATTGTCTCTCAACTTTTGTAATCTTTGTGGAAAGAGAGGTGGTGGCCTTGCAACCAATTGTGGGGGTTGCTTAGCTCCTGCCTCTTCAACTGATCTCTCAACTTCTTTGGCCTTCTCTGCTGTTACCTCAATGGTGATTGGTTTTTCATTGAAGGTCACCTGCTTCTTCTTTTTCGGTTCGACCTCTTCTAACTGTCTCCCGTTCCTTAATGATACTACATTCAGTGCTGCCCGGGGGTTAGCTTCTGTGTCGCTGGGTAGTGCTCCAGCTGGTCAAGTATTTTGAGCCCCGGCCAGCTGTCCCAACTGGCGCTCCAGATTCCTCACTGTTGTAGTGAGGGTTTGATATTCAGTTCTGAATTGCTTGTCGTCTTGCACCAACTGCTTTAACAACTCATTCGTATTATCATCTGATTGTGGAGGTTGCCTCTGTGGTTGGTTATAATTCCCCTGTGGTCTGCCTGTATTCTGCTGCTGCTGATTGCCACCCCATGAAAAGTTGGGGTGATTCCTCCAATTTGGATTGTAGGAATTCCCATAATGTGAATTCTGATTTACGGGTCCCCTGTTCTGTTGTCCCACATAATATATGGATTCCGGATTGGTGGGGCACATATCACTTGTGTGGTTGTCACCACACATCTCACAGCATAATGACATTTGTTGGACCTGCTGTCTTGGTTGAACCTGCTGCATAGTCATTCGGTTCATCTGATTTGCCAGTTTAGCCATTTCTGCTCTCATAGCTGCAAGGTCATCCAATTCTATCAACCCAGCTCCCTTCTGTTTAATGGCTCTACGCGAGTCACCATCACCTTGCCAATTATGATCATTGGCTGTGAAATTGTTCAATAGGAGTTGGATTTCACTGTATGGCTTGGCCATGCAACTTCCTCCGCAAGCTGAGTCAAGGTTCATTTTCGAAGCTTCATCTAGCCCATCAACGAACGTGTGTCCCAGTACCTCATCTGTCTGGCAATAGTGTGGACAGTCCCTAAGCAGCTTCTTATACCTCTCCCATGCCTGTCGAAGGGTTTCTCCTTCCCGTTGTTCAAAACCTAAAATCTGACTTCTCAGTGACTTGGTTTTCTTGGTTGGAAAGAATTTGATCAGAAATTTTCTGTCCAGGTCATCCCATGTGTAAATACTGTTGGCAGGCTCCTTTTGCAACAATTCTTTTGCTTCCCCCAATAGAGAAAAGGGAAATAATGTCAACCTCACATAGTCTTTAGACACATTTGGATAATTGTACGTGTCCGTGATTTCCAAAAAGTTTTGAATGTGTCTCTGTGGGTCTTCGTGCGACAGTCCCACATACTGCCCTGTAGACTAGATTAGCTGCACCAAGTATTGCTTCAACTCAAAGTGCCCTGTGATTTCAGGCTTGACAATCGCCTGAGTCATATTGGCAAGATTTGGTCTTGCAGCTTCAATTACTGCTCTCTCTACGTTTCCTGCCATCTCAATTGGCTGTGGTTGAACAACAATGTCCAACTCTTGGTTAATTCTGGTCCTGGCTTCTACTTCCCTCCTTACTCTGTGTAATGTTCGTTCAATTTCTGGATCAAAGGGGAGAAGGTTGTTTGCACTTCTACTTCTCCGCATTCACTAAAAGAGCCTGGTCAATGCAAACAACGTAAGCCGATTAGTGAAGCTTAAAGAAATAACAAATGTAAGCTGAAGTTGGCAAAGTAGTAGATTTTTAAGTCCCCGGCAACGGCGCCAAAAACTTGTTGCTCCCTAACGCACACGCAAGTACACGCGGTCGATAAGTAATATAGGATTATGAGTCCAGGTTGTCGTACCCACAGGGACTTAAATTTACTACTTTCTAATGAACTAACACTGTTATTTAAACAAGCAAGAATCGAGTTTAATAGATGGGTCGTTCCAAATTATAATTCTAATTTATATCTAAGAATTGCAAGGAACAAAGTACGTATTTTGTAATCAATAAAACAAATATTCCAGGGTTGTGACTATTTTTCCAATCATATTGCGTTCTAATTGACTTCTCGTTCATATAATTCATGTATGATTACTAATTGATCGATAAATATACTCATAGCCTTCTTCCAAAGTACTATTCGCCTATTCTTAACAAGATTAACACCTATATTCCTATGGAATTAATCTAGCAAGAATGCAATAGAAACACGATATTCAGTTAAGCATGGTGATTAAGTATATTCCTATCCTAACCACGAATCCGCCCCCCCTTAAAAGGTTAAGAACATGCTTTCTTCAATTCTTTTTCTAATCTAAACATAGTTTTCCCAAACTTAGTATAGATAATTGATAGAACTCAATTGATGGCCAAAACAATCAAGCAATTAGGCATAGAATTGAAGAAACAATCATATGAACATGAATTATAAACAAGAATTCGTCAAGTTCGAAACACAATATTCATGGCTAATCACAACCCCAGAACAAGGGGTGATTAGCCACTCATGTTCAACAAAATCAAAAGAAGAAGTATTGAAAAACTAATAAAAATACTAGACAGAGTTGATGAACTGAAGATCGATTGCGTTGTTTGATGTTCCGTAGTGTTCTTATTCTTCAAAATCACCTTCTTCCCCTCCAAGATGGGTTTAGGGGTGTTTATATAGGAGTTGGGAAGGTTTGGGGTCGAATTAGGGGTCTCCTAGACGGATTAGGACAACTTCCCGCAGTCGGCGCCCTGGCTAGCGCCAGGCGCCCCCCAGGGCGCTGCAACCAGTAACTTTTTTAACTCCTCTGCCTCCAGCGCCACAGGTGGCGCCAGGCGCTGCCTGTGGCGCCCAGTCCCTCTGGGTCCGTTTTCTTCTCGTTTTGGCTCGTTTCTTCCCCGTTTCGCCCCCAATTGCTCCCGACTCATTCCTACACATAAAAACACATTACATTAACATGAATCGACACAATTAACATCCCAATTTCATAAAACAAGAGCTAAATATGAGATGATTTACATAGAATTTTATATCTTTTCTACCAAACATCACTAGGTAAGCCTAACACTTACTAAATAAATAGAAGAATTTAACCATCAAATGAAAAATACGAGATAAAAATCTTATACAAATTACAATTCCAAAAATCGGTGGTGCAAGTTATAAGTTCTGCTGAGTTTGCTAGGAAATTCCCAAATGCAACTATTCGGAATGGAATTAAACAGTACAATAAAAATATCAGAAGGTGACTCCGAGACTTGCGAACGCGACGACAAGTTTACCTTGAGTCTCCACAGCTCGACCAGCCAACTAATAATCAACAACAACTGTGGCACCTGGATCTGCACAAAAATGTACAGAAGCATAGTATGAGTACACCATAGCGATACCCATTAAGTATCAAGACTAACCTCGATGGAGTAATGACGAGGCACAGTCAAGACACCTACCTGACTAAACAACTTGAACAAGTGTCTAGATGAACTAACAGGGAAACAATATTGATATAAAGCTAAGCAGGATAAGGAATACAAAACAATACTTGTAATTGATACACTAGTAACAACAATATTCAACAGGAAACAGTCAGGTAATAATGATGTAGAGTAACTGATCACCGCCTAAGTCCAGGGAATCTAAATAAAGGGAAAACCAGCAACAACTCAATAAGAACAACTGCTTTCACACCAGATCTGTTCAAGCATTTCCACGAGGTACCGTACCTCATAATCACAGCTCACGGGTCCCAATTCATAAACCCTAATCACTTGGCATCTTGTGTCTACATTACAACTAATAACCGCAGGGACGATTATAGAATAATCCTCACACATAAGGCAAGTAGACAAGAGTACGTATAATGGTTAATGATGTCAGGATTCACCTTTTGAAACCGATATGGGTGATTTAACTACGTGTATGCTTATGCAAGTGCTCTACCACAATTCCAGTGAACAAAGAGGAGTAGATACAATGAATGGCACATAAGAAACAATCACCACGAAATGTACAATGTAATAAAAGCAGCAATGAAGTTTGAAACAGCGACCAGCATAACAAGATTAGCTACATAGAACTGAGCAAAGAGTGCATCACGGAGGAAAACAATTAGTAGTATGCTAAGGAAAACAACAATCAAAGACAAGTGCACAGAAAAGGGAAAATGACAACAACAGCCCTCCCCAGGTACCTCCTTGTAGTCTCAAATCGTAAAATGAATAACAACTTTTCTTATATCACCGCGAGAGCCTATATATTTAGTTTTAAAAATTATTTTTCCCGAAATAGAATTTCGCACTTTAGCCCAGGTTATTACACAGCATGACTTCTAGTAGTTTCCTTATTAGCCATGCATTTCAAGCCCATCTTATCTCATCGCGTGCGTTTCAACACCCAGACCTTATTCCACCGCATGCGTATCAATAATAACAACACCACGGAAGAAACCTCGTGCAACACAATAACAACCGCACGATAGAAATATCGTGCAAACACAATAACAACCACACGGCAGAAACCTCATGCAAACACAATAACAACTGCACGGCACAAACCTCGTGCAAACACATAACATTCTCTCAACAAAACGTGTATGCCAAAGACATAACAACTCAAATAAATGACTTTTACGATATGTGACCACATGCCTCAATATTTCCTCAAAACAGTTTCAATATCAAAACCACACATAGCCCTCGGCTCAACAACACTGAATACAACAGCAACAACAATAATAAAAGAATACGACAAGTAAATCAACACAAGAACTTCATAACACAAGGAAACGGAAGAACGAACTCAGAAAGAAAAGCACAATAGGGAAATAATAGTTCAAGAAGAAAAGTTCAACAAGGGAGAGGTAATGTGTAACAATAATGGCACGAAAGTGCAATTCGACAACAAGAGAGATATCATGAATCAGTGACACCAAATAAGAATATGTCAACAATGAAAGGGATAACAAACTTCCATTAAGGCCAAACAACTACGGAAGAGATAATAATTATTTCAATTAAGGTTAAGCAATTACGGAAAGGATAGCATGACGATAAAAGAGGCAACAACTTCAGTTAAGGCACATAAGAGTTTAATCGGCAATAAGGATAAAACATGAAACAATTAATTCCAAATAAAACACGTAAGGGTGAATTAAGTAAATGGAGAATTTAACATGACAAAATAACTTCATATTTAATGGATATAAGAACCTAAGAGTCCTAAACGGTCAAATTTTCACAAATAAGTCCGAGCACGTACTCGTCACCTCGCGTACATGGCCTTCACATGACACAATTAGCACAAATGACTCAAATCCTAAGGGGTTGTTTCCCCACAGATAGGCAAGATAGGCAAGATACTTACGTCAAAGAAGCTAGACTGATACTCTAAAATGACCTACTCGAGAGAAGCAACCTTCGGACGGCTCAAATCTAGCCAAAATAACTTCTCATAAATAAAACTCATAGGAAATAATTCCGGACAATAAAGCTTCAATCCTTAACACGAACTAAATGTCAACCCAAAAGTCAACCCCCCCCCCCAGGGTCCGCATCTCGAACCCGACCAAAATTATGAAATCTGATTACCCATTCGATAACGAGTCCAACCATACAAGAATTACCAAATTCCGATATCAATTCGTACTTCAAATCATCATTTTATATTTTGAAAGATCTCTTCAAAAAAATTTATTTTTTCTCAACTCAAAACACTAATTTAATGATAAAAATAAAGATGAAATCATGAAGTATAATCAATTCCGCGTGAAGAACACTTACCCCCAATGATTTGCTTGAAAACCCCACAAGAAATCGCTCAAAACTAAGGTCTACAACTCAAGATAGGGTAAAAATGGCCAAACTCTCGATTTGGAAAATATATTCTGCTGCCCAGAGATTTACCCATCGCGATCACGGAAATGCAATTGCGATCGCGAAGAAGGAAATGACCACTACCCAGAAATTGTACTATGCGATCGCGAACAAACGCATGCGATCGCGAAGAAGGAACCAACTGATGCCCCAAGAATGCACTACTCGATCGCGAATGGATCCATCCGATCGCGAAGAAGAAAAGAACACTTCCCCATGAAAAGGTACTATGCGATCGCGTGATCGCGAAAAAGAAAAATATATTAGCTGCCGAGCTGTGCTACACGAATGCGGAACTAGCCATGCGAACGCAAAGAAACAAGACTCACACTTACGTGATCGCAGACCACACACTGTGAATGCGAAGAAGGAAAATGGTCAGTCCAGCACAGCCTACGCGGCTTGAGCTTTGCAATCACATAGAAGGGGACACCAGATATCAGAACAGCCATCCAAAACATGAGAAAAATGTCCTGTAGTCCATCCGAAAAACGCCCGAGGCCCCCGGGAACCCCGTGGAAACATACCAACAAGTTCCATAACATACCACGGACCTACTCGAGATCTAAAATCACATGAAACAACATCAAAATTACAAATTGCACCTTGAATCGCACTTATGAATTTTCAATTTTCCAAATTCTATATCTTGTGCCGGAACATATCAAATCAATCCGGAATGACTTCAAATTTTGCACACAATCATAATTGACATAATGTAGCTGTTCCATTTCCCGGAATCAAAATCTGAACCCGATATCAATCAAGTCAACCTTTAGTCAAACTTATAAATATTTCAAATCTCCAACTTTTCCAATTTTACCAAAATGCGCCGAATTGCCCTATGGACTTCCAAATCCAAATCCGGACACACGCCTAAGTCCGAAACCACCATACGAAGCTATTGAAACCATAAAAATTCCATTCTGGAGTCGTTTGCTCTAAGGTCAAACTCCGATCAACTCCTTTCATTTAAGCTTCAAAAATAAGAATTGTTCTTTCAATTTAATCTCGAATCATCTGAAAAACCTATCTCGACCACACACGCAAGTCATAATACACATTATGAAGCTGCTCGGGACTTTAAGCATCTAAACGGTCGTTAATTCTCGAAACGACAAGTCGGGTCGTTACATTCTCCATCTCTTAAACATACGTTCGTCCTCAACCATGCCAAGAATCTTTCTGAGGACATTAAATTACTGAGCGTACTCTTACACATATACCCGCGTGTGATTCCACGTAACCCCAATCCACATAGGCCCCGTGACACCAGCTCAACTGAAATTTGTCCCTTCCACCAATACCAATAAGCCTTAGAACCAAATTCCTCACCATATGTTTACTTCCAAAATACCCGATTCCTGCATCAACACACTGTGCCGATCTCAACCAGCTGTGACAACCTATGCCTACACCCACCAGGTGAAACCACACGATGTAACACATCACACATATGCCTTAAAACTCTAGCCACAGTAGCTCCCATAATCAAATCCAATACCGGCAATTAGCCTCATATCTGTTAGAACCCTGTTTCAAACCTTCACAACACTGACAACGATGCAAGAAACATGAAGACCTCGTAAGTATTCACCCTAATCAACAAGTCACATCTAACGCCACCGAGACACACACCTCGCAAGGTAAAACTCAATGAACACAACATGAACATGACTGAATATGTAAGGAGATACACATAAGAGAACTATCAAACAAGCTTGACAGGCACCACTCCCTATCAATATTAGACTACGAATCAATTTCATAAAGGGAGAATCAAAGCATATGAATAAATCACAAGGTTCTCATCCTGATATAACTCCACCGTGGGTCGTATCTCGGTTCAAACATATCAAATCACATGAAGACACGAGGATCCATCCTTAGCTTTGAACCGAAAGTAGAATGTACATCATACCAATCAAAACCTTCCACTAGTTCAATTCTGCTAACAAAATCACAACACATACTGAACTCCCACCCTAGTAGAGCATCTAAATCACAATTCATAACCAATCACTCAGAAATCGCATCAAAACCTACCGTACTGGGTAACAAAAAATCACTTCTAATCTCATAACTCTCAATAATGAATAAAAACAAAACGATAGACACAGGCTACCGCTATAGAACCTCCCAACAAGGGTAAACACATAAGTAGAGTACAAAATCACGAAACTCACCCATATGTGAAGTAAAATAGAAAGACTCACCCCGATAAGCAGAACCGGAACCAAAATACGAATGATGCTCCTCTATAACAAGTCATAACCATATATGTACGACATCATCTGGTTTAGCGACCTCAGCCCTACTGTAGAAAGCACATTAACAGGCTGGGCCTCCGCCTCTTGGGCGCCCTCTACTCGTCTGACCTGCACCCTAAGCGGGCGGTGCAGGAATATCAGCAACTGAAGTAGAATTCATAGCCTGAATACCCCTACTGTGACAAATCTGTCCGGAGTCTGGGACAACCTCTCACCATGTGGCTGGTATCTCCACACTCAAAGCAACCTCTCTGCTGACGTGGCTATGGAAGTTGTCCGGTACGGGTACCCTGAGACTCATGGGTACTTAGAACACCATGTGAAGCCTGAAGTGCAGTTGAACTGTCTGACCCACAAAACCTCTACCATGCCGCACTCTGCCTCTAAAATAGGGACCAATAGTTCCCTCCGGCTTACAAGGCATCTTAGCCTCCTTGCCTTCTCTCTCCTGACCCCGCATGCTCTATAGTCGGGGGGCGATCTCTACTACTTGTTGAAATGAAACAGCCGACTCCAACTCCCGAGCCATGCTGAACCGGATATCATGACTGAGCCCCCCAATGAACCTTCAGACTCGCTCTCTGACTGTAAAAACCAAAGCAGGTGCATGTCTGGATAAATTGCTGAATATAACGGCATACTCTAACACTGACATAGTGTACTGGTGCAGCTGCTCAAACTCCACGCGTCATGCATTTCGAAGGGTCTGGGAAACAAACTCTCTCAAGAACATCCCTGAAAATTGAACCCATGAAAGTGAAGCTGCATCAACGGGACTACCCAACTCATGCGCTCGCCACCACTAATATGCTGCTCCCTTAAGCTGGACCATAGTAAAAGCAACCCCACTTGTCTCCACAATACCCATAGTGCGTAGAATACAGTAGCACTCCCCTAGGAACCCATGTGCATCCTCTGAAGCCAAACCACTGAAAGTAGGAGGGTAATACTTCTTGAACCTCGCAAGTCTAAGTTGTTCTTCCTCAGATGCTACTGCCCTAACCACGAGCTGAACTGGGACAACAGGCTGTGCCGAAATAATACCTGGAACTTGACCAACGTGGACTCGCTGCTCTGTAGTACGGGCGGCGGGAGTCTGAGCTCCTCCTCCAACCTGTGAAGTAGCTGGTGCAACCAAAATCAACCCCGCATGAGCCAATGTACCAAACATGCTTAGGAACTGTGCTAAAGTCTCCTGAAGTCCGGGGGTAACAACAGGCACCTCCGGTAACGGTCCCCCAACAGGAGCTACTGGCGGCTCCTCAATGGCTACTCGGACAGGTGCTCTAGCTGTAGCACGTGCTCCTCCTCGGCCTCTGGCCCGATCCCTAGCAACACCGACTCTGGGGGCAGCGTCATTGGTAACTGCAGCTCGTGTTCTCACCATTTATGAGAGAATAGAATGACAAAGGTTCAAACTCCAAGATCAATAAACTCGCATGATAGGAATGAAGGAATTGAAACTGCCGTAATAGTTCTTTAGCCTCTCGAAGATAAGTACAGACGTCTCCGTACCGATCCGCAAGACTCTACTAAACTCGCTTATGACTCGTAGCACCTATGAACCTAGAGCTCTGATACCGACTTGCACGATTCCAATTTTCCGCTGTAGGATGTCGTGACGGCATCTAGTCTCTAAGACTAGATAAGCCTAACACTTACTAAATAAATAGAAGAATTCAACCATCAAATGAAAAATACAAGAATAAAATATTATACAAATTATAATTCCCAGAACCGGTAGTACAAGTCATAAGCTCTACTGAGTTTGATAGAAAATCCCTAAATGCAAATGTTCAGAATGGAATTAAACAGTACAATGAAAATATTAGAAGGTGAGGTAGGTTTACCTTGAGTCTCCACAGCTCAACCAGCTAGCTAATAATCAACAACAACCGTGGCACCTGGATCTGCCCAAAAATATGCAGAAGTGTAGTATGAGTACACCACAGCAGTACCTAGTAAGTATAAAGACTAACCTCGGTGGAGTAGCAACGAGGGACAGTCAAGACACCTACCGGACTAAACAACCTGAACAAGTGTCTAGATGAACTAACAGAGAAACAATATTGATATAAAGTTAAGTAGGATAAGGAATACAAAACAAAATACTTGCAATGATACGCTAGTAACAACAATATTCAACAGGAAGCCATCAGGTAATAATGCTGCAGAGTAACTGATCACAGTCTAAGTTTGGGGAAATCAAATAAAGGGAAAACCAGCAACAACTCAATAAGAACAACCACTTCTATTCAAGCATTTCCACGAGGTACCGAACCTCACAATCACAACTCACGGGTCCCAATTTATGAACCCTAATCACTTGGCATCTTGTGCCCACATTACAACTCATAACCGTACGGACGACTCATGTGCCAATAGAACAATCCTCAAACATAAGGCAAGTAGACAAGAGTACGTATAATGGTTAATGACGTCAGGATTCACCTTCTGAAACCGATATGGATGATTTACCTACGTGTATGCTTGTGCAAGTGTTCTACCATAATTCCAGTCAACAAACACGAGTAGAGATAATGAATGGCACATAAGAAACGATCACCACGAAATGTACAGTGTAATGAAAGCAGCAATGAAGTTTGAAACAGCGACCAGCACAACAAGATTAACTACATAGAATTGAGGAAAGAGTGCATCACGGAGGAAAACAATTAGTAGTATGCTAAGGAAAACAACAAACAAAGACAAGGGCACAGAAAAGGGGAAATGACAACAAGAGCCCTCTGGAGGTACCGCCTCGTAGTCTCAAATCGTAAAATGAATACAATTTTCCTTATATCACCACGGGAGTCTTTATATTTAGCTTTGAAAATTATTTTTTGGGAAATAGAATTCTGCATTTTAGCCCACGTTATTACACAGCATGGCTTCTAGTAGTTCCCCTACTAGCCACGCATTTCAAGCCCATCTTATTTCATCGCGTGCGTTTTAACACTCAGACCTTATACCACCGCATGCGTATCAATAATAACAACAGCACGGCAGAAACCTTGTGCAACACAATAACAACCGCACAACAGAAACCTCGTGCAAATACAATAACAACTGCACGGTAGAAACCTCGTGCAAACACAATAACAACCGCATGGCAGAAACCTCGTGCAAACACATAATAATTCTCTCAACAAAACATGTATGCCAAAGACATAACAAAAAATAAATGACTTTCATAATATGTGCCCACATGCCATAATATTCCCTTAAAACAATTTTAATATCATAACCACACATAGCCTCGACTCAACAACACTAAATACAACAGCAACAACAACAATAACACGAGAATACGAAAAGTAAATCAACACAAGAACTTCATAACACAAGGAAACGGAAGAACGAACTCACAAAGAAAGGCACAACAGGGAAATAATAGTCTCAACAAGAATAGTTCAACAAGAGAGAGGTAGTGTGCAACAATGATTCCACGAAAGTGCAATTTGACAATAAGAGAGATAGCATAAATCAATGACCCCAAATAAGAATATGTCAACAATTGCAGTTGCGAAGAAGGAAACGACCACTACCCAGAAATTGTGCTACGCGATCGCGAACAAACGCATGCAATCGCGACGAAGCCAGCTGATGCCCCAAGAATGCACTATGCAATCGCAAATGGATCCATGCAATCCCAAAGAAGAAACGAACAATGCCCCACAAAAAGGTACTATGCGATCGCGAACAAGAAAGTCTGATTGCGAAAGAGAAAAATATACTAGCTGCTGAGTTGTGCTACGTGAACGCGAATACGCCCATGCAAACGTGAAGAAACAAGACTCACACTTACGCGATCGCAGACCACACACTGCGAACATGAAGAAGGAAAATGGTCAGTCCCAGCACAGCCTACGCGAACGCGGCTTGAACTTCGCGATCGCGTAGAAAGGGACACCAGATATCATAACAGCCATCCAAAACATGAGAAAATGACCCGTAGCCCATCTGAAACACTCCTGAGGCCCTCGGTACCCCGTCGAAATATAAAAACAAGTTCTATAACATACCACGGTACCCGCTCGAGGTCTCAAAATCACATCAAACACTGTCAAAATTACAAATTGCACCTCAAATCACACTTATGAATTTTAAAATTTCCAAATTCTATATCTTGTGCCAAAATGTATCAAATCAATCCAGAATGACTTCAAAATTTGTACACGAGTCATAATTGACATAATGGAGTTGTTCTTATTCCCAGAATCGAAACCCGAACCCGATATCAATCAAGTCGACCTTCGGTCAAACTTATAAATATTTCAAATCTCCAACTTTTTCAATTTCGCCAAAATGTGCTGAATTGCCCTACGGACTTCTAAATCCAAATCCGAACACACGCCTAAATTCGAAAACCACCATACGAAGCTATTGAGACCATAAAATTTTAATTTCGGAGTTGTTTACTCAAAGGTCAAACTCCGTTCAACTCTTTTCATTTAAGCTTCAAAAATAAGAATTGTTCCTTCAATTTAATCCCGAATCATCTGAAAACCAATCTCGACCACACATGCAAGTCATAATACACATTACGAAGCTGCTCGTACCTTAAATCGCTGAACGGGACGTTAATTTTTTAAACAACAAGTCGGATAATTACAAATAAAATTTTAAATAGATCAAATATTAGTCTATATCCTTTGCTTATATAGTAGATGATTTAGTGTATAGCATTTATCTTATACACAAAAGATTAAATCATCGATTCTTGTAAGTATAAAGTTTGAGTTCACAATCTAATGATGGAATTAGACAAAACATCATGGATGATTGTACCACAAGATTAAATATTCTTGATTATGTAAATGGTTTAATTCCAACTTCTTGTGCTAGTAAATTTTATCTTGATTATATGCATTATTATTATTCAATTTACCAGGATATTAACCCACAAAAGGATCTCGCCTTTTAATAAATCAAAGTTATAATAATATACACAACTAATAATAATTATATCAAGATTAATAGTATAAGTACATTTAATGGCTAGAGCGTTTGTTTTATTAAGCCAGTATCAAATAGTTATCTCTACCTGGTTAGAGAGTTTATTTAATTATATTATTTAATGACTTAATAAAATAAACTCTCTAGCCATTAAATGTACTTATACTCTTAATCTTGATATAATTATTATCAGTTGTGTATATTATTATTGTTTTGATTTATTAAAAGGCGAGATCTTTTTGTGGGTCAATATGCCTGGTAAATTAGATAATAATAATGTACATTGGCGAAGTAATAGTTAATTGATAGAATCCATGTCTCAATTTAGGGATTGATGATACACCTTTATGAAAGCTTATAAGTTTTCATGTGTAAACTCGGCCGATAGATTTTGTATCCGACACATGAAATAAGTTAAGCAAAAGTCTAAAAACAAATAATCAATAAATAAAATTGTCCATAATTTAATGTAATTGATTAGCATCTAAATCTTAACATGGGGAATTAAATAGGATTTTAATGGATGAATTTTGAAATTGAATAACGAGTGCAATTACGATTTTTTAGTGTAACAATTCGTAATTAATTATGGTGGATATTAATTTCAAAAATTATAAATTAATTCCATAATTAGAAGCCTTGTTAATTAAATTATGCGGTCCTTGCTGTGCCTATATAATAGGAACTAAAGGAATATTTTTCCTGGTGGAAAAGAAAACCCAACAGGTTTTGGAAAAGGGTTTGTGCTATAAATACATAAGGTTTTCCACCTAGAGGAAGAAGAACAAGGTGGCAAAAAATTTCAGCCATATTTTTCCTCAAAATTTTACCCACACGAAATTGCTATTTCCAAATATTTTTTGGTTAACACAGTAGAAGACTATGGACATTCGTAAATCATAATTGTACGGGTGGTGGAGATTCTATTGAGAAGTTATGGAATTGAAGGCTCACGTGATAGAAGAGATTTGTTCACGCTTCAAGAGGTAACCCGTGAAATTCTGTATATGCTAGTTGTCTAGGTTAGATGTGATTTTGATACTGGTATTGCTTCCGCTGCTTATAATAATCCATCACTAGGATCAATCCCCTCTTTAGTGAACTATGAGGGCTATTGAAGAATGTGTCACGACAGGCAGTGAATGCCATATTCCTTGTAACGGGCAGTCTACTTAATGCTGTAGAATATTCCTCACTAAATGCTACCGAATGACAGACATTATTTCATCTTTATAAGTATCATTCTCTTCGGTACGTAACATACAGGATCGTAGCGTCGGATTCAATTATCTTTTGTATTTGACTCCACGTACCACTTCCTCAAGCGATCATTTAATATAAATATATTTTACTCTATACAGTACCTCAAACCAATTCTCGACTTCTTCAAACTCAATCCACAATCTGAAAACTCTTATGGAAAGGTGATGGAGGAGAATTAATAATGACGGGGAAATTGGTGTCTAATGGAGTTTATGGTTCAGCCATAGTTGAAACCCAATATTTTATGGTGGATAGTGGGCTATCTGTAAGCTAAAGAAATGGAAGAGGATTACAGGTGTATTAGTATCAGTTTTGTGTTGCTGCAGCGGCACTGTCCTGTTATGCTGCTGCTATCCGCGTTTTCCCTCAGTTATTCTATCCCCTCTCTATATCACTCCCCTAATTGTGCTCTCTCTTTTATGTGAATGAATTCTCTTTTTTTAAAAAACAATGGGTGTGGTCCCCTTTTGTATTGTGAATCAATTGGGGAACAAATTTGTGAATGCTCCTGCACGTGACTCATCTTGGAGAGCAAGAAAAGTATTATCCCCCTTTTTGAATATAGTGAATGTGTAATTGCCAAGAATAAACTGGTGCAAAGTGAGAAAAAATTGTATATGAAACTTCTGTGATTGTCGCCACGTGAGAATAATGTGGAAGAAAAAATGAGAGCATGTGAATGTGGTGAGGTGGCAAAGTGGCATTGGTTGATGAAGAGGAAAAATTGGAAAGTTATGTTCTTGATTTTCTGTTGGAAGAATAATCGAAATTCTAGTAAATATTTTAGGCAAGGAAAAATATGAGAAAGACACTGACGAAAGATACTCATTTATTGAAAACTAAATTGACAGAAAGACATATTTTTTTAAGCTTTTCTTTCCTTAATTTTACCTTGGCTTTTTGTTCTTTTTCTTTCTATTTTTTTGCTTTGTTTCATTTTTTTTCTGTTTTTCATTTTCTTTTCTTCTAAAGGTGAGAAAAAATGTTAATTATCTAAAGTAATAGGAATACTAAAAGAGAAACAAAATAGCTATATTTAGAAATCTAAATATTAATCAATATTATATTAAAGGCCTAAAACTTAAAAATCATACTAGGCTAAGAAAAAAAAAATTATACCTTTTTTTTTATCTTTTGAAAATAAAATGTCAAGACAATTTTAGCATTTTTCATTTTAATTTTATGAGAACTAAGATAAACAAAAATTGCTATACAAAGTATCAACTAGCTAAAATTGAGGAAATATTTTTGTCGTTTTTAATTTTAAGATAAAATAAGGCAAAAAGGTTAAAAATAGTCAAAGTAACAATATTAGGCCTAAAACCAACATCTAAGCACTAATAGATATAAAATTCGGAGAGGGTCAAAAATTACATGTCTACAATAGGCAACAATTCACGACCTCAATTTCCTACCTTAGGATGTCGTGACGACACCTAATCTCTGAGACTAGGTAAGCCTAACACATGCTGATTTAATAACATAATTGAACTATATAATCATTTATCATAAATAATTAAATGACATATATAGCCTCAAGCGGCCAATAGTTATACATTTTCTCAAAATTGATAGTACGGAGTCATAAGCACTACTAAAACATATTAGAATTTTTAAACACAATACTATTTTGAATTACAATTTACCAGTAGCATAATGAAGTACGATGGTGACTCCTAGGCCTGCGAAAATCAAGCAGATATATCTTGAAGTCTCCTGCCGCGCAGACGCAACTCTCAACAACACAATCAGAATGCCTGGATCTACAAAAAAAATGTGCACAACCGTTGCATGAGTACATCACAACGATACAAGTAAGTATCAAGCCTAACCTCAGTAGAGTAATGACGAGTCTAGATCAAGACACCTACTAGACATAGAAATCTGTTTAAGATATACATAAGCTAACAATAGAAAGAACATCAATGTAAGACCAACGGTAGAAAAATTATTGATTTACAACCAACAATGAAGTAATAGAAACATAAATGGCAGCAAGTAGTAAATGAGTAATAGAGAAAAAACATAATCAGAACACCGATGAGATGTACATGAACTCAAATAAGGAAAAAACGGATGACAACTCATATAATCAAATCGCTCCTAATGCATGGACTTACAACAAGAATTACCCCGAGGCACCACACCTCATAAACCACAAGTCATGAACTACAATTTTCAAATCTTACACATATGACACCTCGTGCCCACAGTAACAATCACCTTCACACGGCAAAGTCCACGTGCTACCATGTACTTTGCAACCGTGATAAATATTAATTTAGATGAACGAAAGATATATTTAGATATCATAAAACATAATTACAATCTTGAATAAAATAAGTTGTCAAATGAAATAATGAGTTTATTTTAGAAATCAAGTAAAGTAAAATAATATCCAATTTGTACGAAACAAAATATAAGATGAGTTTAGTTTAGAAATCAATAAAATTGACTAAAAGTATATTTTTTAAACAAAGCAAAACATAAGTTAAATTAACAAATTAAATATAGAATTTGTTAAAGAAAAATATGATAACAATTTTAAGTAAGGTAAACATCTAACAGAGTGATGAGTATAATTTGAGAACCTAATTATAGTGAAGTGTGATAACCATTTAAAAAATTAAGGCACCGAGTGAGATAACGGACTCTATCTTAAGAGGCACATAGAATAACACATGTTAATAATTCTTTTATTTAAACAATTATGTTACCAACAACTCAACAGAATATGATATAGTGACTCCACGCAATTAAATTCACATTGACAATCAATTCACCAAGTTATAACAGAGGCACATATTGGCAACTTAAAGCAACACAACAAATCACATATAATGCATGACTCATACAAGAAACCACAATCGTTCCCACATGAAGATAACAACGAATAACCAAACACAATCAAAATGCGGATGAATGATTGAAGGAAGAACAATGACCGTTCAAATCAACAAGTTATCCCAACATGGAATATACAATGAAAATCACAACCGAGGTACCGCCTCGTATTCACATCTCACAATTTCAATCACAATCTTTTTTATATCACCGCGTGAGCCTTACATTTAGCTTTGAAAATTATTTTTTTTTGATATAGCTACACGTATATTAGCCCACCTTATCTCGCCGCATGGCTTTAACTAGTTCCCCTACTAGCAACACGCGTATCAAGCCCACCTTATCTCACCGCATGCGCATCAACCCCTAGCTTTATATCACCGCATGCGTAGCAATAACACAACACAATCACAACTCGCACCACAAGTGCCCATATGCCACAACTTGCCACATAGTCAACAACACCAATATTTCCACAACAAATAGCCCATGTCTCAACCACAATGTGTACAAGAATTTCAACAATAATAAAATGAATGAGAATGATCAACCAGGAAAGGTATCTCAACAATTAACAACTTCTCCTCAATGTGATAACGGCTATTACAACTTCAACACCAATAACTCAACAAGATGATATTCCACGAAATAACAACTTTAATTAAAAGTGATTCAAAAATTAAGAGGTAACAAGACAATAAGGAAGGCAATAATTTCAACTAAAGCATATAAGAGCAAAATAACAAGTAAGAGGTAGTGCAAGTGCTAACAACATCAAATAGAGCATGTAAGAGTAGATTAACAATGAGAGATATAACATGTTATGATAACTCAATTAAGGGCATGTAGAGAGTCTAGATAATCTAAACCGGTCAAATACCACATATAGCCCCTGTACCCACTATTCACCTTGTGTATATGGCCTTCACATAACACAAATAGCAAAATCAACCCAAATTCTAAGGGGTAGTTTTTCTCACACAAAGTTAGGCAAGATATTTATCTCAAACAAGCCCAATCGATATACTAGAAGTACCATTCTGCTCAAATCATCCTCCCAACGGCTCGAAACTAGCCAAAAGCAACTCAAAATCATAAAATAATGCCATAGGAAGCAAACCCAACCGATAAAGGTCGAATCTTTACACATTTACCCAAAGTCAACCATAAAGTCAAACTCGGGCCCGTACCTCGGAACCCGACAAAAGTCATAAAATCCGACAACCCATTCAATTACGAGTCCAACCATACTACTTTCACTCAATTCCGATTCCGAATCGGTGTTCAAAACATAAAAATTCATTTTAGAAAAGTTTAGACAAAAACCTCTAATTTCTCTTTTGAAATCATCAATCAAATGCTAAAAACGAAGATGGAATCATGGAATATAATGAAAACCGAGAAGAAAACACTTATCCCATGGAAGAAACATCATTGAATTCTCCCAATCCCAAATAGTCAAGAAGAAAAAAACTCCAACAACATTAATAGCCAAAAACGCTCAGCTGTTCTACCTCGTTTCTTGTGCCAAATGATCTTGAAACTTGCTTTTGATGCCTTCAATAGATTCCTCGTGTAATTCCAGTGAAGTTAGGATTTTGAATCACTCAATTTGACCTTATAATGAAGGAGAGATGTTGGTTTCAATACTTGGAAATAATGTTGATTTTTAAATATGAATTCAGTGGCAATTTCTTAATTAATCTGAAAAATCTGGCAGCCCAATTCTTAATAAAATGTCCATAAATTCCTCATACGATATCGAAACTTGATGATTTCAGTTGCTATGGTTTCAAAATTACGATACATATATAATGGTTTAGTCAAAACATGAATCAAATATTGTTTGCTCAATATGGTAACTTTTATGCTCAAATCGACGTCGAAACCGAAAACAATCACCATACAATCCAAACTTATCCAAAACACATCGAATTTAATAAAACTTTGTGGACATGTCCAAAATCACCATATAAACTTATTGGAATAATTAAAACTCAATCCCGAGTCCGTTTACCCAAAAGTCAAATCTTGATCAATTATTCCAACTTAAAGCTTCTAAAACGAGAATTATTCATCCAAACCTATCCCGAACCGCTCGAAAATTGAAACCAACCATACACGCAAGTAATAATACATAATATGAAGGTACTCAAAGTCTCAAACCACTGAATGGAACGCTAAAGCTCAAAACGACCAGTTGGGTCATTACATTCTTCCCCAGTTAACATACGTTTGTTACGTCTCTGTACCGATCCGCAAGATTCTACTAAACTTGCTTATGACTCGTAGTACCTGAACCTAGAGCTATGATACCAACTTGTCACGATCCCAATTTCCTACCTTAGGATGTCGTGATGGCACCTAGTCTCTAAGACTAGGTAAGCCTAACACATTCTGATTTAATAACAAAATCGAACTATTTAATCATTTATCATAAACCATTAAATGAGATATATAGCCGCAAGCGGCCAATAGTTATACAATTTCCCAAAATCGATTGTACGGGATCATAAGCACTACTAAAACACACTAGAACTTCAAAACACAATACTGTTTTGAATTACAATTTAATAGTAGCATAATAAAGTAAGATGGCGACTCCGAGGCCTACAAACGACAAGTAGGTATACCTTGAAGTCTCCCGCCGCGCAGACGCAACTCTCAGCAAGACAATAAGAATACCTAGATTTGTACAAAAAATATGCAGAATCGTAGCATGAGTATACCACAATGGCACCGAGAAAGTATCAAGCCTAACCTCGGTAGAGTACTGACGAGGCCAAGTCAAGACACCTACTAGACATAGGAACCTGTTCAAGATATACATAAGCTAACAATGAAAATACCATCAATGTAAGACCAACGGTGGAAAGAATATTGATTTACAACCAATAATGAAGTAATAGAAACATAAATGGCAGGAAGTAGTAAACGAGTGATAGCGAAACAACATAATCAGAATACCGATGAGATGTAAATGAACTCAAATAAGGAAAAAATGAATGACAACTGAAATATTCAAATCGCTCCCAATGCATGAACTTATAACAAGAATTACCCCGAGGCACCACACCTCATAAACCATAAGTCATGGACCACAATTTTCAAATCTTACACATATGGCACCTCATGCCCACAGTAACAATTACCTTCACACGGCAAAGCCCGCGTGCTACCATGTACTTTACAACCATGATAAATATTAATTTAGATGAAACGAAAGATATATTTAGATACCATAAAACATAATAATAATCTTGAATAAAGTAAGGTGTCAAATGAAATAATGAGTTTATTTTAGAAATCAAGTAAAGTAAAATAATATACAATTTGTACGAAACAGAGTATAAAATGGGTTTAGTTTAAAAATCCAAAAAATTGAGTAAAAGTATCATTTTTAAACAAAGCAAAACATAAGTTAAATTAACAAATTAAATATAGAATTTGTTAAAGAAAAATATGATAACAATTTCAAGTGAGGTGTTCTAATAGGGTGATGAGTATAATTCGAGAACCCAATTATAATGAAAGTGCGATAACCATTTAGAATAATAAGGCACCGAGTGAGATAACGAGTTCTATCTCAAGAGGCACATAGAATAACGCATGTTAATAATTCTTTTATTTAAACCATTATGTTACCAACAGCTCAACAAAATATGATATAGTGACTCCACGAAATTGAATTCACATTGACAATCAATTCACAAGTTATAACGGAGGCACAGATTGGCATGTTAAAGCAACACAACACATCACGTAGAATGCGTGACTCACACAAGAAACCATAATCGTTCCAACACCAAGATAACAATGAATACCCTAACACAGTCAAAATGCGGATGAATGATTGAAGGACGAACAATGATCGTTCAATCAACAAGTTGTTCCAACATGGAATATACAATGAAAATCACAATCGAGGTGCCGCCTAATATTCACATTTCACAATTTCAATCACAATCTTTTCTTATATCACCGCGTGAGCCTTACATTTAGTTTTGAAAATCATTTTTCCCCGAAATAGCTACACGTGTTTTAGCACACCTTATCTCACCGCGTGGATTCAAGTAGTTCCCCGACTAAAAACATGCGTATCTAGCCCACCTTATCTCACTGCATGCGTATCAACCCCTAGCCTTATACCACCGCATGCGTATCAATATCACAACACAATCACAACTCGCACCACAAGTGCCCATATGCCACAACTTGCCATAAAGTCAACAACACCAATATTTCCACAACAAATAGCCCATGGCTCAACCACAATGTGTACAAGAATTTCAACAATAACAAAATGAATAAGAATGCTGAACAAGGAAAGGTATCTCAACAATTAACAACTTCGCCTCAATGTGAAAACGGCTATTATAACTTCAACACCAATAACTCAACAAGATGATATTCCATGAAATAACAACTTCAATTAAAAGTGATTTAAAAATTAAGAGGTAACAAGACAATAAGGAAGGTGATAACTTCAACTAATGCGTATAAGAGTAAAATAACAAGTAAGAGGTAGAGCAAGTGCTAACAACATTAAATAGAGCATGTAAGAGTAGATTAACAATGAGAGATATAACATGTTATGACAACTCAATTAAGGGTATGTAGAGAGTCTAGATAATATAAACCGGTCAAATACCACATATAGCCCGTGTACCCACTAGTCACCTTGCGTACACGGCCTTCACATAACACAAATAGCACAATCAACCTAAATCCTAAGGGGTAGTTTCCCCCACACAAAGTTAGGTAAGATACTTACCTCAAACAAGCCCAATCGATACACTAGAAGCACCATCCCTCTCAAATCATCCTCCGAACGGCTCGAAACTAGCCAAAAGCAACTCAAAATCATCAAATAATACCATAGGAAGAAAACCCAATCGATAAAGGTCGCATCTTTACACATTGACCTAAAGTCAACCAAAACGTCAAACTCGGGCCCGCACATCGAAACCCGACAAAACTCACAAAATCCAACAACCCATTCAATTACGGGTCCAACCATACTAATTTCACTCAATTCTGACTTCGAATCGTTGTTCAAAACTCAAAAATTCACTTTAGAAAAGTTTAAACAAAAATCCCTAATTTCTCTTTTGAAATCATCAATCAAATGCTAAAAAGAAGATGGTATCACGGAATATGATCAAAACCGAGTAAACAACACTTACCCCATGAAAAAAACTTGAAGAACATCCTTGAATTCTCCCAATCCCAAACTTTCAAGTTGAAAAAAACTCTAACAACATTAATAGTCAAAAGCGCCCAACTGTTTTGCCTCGTTTCTTATGCCAAACGATCCCGAAACTCGTTTTTGAATCCTCTAATAGTTCCTCGTGAAATTCCAGTCAAGTTAGACTTTTGAATCACTCCATTTGACCTTATAATGAAGGAGATATGTTGGTTTTAGTACTTGGAAATAGTGCAGATTTATAAATACGAATTCAGTGGCAATTTCGTAATTAATCTGAAAAATCTGGCAACCTAATTCTTAGTAAAATGTCCATAAATTCCCCATACGATGTCGAAACTTGATGATTCCAGTTGCGATGGTTTCAAAATTACGATACGTATATAATGGTTTAGTTGAAATACGAATGAAAGGCCGTTTGGTTAATATGGTAACCTTTATGTTCAAATCGACGTCGAAATTGAAAACAATTACCTTACAAACTTGTTGGAATAATTAAAATCCGATTCCGAGTCCGTTTACCCAAAATTTAAACCTTGATCAACTCATCCAACTTAAAGCTTCTAAAAGGAGAATTATTCTTTCAAATCAATCCCGAACCGTTCCAAAACCGAAATCAACCATACACGCAAGTAATAATGCATAGTCTGAAGGTACTCAAAGTCTCAAACTACTGAATAGAACGTTAAAGCTCAAAACGACCAGCCCGGTCGTTACATTCTCCCCCACTTAAACATATGTTCGTCCTCGAACGTGCCAAAAGTCCCTCGCCATACACATAACCATGGATGATCCCACGTTACCCTAATCCATATAAGCCCGACAACACTACCTAACAAAGGATCCTTACTTCAACCTTAGTCCATAAACCTTAAAAACCAAATTCCCAACATCCGAAACATATATGACCCATTTTTGCATCTATGCATCGTATAACTCTGAACAAGCTGTATCAATCCATAACCATATCTCCAGACATAATCACATGATATACCACATAACCCAAATACTCATAAAAATAACTTCCGACCACAATAGCTGCTAGATAACCAACCCTACACCGGTAACAAACCTCATATCAACTAAAATCTTGTTCCGAACCTTTGTACATTGCCAATGATGAAAGAAACATACAGAAACTCATAACCACCTATCAGATTAACAAGATGTGGAGCTCTCGTGCCCGATAAGAACCATAGCCAAAATCTAAGCCGACTAGTGACACAATTCTTGCAAACATACCTTAATCAAATCTGATAGCACTCATTTCAGGTCGAATAACCTCACCTCATCCAGTACAAGATACTCAACCGACCTGTCACACAAATCCTACTTAGATCCGTATACCATGCAATCCGTGCACCAACGAACAATAACTCAAATATACCCTATGATGGAAAGAGAATGGAAATGAAGAACCCATCCCACCAGCTCAACGGATACCACCACGAAGCGCAATGCTATCAATCCACCACACAAGGGGAAACATAACACACAAAATAAGCACAAAGGATCATATCCTAGTATAATGCCGCTGCAATGCATGACCCAATCTGACACTGGTCCACCTGGAATACGTCGATCTATGATACTCACAATCAATAACCATAAGCATATCAACATCAAACACACGAAGCACGTGACCATAACTATGGAGATATGGATATCACTATACACCAGAAATAGGAAGACCATAACCAAGGCACAATCAACCATTTAATACCCCAAGAGCAATCTGGCTCGAATTTCGCTACAAAGGCCAAACATAACTGCATCGGTGTGCAGATAACCAACAGATCACAACCCATAGCAGCATAGGAGAGTAACACATGAGACACATCAGAACACAAATGTGATCCACCCCTAACGGATAACATACCCCTCCACAATAATTGTGCTGAGTAGATAAATCTGACCCGATTTAGAACACACATCCTTATTAGACCTACTAGTAGCCTCCAAATTAGTTCCGATCCTTCCGAAGTAGGTAGATAGCCTACGAACAGACATAGAAAAGTATCTGGACTGGTAAAAGGGTGGGGGTGTCTACTCCAAATACCAAACTCGGACTCCCACGTAGCTACCTCGATTGGCTGACCTCTCCACTGCACTTTAGCATGGATAACTTTTAGACCTCAACTTCCGGACTCGTCGGTGCTAGAATAGACACTAGCTCCTCCTCATAAGTCAAATCCTTGTCCAATTGAACTGAGCTGAAATCTAATTCATGGAACGGATCACCGTGATACTTACAAAGCCTGGAAACGTGGAATACCGGGTGAACTATTGATAAGCTAGGTGGCAATTCAAGCTTGTAGGCTACCTCCCCCACTCTCTTGAGGATCTCAAAAGGACCAATATATCTAGGGCTCTACTTGCCCTTCTTTTCGAACCTCATCACACCCTTCATAGGTGAAACCGGGAGCAAAACCCTCTCTCCAATCATGAATGTAACATCACGAACTCTCTGATCGACATAACTCTTCTGCCTAGACTATGTTATACATCCTGAATCATCTTGACTTTTTCCAAGGCATCCCGAACCAAATAACTACCAAACAATCGAGCCTCCACCGGCTCAAACCAACCAACTGGAGAATGACACCGCCTCCCATGTAAGGCCTCATAAGGAGCCATCTGAATACTCGATTGGTAACTGTTGTTGTAGGAAACTCTACAAGTGGCAAGAACTGATCCCAAGAACCCCCAAAATCCATAACACAGGCGCGAAGCATATCCTCCAAGATCTGAATGGTGTACTCGGACTGCCCGTCCGTCTGGGGGTGAAATTTTATACTCAACTCAACTCGTGTGCATAACTCACATTGTACGACCCTCCGGAAATGCAATGTGAACTGCGTGACTTGATCAGAAATAATGGACACCGGCCCACCATGAAGACGAAAAATCTTGCAGATATAGATCTCAGCCAACTGCTTCGAAGAATATGTAGCCGCCATCGGAATGATATTCGCCGACTTGATCAACCTATCCACAATGACCCATACTGCGTCAAATTTCTTCAAAGTCCGTGAGAGCCCAATAACGAAATCCATGGTAATACGCTCCCACTTCCACTCGTGAATCTTAGTCTCTAAAGCAAACCGCCAGGCCTCTGATGCTCGTACTTCACTTGCTGGCAGTTTAAACACCGAGCCACACACTCTATTATATCTTTCTTCATTCTTCTCCACCAATAATGCTGCCTCAAATCCTAGTACATCTTGGCGGCACCTGGATAAATGGAATACTACAAACTGTGGGACTCTTCAAGAATCAACTCACGCAACCTATCCACATTAGGCACACCAATCTGACCTTGCATCTGCAACACCCCATCATCTCCAATAGAAACCTCCTTGGCATCACCGTGCTGCACCTTGTCCTTAAGGACTAGAAAATGGGGGATCTTCATACTGACACTCTCTGATGCGCTCAGACAAAGAACACTAAGAGACCTTGCACCAACTGGAATATATACAAGGCTACCCATACTCACAGCCTTGCTACTCAAGGCATCTGCCACCACATTAGCCTTTCCAGGATAATATAAAATGGTGATATCATAGTCTTTTAACAGCTTAATCACCTCCGTTGTCTCAAATTTGGATCAGTTTTCTTAAACAAGTGTTGTAGACTCTGATGATCTGTGAATACTTTGCACGACACGTCGTAGAGGCAATGCCTCCAAATTTCAATGCATGAACAATAGCTGCCAATTCTAAGTCATGAAAAGGGTAATTCTTCTCATGAACCTTCAACTGCCGAGACATGTACGCAATCATCCTGCCATCCTACATCAATATTGAACCAAGCGCAATACGCGATGCATCACAATACACGATGTAGGATCCCGAACCCGTAGGCAACACCAACATCGGAGCTGTAGTCAAAGCAGTCTTGAGCTTCTGAAAGCTCAACTCACACTCGTCGGACCACCTGAATGGGGCACCCTTCTGGGTCAATCTAGTCAAGAGGGTTGCAATAGATAAAAACCCCTCCACGAACCGAGCATAATAACCCGCCGAATCTCTGTAGCTGAAGTAGGTCTAGGCTAGTTGTAAACGACCTCAATCTTCTTAGGATCCACTTTAATGCCCTTGGAAGTTACCACATGCCCCAAAAAGGTAATCCAACCAAAACTTACACTTTGAAAACTTGGCATATAACTGATTATCCCTCAAGGTATGAAGTACAATCCGAAGATGCTGCTCATGGTTATCTCGACTGCAGGAGTATACTAAAATATCATCAATGAAGACAATCACAAAAGAATCCAGATAGGGCTTGAATACCTAATTTATCAAATCCATAAATGTTTTTGGGGCATTTGTCAAGCGAAATGACATCTCTAAGAACTCATAATGCCCATACCGAGTCCGGAGGCTGTCTTAGGGACATCCAGTTCCCTAATCTTCAACTGATGGTAGCCAGATCTCAAGTCAATCTTCGAAAACACTTTGGCACCCTAAAGCTTATCAAATATGTCATCATTCCCTAGAAAAGGATACTTGTTCTTGATAGTGACTTTATTCAACTGCCGATAATCAATACATATCCTCATCGTACTATCCTTCTTCTTCACGAACAATAATGGTGCACCCCAGGGCACTAGGTCTAATGAATCCCTTATCAAGCAAATGCTGCAACTACTTCTTCAGTTCTTTCAATTCAGCCAGGGCCATATGGTATGGTGGGATAGAAATAGGCTGAGTGCCTTAAGCCAAGTCAATACAGAAGTCGATATCTCTGTCGGGTGCTGTTGCACCCTATATTGCACAAGTCAAAATAATTTACAACTTAATGCACTCTACAAGGTTATTTAAAGTTTAGAGTCGCCACCTAGTATTTAACGTATACTAGAACACCTATAATATACTACGTAATATATTTTAATTATGGACATCGAACCCAATAAAATTCTAGGTAAGGGTTCGAGTTATCTCTAGGAGAATGTGTTAGGCATCCCTCAAGATCCACAAGATGTGGTCCCACTGGACTCGATCAAATAGATGAAGGAAGGTTCAAAAGAATGAATACTCACTACTATCAAAAAATTCAAATAGAAAAGTGATTAATATATATCCAAGTGAATACTTAAATATAAAATAAATTATATACAAATAAAGGAAGTGAGTGACTTTGTATTTTGAAATGGAATAACTAAAGTATATCGACTCGTATGGACATATGCAAAGTGCACAAAGGGATTGCATTCCAGAAGGATAAGATAAGCATGAAAGTGTGTTCTAGATAAAAATATTTAAATATTCGACAAAGATATATGCAACAAAAATATGGTACATAAAAGAATTGAAAAATGGATTTTTAGTGTGAATTGAATAGTATAAAGAATTGTATCCAAATAGTATGTTTAACTCAAAGTGGTCGAACAAAGATCTAAAATCTTTGTTGCACAAACTTAAAGGAAAATTTTTGACTTATAATTAAAGTCAAAGGTTTAGATGTGTGACGTCCTCACCGGTCGTTTTGAGTATTTTAGCCAAGTTTCCCTATTTGTTGTATCCTCTATGTTATGTTATGGTTATGTGACTTGCCGGGGTGGTTGGTTTGGTTTCGGGTGAGTTTCGGAGTGAATTGGGACACTTAGTCCCGAAGTTGGAAGCATAAGTTGAAAGAGTTAACCGGAGTTTGACTTTTGTGTAAATGACTCCGGAATGGAGTTTTGATGATTCCGATAGTTTCGCACGGTGATTTTGGGCTTAAGTGTATGTCCGGATATTGATTTGGAGGTCTGTAGGTCGTTTTGGCTCGAGTTGGCGAAAGTTGGAAAGTTGAAGGTTTGGAAGATTGAGAAGTTTGACCGAGAGTTGGCTTTATCAATATCGGGTCAGGATTTTGGTTCTGAAAGTTGGAGTAGGTCCGTTGTGTCATTTGTGATTGTGTGCAAAAATTTGAGGTCATATGGAGTCGGTTTGGTATGCTTCGGCATTAGTATTGGAAGTTGAAAATCTATTAGTTCATTAGGCTTGAATCAACGTGTTATTCGTGGTTTTGATGTTGTTTGATGTGATTTGAGGCTTCGGTCGAGTTCGTATCATATATTAGGACTTGTTGGTATGTTCAGAGAGGGTCCAGGGGGCCCCCAGTATGTTTCGAATTGAGTTTGGACCATTTGTGCATGTATTGAGATTGTTGGTTTTCTGTGTTTCTGGTTTCCTTCATCGCGTTCGCGAAGGATATGCCGCGATCCCTTAGAGTCCTTAGTGACTGATGGACTTTTACTCTTCGTGTTCACCAAGTTAGGGATGTGATCGCGTGGTTTGGGTGCTTGTGCGTCACGAACACATGCGTGGGACCGCGTTTGCGTATAAGGAGGGAGAGGTTGGGGGGAGGCATGCGTTGTTCTTTGCGTTCGCATGGCCTTGACCGCGATCACGTTGCCCGGAGACCCCTGGTCATCGCGTTCGTGACTCTCGTGATCGCGTATGAGGATTTTGTGAGCTGGAATAATTTGTTCTCCGCGATCGCATTTGTTTTTTCGCGATCGTGTAAGGTAATAACTAGGCAGAAAATATTTAATTTCCAAATCGAGGGTTTTGTTTCATTTTTCATCTTTTGAGTTAGTGACCTCGGTTTTGGGCGATTTTGGAAGAAATTTTCAATAAGTTGATTGGGGTAAGTGATTTTTCTCGATTTTGATGATTATACATGAATCCATCATTGTTTTACCATTAATTAGTATTTTGAGTGGGAATTGGGAAAATTTGTGAAAACTTCCTAAGCTATATTTTTAGGATTTGAAGGTCGATGTGAAGTCGGAGTTGAATAATTTTTGTATGCTTCGACTCATTGTTGAGAATGTTCGGATTTTGTATGTTTTGCTGGGTTCCGAGACGCGATCCCGGGGTTGACTTTTTGATTTCCTTAAACATTGCAACTTTATTATCCGGAATAGTTTTCTATAGTTTGTATTTATGGTATGAAGTTATTTTGGCTAGATTCGAGCCATTCGGAGTTGGATATTTGTGGAAAAGGCTTACTAGCCGATTGAGTTAGCTTGTTTGTGGTAAGTATCTTGCCTAACTTTGTGTATGTGGGGGGGGGGAGGGGGGGAATTACCCCTTAGGATTTGGGTTTATTGTGCTATTTGTGATATGTTAAAGCCGTGTACGTAAGGTGACGAGTAGGTAAACGGGCAATATGTGGTATCCGACCGATTTAGGCTAATGGACTCTCTTCATGACTTCAATTGAATTGTCACATAGTTTCATTGCTAGTCTACCCTTACATGTATTAATCTACCCTCACATGCCTTATTTGACTATGTTAATACTTGTTCCACCTTTTACTCGTTAATTGTCTTATATGCTTTAGTTGAAGTTATTGTTTTCCTTATTGTCCGTTACTTCTTTAATTGTTGAATTGGTTACTTGAAGTTGTTGTTTTCACGGCATAGCTTCTTGTTGAGTTATTGGTGTTGAGGTTGTAAAGGTCGTGATTACATTGAGGCAAAGTTGTTAATTATTGAAATACCATTCTTGTTGAGCTATTCAATTTCAGTTTGCTATTATTGAGACTCTAGTACACATTGTGGTTGAGCCATAGGCTGTTTGTTGTGGAAACATTGATATTGTTGATTCTTTTGGCAAGATGTAGCATTTGGGCACTTGAGGTGCGAGTTGTGATATATTGTGATATTGATACGTATGGGCGGTATAAGGATAGGGGTTGATACGCATGCAGTGAGATAAGGTGGGCTTGATACGCGTGTTGCTAGAAAGGGAACTACTTGAAGCCATGCGGTGTGATAAGATGGGCTAAAACGCGGGTAGCTATTTCAAAAAAAAATAATTTTCAAAACTAAATATAAGGCTCCCGTGGTGATATAAGGAAAGATTGTTATTGTGATCGTGAAATGAGATTAAGAGCGATACCTCTGTTATGATTCTTGTTGTTATCTCTCATTTACCTCACTTGTATTTTTCCGTATTGTTTCCTTGATGTTCTTATTATGTGTTCCTTCCTCGTTGCATTTATTGCTTTAAATTCAGTTGTAGTCTATCTTGTTGTATTTCTTTATTGCCTCATTTTCCTCGTTTACATTCTTAGACTGTATTATACTTGTTTAACTTTTTTCTTATCCTAGCAGGTGTCTTGACCTGACCTCGTCACTATTTTACCGATGTTAGGCTTGATACTTACTAGGTCGTTGTGATGTACTCATACTACGCTTCTACACATCTTCAACTGATGATAGTCTGACCGCAAATCAATCTTTGAAAACACTCTGGCACCCTGTAGCTAGTCAAATAGGTCGTCAATGCGTGGCAATGGATAATTATTCTTCACTGTAACCTTGTTCAGTTGTCGATAATCAATACAAATGTGCATAGAACCAACCTTCTTCTTTACAAACAAGGACGGAGCACCCCAAGGTGATACATTGCACCGAATGAAAGCCTTATCAAGCAACTCTTGCAACTGCTCCTTTAACTCATTCAACTCCATTAGGGCCATACAATGTGGCGGAATATAAATGCGCTGAGTGCCCATCAACAAATCAATACCAAAATCGGTATTCCCCGGAAGATCTGCCAAAAATACATCTGGATAATCCCACACTACTGGAACTGACTCAACGGTAGGAGTATCAACACTGACATCTCTCACAAAGGCTAGATACGCCTCACACCCCTTCCCAACCATCCGTTGTGCCTTAAAGAAAGACACCACCCTGCTAGGAACATAATCCAAAGTACCCCTCCACTCCAATCACGGAAAGCCTGGCATAACCAACGTCACCGTCTTGGCGTGACAATCAAGAATAGCATGATAGGGCGACAACTAGTCAATGCCCAAAATAACATCAAAATCTACCATATTGAGCAACAATAGATCAGCTCTGATCTCAAAACCACCAAGAATAACTAAACACTACCGATACACACAGTTAACAACAATGAAATCTCACACAAGGGTGGACACATAGACAGGAGAACTCAAAGAAGCACGGGATATACCCAAAAAAGGAGCAAAGTAAGATGATACATAGGAATAAGTGGAGCCTGGATCAAATAAGACCGATGCATCTCTATGACTAACCGGAACAATACCTGTGATAACTAAGTCAGATGAAACCGCGTCCGTCCTAGTTGGAAGAGCATAATACCAGGCCTGACCTCCCCCTCTAGGGCGACCTCTACCCGCCTGACCTCCACCTCTAGCTGGCTGTACAAGTGGAGTGGCAGCTGGTGCGGTAACTACGGCCTGAGAAGCCTGAGGACCCTGTGGAATACGTGGGTCCTGAGTAGTCTGTGGAGGTGCACCCCTCCTAAGTCTGGGACAGTATCTCAGCATATGATGAGTTTCACCATACTCAAAACAAGCTCTTGGAGGACGTGGCTGCTGGAACTGGCTCGGGCTTGGTCGGTTGGACTGACCGCTGAAAACACCCCGTGTAGGAGTTGCACTAGACAGTGGCGGTGCATAATGGGTGACCTGAGACTTGGGAGTGGCCAGAACACCGCTAGAAGTTGGGAGTGCTGAATGAAGAGGACGGCTCACATAGCCTCTACCATGACGGGCTGCAACTGCGGCACGACACCATTATATGTGCTAGAATCTCGAGGCCTCTTGGCCTACCTCTCCTCTCTCTCCCGACTCCACATACCTTCTAATCTCCTAGCGATCTCTACTACCTGCTGGTATAGGGTATCAGTCTCCAACTCTCGAGCCATGCTTGAATTTAATAATAGGATTCAGCCACTCGATAAATTGACGAAATCGCTCTCTGACAATGGAAACCAATGCAGGTGCATGTGTGGACAACTTGCTGAACTAGACTGGATACCCTAATACGGTTATAGCACCCTGGCGCAACTGCTCAAACTCTACGCGCCGTGCATCCCTAAGACTCTAGAGAACAAACTCCCTCATGAACATCTCCGAGAACTGAGCCCAAGTGAGTGAAGCTGCCTCGTCCAGGCTACCCAACTCATACGCTCCCCACCACTGATAAGTTGCTCCCCTTAAGCTAGAACGTAGTGAAAGCAAACCCAATCGACTCTGCAATATCCATAGTACGGAGGATACAGTGGCACTCCTCAAGAAACTTGTGCATCCTCTGAAGCCAATCTATTAAAAGTAGGAGGGTGGTACTATTTGTACCTCTCGAGCCTGATCTCCTCCTCCTCAAATACTGCTGCCCTAACCTCGGGCTGAATTGGAACAACCAGCTATACTGGTATGACCTCTGGGACCTGGTCAACCTGGACCCGCTGCTCTAGGGTACTGGCTGCGGGAGTCTTTGCTCCTCCCCCGGCCTGAGATGTGGCAGGAAGAAGTGGAATCAGCCCCGCCTGTGCTAGAGTGCCATACATGCTAAAAACTTGGGAAAGAGTCTCCTAAAGTACAGGGGTAGTAACAGGCGTCTTAAGTGCCTACCCTCCAACTAGAGCTACTGATGGCTCCTCTGAAGCAACTCGGGCAGGTGCTCTGGCTGCACCACGTAGCTATCTTCGGCCTCTGTCCTCGCCCCGGCTTCTCACGGCTTTGGCAGGGGGCACAAGTGTTTGATCATCAGATCCAGCTTGGTATGTCCTCACCATCTATGAGAGAATAGAAAGACAAAGATTTAGAATTTCGACGTCAACAAATTCGCACAATAAGGAATCAAAGAAGTGAAACTTTTCCTAACAGTTCCATAGCTTCCCGAAGATAAGTACAGACGTCTCCGTTACCGATCCGCGAGACTCTACTAAACTTGCTAGTGACTCATAACACTTATGAACCTAGAGCTCTGATACAAACTTGTCACGTCCCCAATTTCCTTCTGTAGGATGCCGTGATGGCACCTAGTCTCTAATACTAGGTAAGCTTACCAATCATGCAGAAATATCTGATATAATGATTGAAGTCTAAATAACTCAACATAATATGAAGGAAACTCCGCAATTCAACATACAACAACTCCCCAAAACCCGGCGAATACAAGTCACAAGCTCTATATAGTAGCACTGATTATCCCTATGCATCAATGTCTATAAAAGGATAAGGAATTAGAATAGTCTAGGTAGAGGGGGACTCCGAGGCCAGTGGACGCCGGCAGGTATACCTTGAAGTCTCCGAAGCTGAGCTCTCGCTAGTGATTGGACTGGTAGGAGGTATTTTGTGCAGAAGTGTACCATAAGTACACCACAACGGTACCCAGTAACTGCCAAGCCTAACCTCGGTAGAATAGTAACGAGGTCAGGTCAAGGCCCTACTGGATTAAATAAGAAACAGGATGAATAATTTAATGGTTCAATAATCATAACAATAGAAATGAAACAAGTAAGGAATATGCCAAAATTAACTGCATAAAGTCAAGTCAAATAATGCATCACGGAAGAAAACAAGAAATGTTAAGCCAAGAAAACGAAACAACCAAATACGAGTGAAGTAATAGAGAAATACCAACAAGAGCCACTACCGAGGTACCGCCTCGTAGTCTCAAATCACAAAAATAATCCACAATCTTTCCTTATATCACCACGGGAGCCTTGCATTTAGTTTTAAAAATTATTTTTTCAGAAATAGCATCCAGCGTTTTAGCCCACCTTATCACACCGCGTGGTTTCAAATAGTTCCCCTACTAGCACGCATATCAAGCCCACCTTATCTCACCGCATGCGTTTCAACCCTAAAACCTTATACCACTGTATGCATATCAATATCACAATGTATCACAAATCGTACCTTAAGTGCCCAATATCACAACTTGCCAAAGAAATCAACAACAACGGAGTTTGCACAATAAATAGCTCATGGTTCAACCACAATGTACATAAGAGTCTCAAAAATAATAACCGAAAATGAACAATCAACAAGGATAGTATTTCACAACTTAACACTTTGCCTCAATGTGAATCACGACCTTCATACCTCAATACCAATTTTAACAACAAGATATTCCAAGAATAACAACTTCAAGTAGAGAATTCAATGGTTACATAAGGTATATGGAATAAAGGAAACAAGAACTTCAACAAAACATGTAGAGCAATTAACAAATAAGAGATAAGACAAGTAGAGCATGCGAAAATAGACTAATGATGATGAATATAATATGTTAAGATAACTCAATTAAGGCATGAAAGGAATCTACATGGCTAAATCGGTAAATTTCCACATTTAGTCCGTGTATCACCTTGCGTACACAGCTTCCGAACATCACAATTATCACAAAACAACACCAATCCTAAGGGGTAATATCCCTACATAAAGTTAGGCAAGACACTTACCTCAAAACACGCTAACTCAATCAACTAGTAGGCCTTTCCCTCGATTATCCAACTCTGGTAGAGTCGAATCTAGCCAAAAAAAACTTCATACCATAAATATAAACTATAAAAAACTATTTCGACAATAAATTTATGATCATTGCAAAGAAATAAAAAGTCAATTCAAAAAGTCAACCCAGGCCTGTGTCTCGAAACCCGACCAAATTACAAAATCCGAACACCCATTCGATAACGAGTCGAACCATACAAGAATTACTCAAATTTGACCTCAAATCGCCTTTCAAAATCCCAAAATTTAGTCTAGGAAGTTTTCACAATTTTTTTCCCAAATTTCCAACTCAAATCACTAATTAGATGATGAAAATAACAACAGATTCATGAAATATAATCCAATCCGGGTTAGAATCATTTACCCCAACGATTTCCTTGAAAAACTCTTGAAACACTGCCTCGGCCGCTCTCTAGGTCCAAATTATGAAAAATGGGATGAAACCCACGTTTTGAAACTTAAATTCTGCTGCCTAGTCGCCCTCTATCGCGATCACGGATAAAGACTGGCGATCACGTAGAGTAATTCTCCCCAGACTCAAATAAATGCACTTCGTGATCGCGTGAAACAAGTCACGAACGCGATGAATAAGCTGACTCCCTTATGCGACCGCATCCCAGGTCATGCGAGCCATTCCTTATACGCGAACGCGATTTACCTTGCGCGTTCGCAATGAACAAACTCATCAACCTTCATGATCACATCCTCACCTTCGCGAACGCGAAGGGAAAAATTCAAGCAACCCCTGAAGATTCTATGCGATCACGGGAGAACCTTCACGAACACGTAGGAGGAAACTAGATCAGCAGCAAACCAGCAGCTTCAGCAATAGTGACTAAGTCCAATTTGGTTCCGGATTCAATCCGAATCACACTCGAGGCCCATAGGACCCCGGTCAAATATACCAACAAGTGTCAAAACACCTAACGGACCTACTCTAGGCCAAAACTCACATCAAACAACATCAATTCTACGAATCGCAACCCAATTCAAGCCTATTGAAACTATGAACTTCCAAATTCCAAAACTAATGTCGATTCATACAAAAATAACTCCGATTGACTTTAAATTTTGCACACAAGTCATAAATGACATGAGGAACCCATTCCAACTTTCGGAATCGGAATCCGACCCCGATATCAATAAAGTCAACTCCCGATCAAACTTTTCGAATCTTATTAACCTTCAACTTTCTAACTTTCGCCAATTCACGCCGAAACAGCCTACGGACGTCCAAACAAATATCCAGACACGCTCGTAAGTCTAAAATCACCATACGGAACTATTGGAATTGTCAAAACTCCATTCCAGAGTCGTCTACACAAAGTCAAACTACGGTCAACCATTTCAACTTAAAGCTTCAACTTAGGGACTATGTGTCCCATTTCACTCCGGAACTCACCCGAAACCAAAACCAAACACCACGGCAAGTCACATAACCATAGTAAAACATAGAGGAGGCAATAAATAGGGAATCGGGGCTAAAATACTCAAAACAACCGGCCAAGTCGTTACAAAAGTTGACTTTGAAATGAAATGCCCATTGTTCAGGAGGACGCTTGGAAAAGCAAGAAGCTATTTTTTTTCTATGTAAGAAAATTGATGAAGAGGGTTATGTTATTAATGACTCTGCCAAACAATAGATGCACAATGATAGAATTTAATTTGATATGGCCGAGTCTAACTTACACTGCCTACGTATCCCAATAGAATCATGCCAAGATGTTGTTCGATAATAATAGATGGCTGAATCCGATGTGGATTGCCTACGTATTCCTACCAAAGGAAATCAAGTCGTGGTGTAGTTCGGAATGTATAGAAATGATTTTTGATTTTCTATTACAAAAGTGGGACCGAACCCTACGTGGGTTGCCTATGTATCCCACTGAGGGAAGTCAGGTCTGGCGTAGTTCTGTTACGACAATACCTAAACAAAACTTGACTCTTTTGTATTTTCTGTATTTTTTGGTGTTTTGTAGCTTTTTGTAGAGAATATTTGAAAATTTGAAGAGTAAAGAGAGACTACGATTTATTAATCAATCATCTTTTTGACTTGACTTTGGTTTGTACCAATAATTAGCTTTGTGTATAAAAATTTCCACCATATACTTTCCAGCAAACTGAAATCAGCTTATGGGTAATTCATATAGCTTCGAGTGGTACCTCATGTATACCTAAGTTTGACAAGATTTGTTCATCTTGCTTCAATCAAAAGTTTTGAATTTAGCCTAAACTCGTGTTTCAAGTGCCTCACTACAAAGAAAATCCTAATTCGCACACATATTCGAAGAATTTTTTTATTTTGATTTTTAGGACATTTTTGAGAAGGGGACTCAGACTCAAAAAGATGTTCAACGCATGCAGTTGAGATACCATATACTTGGCCTTAATGTGAGTATCCACTAATGTGAAAATACTTGGAATAGAATTATGTAGGGCTTGTTATTGGCTTGTAATGTAGGCTTGGAGATGGGTAGGATAATCATTTTGGATAAATAGTGACTAATCCCTCCTCGAGCGTGGTACTGTTGTCGTGCCTTCGGTGTTCAAACCAAGCTTCGGCGCTTGATCTTGTTCGGCTCGATGTCCCTTTATTTTGTTTGACTTCTTTTGAATTTGTCTTCTTGTTGGAGGTTCTTCTTCCTTTTCTAGAGCTTTTTTTTCTTTTTTTTTTCTTTTGAAGTTTCTCCTGCTTGTAGGAGTTTTCCTTTTTTTTGTCGGAGTTCCTCCCCTTTGAGTTTGTGGAGTTTCCTCCTTTTAATCGGATTTTCTTTGAATTTTGCGGAAATTTTCTTCTCCTTTCTAGATCCTCCTTTTGAATTTGCGGAATTTCCTTTTTCTTTTCTTGAAGTCATGTCTTAGACTTAGCATATTTCGCCTTGTTTGTCCCCTTCACTTTGGTCTTCGTCCGAAGTTACACATTTCAGTGCGCTCGAGAAGGTTGGGCCAAGAGAGGGATTGTGCATTTAGCACAAGAAAGGGTATGGACTAAGATGTGACTTTCCAAAGAAAAGGCTTAACGCTTAAAGAGCAAAATGCTTGGGATAAATGCCATTTTGTAGGCTTGAAAGGCTTAAACGGATCAAAGAAGACCTACGATCCTTCCTAAGCCAAGCGTTACTCAGGATTTCGCCTCAACAGACATTCGGGCCTAGTTCTAGATCTACAGTGCAATGCAATAAATTTAAGCTAGGCTCACCACACAAAGCGCATGAAACGATGAGGTCGATTGTGCTCTTACCCTAACTGTAAGCACAAGAGTTTTCAAGCATCACTAAGGCATAATTGAGAGGTACCACAAGAATCTATGGTTTACCTGAAGCTGATTCTCTCCATCATACCAATTAACCCTTGTTCTTTCCAATGCACACTCTTAACTGTGTTGGTACCAACCAAGTCAATTTTGATGATTTTTAATGATTTTTTTTTATCTTCCTTATTTATTTTTTTAATTTTGGATAGATGGGACCAAACTCAAGGAAACGTTCCCCCTTTTGATATTTTTTTTTTTTGAATTTTGACTCAATCAAATTTTCTTTTGTGATTTTTGAAAAAAATGAGACCGAAGTCAAAGAAAAGTTTCCCCTCTTTTTTTTTGTTTTTTTTTTTAAATGCAACCGAACTGGTAGGTTCCCTACATATCTCATTAAAATGAGAATCAGGTCAACTGTAGTTCAGGGAAGCGATAGAAACAGAAAGGAAATATTTTTTAGATTTTCATTTCTTTTGTGGATTTTTGAATTTTAACTTAATAATTTTTTTTTGATTTTTGATAAAGAGATTGAATGTAAAATAGGCTTTGTGGTTATCGTTCCAAAGCGATATCGGAGCATTGAATGTTAGACGGGCCTTGTGCTTACCGTTCCGAAGCGATATCGAAGCATTGAATGTTAGAGGGGCTTTGTAGTTGCCGTTCCGAAGAGATATCGGAGCATTTGACAGGAATGTAAATCTCCACACAATTAGACTGACATGAATGAAAATTCAAATCTCCACGTGATGGGAGTATTCGACGGGCTGTAGTACCATTCCGATGTTATAACGGAGCATTGGCTGGAATGTAAATCTCCCCGCGATGGGAGTTACAGGTTAGAAAATTTGAATCTCCACGCAATGGGAGTATTCGATGGGCTGTAGTACCATTCCGATGCGATATCGGAGCATTGAAGGGAAAGTAAATCTCTGCACGATGGGAGTAGCATGAAAGAAAATTCGAATCTCCACGCGATGGGAGTATTCGACGGTTTGTAGTACAGTTCCAATGTAATATCGGAGCATTGACCGGAAAGTAAATCTCAGCACAATGGGAGTAACATGAAAGAAAATTCGAATCTCCACACGATGAGAGTATTCGATGGGCCGTAGAACCGTTCTGATGCGATATCGAAGTATTGATAGGAATAATCTCCACGTGATGGGAGAGATAGGAATTGAAAATATCCCCACTATGGGAGTGACTGAAAATGTAAAACATTCAAGCGATGGGAGAGACAAGAATTGAAAATCTCTGTACGATGGGAGTGACTGAAAATGTAAAATCTCCACGCGATGGGAGAGACAAGAATTGAAAATCTCCGCACGATGGGAGTATAAAAAAATGAGACCGAACCCGAAGGTTGCGTACGTATCTCATTGAAATGAGAATCAAGTCAGGCGTAGTTCGCGAAGATTAGAGATAAAGGGAAGATGTTTTGGATTTTTGAATTTCCTTGAGGAATGAGGATAATATATTTGGATTTTGATGTTGATGTCTCACGGAGAGACTTCTAGAGAAACAACAAAGAAAGATATATATATATATATATATATATACACACACACACGTTGTACACATGATTGGGTGTGGTATCTCAGAAGTTGAAGAGCGACTCCCTCTAGAAAATGTGCCTTAGTTGCTCCCTCAAACAGCTGCTGCGATGCCCCCCGAATGTTTGCGAGATAGTTGTTGTGGTTTTCTTCTAATTGACTACAATGATGTTTTGTTGCGACCTTCGAGCTGTCCACAAGAACCTTTTGGTGATCATCCTCGGCTATTAGCCGGGGCGATAATTTGATCAAGATATAGAAATATTGTGAGACTAGTGCCATCATAAAATGATGAAATTAAGAAGTGAATGTACAACTAACACTTCCCTGATTGTTCAACTGATGTTCCACAATGTCCGATGTCGGATACTATTTCCCGTACAGTCCCAGGATGGTGCACCTTTCAACTGTCCACAGGCACCATTTGATGACAACCAGGAATGATGTTCTGATCTAAATATAGAAATTTAGTGAGAGCAGTGAAGTCATGAAAAAAGATGTAGTTTATATTAAAACTACTACTACCCTAATTATCTGATTGATGCTCCACAAGGTCCAAGACCGGATGATATCTCCCGTGAAGTGTCCATGATGATATTCCTGAAAAACTTAGAGGAGAAAACGTGAAAGTCCCTCTCAAGTAAATTTCTAAAATTAAGAGGGTGCAGAGTTAGACCGTGCAGCCAATGGTGTACCTGATAGTGAATCGGAACGCGAAATCGGTGTTCCACGATTGTTCGACAGATGATGTTGTCCCTCCTGCTTCCAAAGAAAGTTCTTAGATTTTACGGAGGGGAATCATTTTGTGTTAACTCGAGGCTTTGCTTGTACTTCCTTGTTTGTCCGAGTAGCACGGGCATGACACTCCTCAAAAGCTGACTAACAACTAAAGTGGGTTGACTTGCATCGAGTCTTTGAATTTGGAAAGTGGGAGTGAACACCATGACTCCATGGCCAGATGTTTAAGACAAGTAAGGATTAGAGAAAGACTGGTATGGTATAATAAGATTTGGATTTTTGGGTGAAGTTTGGTTGACGCTCTCGAAGATTACTGGGTTGAGAGCATCATCGGACAGTTCCAAAAGAACAGTCCTAGTTTTCCGTACTGAGGAAATTGTTTTAAAACAATAGGGAGACCAAACTCTTATATAGGGTGGCCTATGTATCCTGCCGAAGCAAAAATTAGGTCAAAATATTGTTCGGGCCAACTACTTGGAATTATATGGAACCTGTGTGATTGTCATGAATAAGTGATTGTTCTTTGAGAAGAAGTGTGATCATGAATGAGAATTCTTGGGTAGGTGGGTGGAGACCAGTAATGCCTGAATAAGAGATAGACGATAGCATAGCACATAGATCTGTCTCAAATGAGGGAAGGCAGTGATAGTGTGAGGCATGGTTAAGAAGAATATGTCAAATCAGTGGAAGATGTACCAAGCTAAATTGACATATCTTTGAAAAATGATGGTAGAGTCCAAATGATGGTATGATTATGATGATGGTCATTAACTGAAATGTGCATGTGTATTTGAAAGGTCAAGGTTCAACACAAGTCAACAGGAGTTTAGTCAGACAAACAGAACCTAATAGTGGATAACAAATAGAATATACATGCACAGATAAAGATTACATAGCAATAGCAGACAAAGAATGTATAACAAGTAAAGAACAGATAACATATAAAGAATATGTAACAAGTAAAGTATATGTAAGAATTGATTTAGCTAGATCAAGTTGCAAGATCATATGTACAGTGACCTAGAATTCTAAGAGTAGATTTACCTAGATTTGAGCTTGAATTAAGGACAACTGCAAGATGGTATGTAGTTAACCTCGTATGCCATTCTCTGAAGCTAGAGAGTTTTGAAATAAGGTTCGAAGGGGTGAAAAGACAACCCTCGCGTGACTTGTTTGTGATTGTGTACGACCAAAAGTCAAAAGAAAAGAGATGATAATTTAATAAGGCAGTACCATAAGCATGTGGCAGAGAATATACAATACAAGCATGTGTAAAAGAATACACAACATAGACATATGCCAAGGTAGTACAACATAGGCATGATAAAGAATATACAGCTTGAAGCACGTGTCAAAGAGTATACGACTTGAAGCGCATGAAAAATAATATACGACTTGGAGCATATGACAAAGAATATACCGCTTGAAGCGCATGAGACGAAGAATGTACGATTTGAAGCAAAGAATATACTACTTAAAACAGAGAATATACAACTTGAAGCAAAGAATATACAATTTGAAGCGAAGAATATACGACTTGACACATGTGACATAATGAATAGAAATTGGAGTATCGGAGAACCTGTAATCCCTCAATTAATTGATCAAGTCTGCTGTGGTTAGAACCTGAAGCATCACCAGCGGAGAAGCCATGTTATTGCATCCTATTTTGCACAAGTCAAAACAATGTACAACTTAATGTACTCTACAAGGTTATTTAAAGTTTAGAGTCGCCACCTAGTATTTAAGGTATACTAGGACACCTATTGTAACGACCCAACTGGTCGTTTTGAGCTCTAGCATGTCGTTCAGCGGTTTGAGACCTTGAGTAGCTTCAGTTCATGTATTATGACTTGCACGTGTAGTTCGATTTGAATTTCGGGAAGTTCAGTGTTGATTTGGAAGGATAACTCTCAATTCGAAAATTTTAAGTTGGAAGAGTTGACCAAGCTTTGAATTTTGAGTAAACAACCTCGGAATCGGGATTTGAAGGTTCCACTAGGTTCGTATGATGATTTCGGACTTGGCCGTATGTTCGGGTTAAGTATTGGGTGGTCCGAGAGCGTTTCGGCGCTTCTTGTGGAAAGTTGGCATTTTGAAAGATTTAGAATTTCTTAAGTATGATTTGAAGTGGACATTGGTGTTATTGATGTCCGTTTGGCACTCGGAGGCTTGGAATAGGTTCGTCTTGTGATTTATGACTTATACGTAAAAGTTGGCGTCATTCCAGAATGTCTAAGTGGGATTCGAACGCGTTCGGCAAAGCATGAAGATTTGAAAGTTAAGAGAGTTTAAGAAATTGAGTTTTATCTTTAATTATTGGTTTTGATGTTGTAATTCGTGTTTCGAGCCTTTGAACACGTTTATATAGGTTATATAAACTTGTTAGAATGATTGTAGGGGGTTTCTCGGACCTCGGGTGAGTTTTGGGGTAGTTTCGAACCACTTTTAGGCCTTTTTGAATTGTTGATAACTGGTGTGAAGGGTATGAAACGCGATCGTGGAGGTTTGGGCCGCGATTGCGAAGAGCAAAGTGCATTCCAGGCCTTATGAATCGCGATCACGGAAGGAAAGGTCGCGATCGCATAGAAGGAAATTATACTGTCAGTGGTTTGACTTCGGGAGCTTATATCTTGCAATGTATAAGGAATTTAGGGAAGATCCAAAAATAAAAGTTGTAGCCATTTGAATCAAGTTTTCAGAAAATGAAACCGTTTGTCATTTGGAAATTTTTAGGAAATATTATGGCCATTATACATAAGGGTATTTTTGAAGAAGAAAATACAAATTTGTACATCGCGATCGCGGGATTTTTGGCTGTGATCGCGAAGAAGGAAGCCTGCCAGGTGTATTAAACATCCAATTTCGAGATTTTGAATTTATTTCTTCACTTTTAAGTTCTTGAAGCACACGTAGGGCGATTTGGGGTGATTCTTGAAGACCATTTTCGCCATATATCATAAGGTAAGTTATTCCTATTTGTTGTAAGTTATATACAATGATTATATATGGATTAAACATGAGATTTTGTAGAAATTGTGAGATTTTGGGAGTAAACCTAGAAATAAAAATTTTGGATTTTTACTACGACATTGGACATGAAATTAGGAATAAATTATATATTTGAGTTCGTGATGCCATGAGTAATGTTTTTCTTCAAAAATTTTGGGAATACGGGCACGTGGGCCCGGAGGTTGACTTTGTTGACTTTTCGATCAGAGTTGGTAATTGTTATAAATTGATTAATTAAGAGTCTTTGGGTATATTTTGATTAGTTTGCACGTTATTTGACTAGTTTCGAATCGTTTGGCATTGGTTGAGGAGTTAGAGAGGCATTGGAGTCGGTTATCGGAATTGGGTGCGAGGTAAATCTCATGCCTAACCTTCTGAGGGAGGAATCACCCCATAAGTATTAAATTGTTATGTGCTACTAGTCGTGGGTGCTATGTATGCACGAGATGACGAGAGTCCCTACGTATAGAAGCATGTTTATGTCCGGATAGACTTAGGACTTTATCATATAATATTTGAATTATTTGAACTCAATTTGCTAGTTTAATTACTTGAATTAATAATCGAAATTTAATTTGGGAATATGTTAGGCCGAGCTTTATCACCTTGAGTTGTTTGGCGAGATATTCGATAGATGTTAAATGTCATATTTACTTTATGCTCCTGTACCTGTGTTGCAAACACGTGGCCCGTAATTCGATAAGTTTCTTCCTTTCCTGTGGATCAGGCCGAATGCCTCGGCAGTATATTGAGATACATCTATGGTTCGCGTCGCTCGACCCTCGATAGTTTACACATCATTCTGGATCGGATCGTACAACCTCGGCATAACTCGTGCGTAATACAACTATGAGTCTGAGTATTCATGAGATTCCTCTTTGATTGGGATCAGACAGTTACTTGAGATGCCTTATTTGTTGAGATAGTGCTTGTTATCCCTTATCTGTTTGAGGTAGCCTTTAATTCTTCTATTTGTTGAGATAGTACATGGAACTTGAGAAATTTATGATGTCATCAGTTTGGAGGATTATGTTAGTTACAGTTCTTACCTCATTATTATTGTTGTGTTTCTTATCTGTTTGTAATTTATTATATTTATTTATTGAACCTCTAGTAAGTGTCGATATTGACCCCTCATCACTACTTCTTTGGGGTTAGGCTAAATACATACTGGTTACGCATTGATTTACGTACTCATGCTACACTTCTACACTTATTGTACAGGTATATCTCATATGGTCATTTGGACTCAAGGGCGCAACTATGAAGGGACTTTAAGGTGAGCTGCATTCCATGATACGATTCACAGTACACGAAGTCTCCATCATGTACATTTATGTTATCCTGTCTATTTTACATTTCGAACAGATGTTGTATTATTATTATGGTATTTCTTAGTAAATGCTTATGCACTTGCAACATCGAATTTTTGGTATATTATGTTAATGGTTTTGCCCTAATAGCGACACCTTTGTATTTTACATCTTACTAATATTATATATATCCATGATTTTAAATGTATTAAATTATTTATTTAATAAAACTTATAATTTTAAAAGTATTAAAATGAATAATTATTGAGATGGTTCACCATTGGCTTGCCTAACAGCGACGTTGGGCGCCATTACGACCTATAGTGGGTTTTGGGTCGTGACACCTATACTATACTACGTACTATACACTTTAATTATGGACTGCGAAACCAGTAAAATTCTAGGTAAGGGTTCAAGTTATCTCAAGGGGAAGGTGTTAGGCATCCCTCAAGATTCGCAAAACGTGATTCCGATGGACTCGATCAAATAGATGAGGGAAGGTTCAAAAAAATGAATACTCACTACTATTCAAAATTCAAATAGAAAAGTGATATATATATATATATATATATATATATATATATATAAAAGTGAATAATTAAATACATAATAAATTATATACAAATAAAGGGAGTGAGTGACTTTGTATTTTAAAATGGAATAACTAAAGTATATCGACTCGTATGGACATATGCAAAGTGCACAAAGGTATTGTATTCCAGAAGGATAAGCTAGGCATAAAAGTGGGTTCAAAAATATGGTACGTAAAGGAATTGAAAAAAATAGCATTTTAGTGTGAATTGAATAGTATAAAGAATTGTACCCAAAGAGTATATTTCATTCAAAGTGTTTGAACAAAGATCTAAAATCTTTGTTGCTCAAACTTAAGGGAAAAACTGACTTATAATTAAGTCAGAAGATTAGATGAATGGCTACAATGAGAGGAAACCTTATACTAAGAGATTGAGTTAATATATTTGCACACGAGTAAATTAATTAAAGAGACAATATGAAAATGTCAATACAAATGAGTATAGAGAATTATGTCACGAAAAATGTATATGCAATAAAATATCCTAAAGTTTGAAAGAATTAACAGAAAACTATTAGTCTGTGATTGATAGAAAATTATTCACAAATGAAATGGTGCAGATTAAATAATGTGAGGATGTGATGAAGTATGGTAATGGAAAGGATCCTATTATTTCCATGGATTATGTTAAAGCCAATTTCATCTATTTGCAAATAACAAACTAATTATATTATTTACTATCTTTCAAATATTTGAATTAAGTTGACGACTAGCTTAGCATGATATTCTAGGTACAAACAAACACAAACTACACATATAAGTAAATACGATGTCTAACTAGTATTTTACTATGCTTGCGTTTTGAATACAATCAAGAACAGAAAATACGAGGCGAGTTTTGATGAAGGGGTTTGTCAAAGGCACTTTAACATCAATCTTTAAAAGATACAACAAGTGTTACTCCATTGATCAAATTTCAAAACACATACTTTTTCATGAAAACGTATCTTTAGTACTCAAATAGTTTATGCTCTTATCAACACATAAGTTTTAATAAAACTTATAACATTTTCCTTAAGTGTCATCCTGCAAATAAGTTTTAAAAATAAGATTGTTATATAAAATCACATCACACTTCAAAATCAACAAACTTAGAAACACATGGTGACATTTCTCCCACTTGTCCCCACAAGCCTTCGACCATCCTAATTATCCAATAGGTTCACCCGTTAGCCTATTCAATTCCATTCTTATCATCAAATACTCGTTTGGAGTAAAAATGATGCTATATTACTTACTCAACATCACCAAGTCAATATTCGTTATCTTCTCCAACAAACTCTAGGTTCAAGAACATCCAATTTATAAACTAGTGTTACTTCTTAGCCTAATGACGATTCCCCCTTCAATTCGTCAATCAATTAGGTTATCAAGTTTATTACCATAATTAAAGACTTAAAACATTAACAAATATATCAACCCACCACTATTCACCTTCTTCTTCATTCAAAATATTATTTTCAAGACCCACTCTTAGGGTTTATACAATACTCCATTATAAATTCAAATAAACTTCATAAACATGCTACTCATACTCCAATATATCATAATTGTGAAGCTCAAGTAAAGGATTACCTCTTGGTCGAAGAATCTCATTTTTCTCTTTTTTGGTGTTCTTAAAGATTCAACCCATTTCCTATGAATTTTGATCCATAAAAATATTAATGTTATATCAAATGATGTTATATAATCATTCTTATACCAAATAAACTTACCTTGAAGTGTATTCATGGTGGGAGAGTTCCTCCTTCTCTCTAGAACCAAAACCCTTGTCCAAAATTCCATTTCTTTCTCTCTCCCTGAAATTACCACTTTTATAATTTTGATGGAATGTGTAGCTACTTACACCTCCAGCGTAGCTACACTCACTTTCTCTTCAGCTCCCCTTCTTTTGACAAGCTTGCTGGAATTACCTACGCACCAAGCGACGTAGCTACGCACAGCTCACGTAGCTACGTGGCTGTTGTGCTACCCTTTAGTAAAAAGACCATAACTTCTTTTAGGAATATCCAAATGACAAACGATTTGAAGAATTGAAAATTAGACTCATAGACCTTTAATTTGATAAGCCGTACACCATATAAATTTTCATATATTCGGAGTTGTGCTTGTTTGAAGTTTAAGTTTTGTGCAAAATCATTTGAAAATTTAGCCCATCATATAGTTTCCAACTTGACTTAGCCTTAGGGCTTCTCTTAGATCATAACCATTATTAATATAGCTTGCACATATTACCATGATCAATTGATATTTTTTATACTATTAGTCCTTGTTCACACCCGAATTAATATAATTAGCACACTTTAATCTTCTTAATAGCCTTAAAACACTTCAAATATTTTCGAGGTGTTACACTCATGCCCCAACAACTTTTATGTGTTTGATGAACAGTGTGTTCAAGCTTTATTTGGGTTCAACTGTCATTGTATTCATAGATGATATCTCGGTATATTCCCGTAGTGCTGAGCAGCACGAGCAACATTGGAGGATTGTTCTTCAGATTTTAAGGCAAAAGAAGCTATAGGCTAAGTTCTCAAAGTGTAAGTTTTGGTTGGATTCTGTGGCATTCTTGGGCCACGTGGTATCTAGTGATGGATTAAGGTGGATCCGAAGATGATTGAGGAAGTTCAGAGTTGGCCCAAACCTTCTACCCCTATAGAGATCCAGAGTTTCTTGAACTTGGTTGGTTGCTATCATCGTTTTGTGGAAGGGTTCTCATCTATTACAGCTTTATTGACCAAGTTAACTCAGAAGGGAACTCCATTCAGATGGTCTGACGAATGCGAAGAGAGCTTTCACAAGCTCAAGGCTGCTTTAACTACAGCTCCAGTTTGGTGTTGCCCTTAGGATCGGTCTTGTATACTATCAATTGCCTATGCATTGCGTTAGTTGAAACCCATGAGAAGAACTATCTGGTGCATGATTTGCCGTTGGCGACGATTGTTCACGCGCTCAAGATGGAGGCACTTCTTGTATGGCGTATCTTTGTGAGGTTTACACTGATCATTGGAGTCTCCAACATCTATTCAAGCAAAAGGATTTGAATTTGAGGTAGTAAAGATGGTTGGAGTTGTTGAAAGACTATGATATCACTATCTTGTACGATCCGGGGAAGATTTATATAGTATCAGATGTTTTGATTAGAAAGGTAGAGAGTATGGGGAGTTTCAAATTTATTTCAGCTGTGGGGAGACTTTTGGTTATGGATGTTCAAGCTTTGGCCAATAGATTCGTGAGATTGAATATTTCTGAGCCTAGTAGAGTTCTTGCTTGTGTTGTTGTAGTCGTCCTTGTTTGAGTGCATCAAGGCTCGTCACTATGATGATCTTTATTTGCTTTTTATTAACGACACAGTGTTGCGAGGTGTTGGGAGGTGGCTATTGGTAACGATGGTGTATTGCAACTACGGAAACAGATATGTGTTCCTAATGTGGATGGTTTGAGGGAGCTGATTATTGAGGAGGCTCATAGTTCACGGTATTCTATTCATCCAGATGTTACGAAGATGTATCATGACTTGAAGCAGAATTTTTGTGGCGGAGGATGAAGAAAGACATTGTTGGACATGTTTCACGGTTGTTTGAATTGTCAGCAGGTCAAGTGTGAGCATCAGAAACCAAGTGGCTTACTTCAGAGGTTAGATATACCGGAGTAAAAGTGGGAACGCATTACTATGGACTTTTTGGTAGGATCGCCACGGGCTTTGAGGAGATTTGACATTGTTTGGGTCATTGTGGACAGACTAACCAAGTCCGCGCATTTCACTCTGATCATGACTTCTTATACTTCAGAGAAGTTGGCTTAGACCTTTATCAGAGAGATTGTCCGCTTGCATGGTGTGCCAATTTCTATCTTCTCGGATTGGGACACTCGGTTTACATCGTACTTTTGAAGAACTGTTCAGCATGAGTTGAGGATGCACACTGAGCTGAGCATTGCATTTTGGAGAGTTGTTCAAAGTGTTTTAAGCATTTGACATTCGAAAATCAAGGGAGAAGGCATAAAAATGTCCCCTGAACTTGTTCGGAGTCCTATAACCCTCTTGAACTATATTAAGGTGGAATATATACCTCTTTGAAAAGTCACACCCAATTATGTGCTAATGTGGTGATACACACACTGACACGATGCTGACACGTGCATATTCAGTATGTTTATTTCTTATTATTTTGCTGTTTTTCCTTTTCTTTTTCTTATCCTATTCTGTTTCTTTCTTTTTCATTCTTTTCTTCCTACTCTACTGTTTCCGCCTAAAGACTAGAAGCCATGCCTTCTTCCTCGTTATCTCTCTATTTTTTCTTCTATTTCCTTTCCTTTGCCTTTTCAATTTCTTTTCTTTTTTCATTCTATTTTTGAAAATTCAAATTAGTAGGAACCTTCCTCAAGGCGATGTTATAATAGAATTTTAGAAATTAATATTTTTCTCAATAATTTAAAATTAAGAAATCAAGAGATCTTAACATATTTTTCTCAATAATTTAGAAGTTATCTAGAATAAAATTAATAATTCATGGAGTCTGAAAGGATATATTAATATTCTGTATATGCTTGTGTAAAAATAATTATATATTTTTTAAGAAAAGAAATATATCTCACTCTCGCAAAAATATTTTTTAGGAAAAAAAAAAGAAACAATAAAAAGAAAAAGTTAGAAAAGGCTATATTTGTTTGCTTCTCACTCTCCCAAATTAGCTCTTAAGGGATAAATAATTTCACTTTAACATAGTTCAGAGGGGACATAGGACTCTCGAAAATAATAAGCGTATAACTAACATTATTGAACAAGTTCCAAAAGGTTTTTATGCTTTTTCCCGAAAATCAAACCCAATTTTAATCAAATTCACTTAAGCTAAGTCAAGTAAAAAAGAATAAAACACTATTTACCGAGATATTCTTTATCTTCAAAGATCAAATTCAAGACCTGAACTCTATATATATATATATATATATATTAATTAAGAAAACGTCATCAAAATGGGAGAGAAATTCCAACCATTCCTATCACACGGAGGTCCAAATTTCCAAACTCACATCAGCAGAAGGAGGTCCTATACAGATGCACGTGGCAAAACATCATTGGATAGCTACTCCATTTGTAATTGGAAAATATTAAGAGTCTGTTTAAAAAGTCATGTGTAATTATCTAATAGTGTAATTACTAGAGTAGTAAGTACACTGCCTTGTAATTACGCAGTATGATGGTAACTATAACGTAATTCTCATTGTCATGTTTGATTAGTGTAATTACTTATTTAAGTGATTTTTTAAATTAACATATAAAGATATTTTACGACGTAACAAAATATATATATATATAAAAGCTTAGAAAGTATTTTTTTATAATAAAGATTATGTTAATATTTACAAAAATAAAACTAGTAAAATACTAAATTGTTCATCATGATTTTGCCTCATCTTATTTTTCAGTAGTTGTTTTTAACAGTAGTTTGCTTCCTAATGATACATTTGGTGTTCGGTATTAATACCAGATGTTCCTGCTACATTAGCAGCTATTAACTGCTAATATTTCGATTTGGGCAAAGATATTAGTATTTTGGATGAACAGATAGTTTCCATTAATGAAAGACTAGACAGATTAATAACAGAAGTCCAGAAAATATCTAGGAAGGATACTACAAAAAGTAAAGAGCAAATTGCTACCGCAAATATCGAACCCCATCCTGAGGTCAAAGACTTTAAGTTAAGAAGTCTAGAGGACCTGGAGAAATTATTAGATGAAAATTTTGAAGGATTCAAAATTAGTCCTTTAAATTTAGAGCACCAATCTGATGAAGAAAAGAGAGTAAAACTCTCTGATGAGATTAATAAAATCTCAGAAAAATTTGCTCGAAAATCGGTCCAAAGGATGTTCTATTATCCTAGGCCAACCCCTCAAGATGTACTCATAGAGGAGCCTGATGCTAGTCATTTTTTTTCAGAGTTATAATGGCACAGAAATATATGAATGGAACATAGATGGTTTTACTGACCGTCAGATTTATACTCAAATACGTAGAATGCTTATGTACAGCACTATCTGCAACATTAATAAGAATTCTGAGAAAACCATTACTGAAATGATAGTTGCAGGTTTTACTAGCCAATTGAAAGATTGGTGGGATAATTATTCGTGCCGAAATAATGAACACGGTAAAAGAAGAAGAAGGACAGAATGTTCATAATTGTGTCTATTCTTTAGTTCTTAATATTATAGAACATTTATGATGGTCAGACAATAGTGAGACCTTAAAGACTATGCTCCAAAACCTTAGATGTAAGACTTTAACATCTTTTAGATGGTATAAAGATATTTTTCTATCTAGAGTCATGGAATTACCAGAGTGTAATAGAACTCACTAGAAGTCTAAATTTATTGATGGACTCCCAACACTCTTTGCTGGAAGGGTTAGAAAAGCTCTTCGTGGGACAACAATGAGTATAGATTGTAATAGCTATTCCAATGAAAAGCTTATTAGCGTATGTACACAGGAAGGCTTTGCCTTATGCAACGAAATTTAAGCTAAGCCAGGAAATTAAGAGACATCGCTTCAATGAAAGACAACAGTTAGGGGAGTTCTGTGAACAATTCACCATAGACATCCCTAGATATAAAAAGGAGTCTCATAGACATAGGAAAGAACCCTATAGGAATAATAAGAAGAAGAACGGATCTTTTGATACAAGGTTTGAGCGAAAGGAAAAGAGAAGAAATGCTTATAAGCATAGAAAGGATTTTATAAAATCCAATATGCCTAATGCTTGTTACAAATGTGGTAGAATAGGTCATCATGCTAGAGATTGTAAAGTCAAGGATAAGATTAAGAACCTTGATATAAATGATAATATTAAGGACTCTTTATATAAGATTCTGTTAAATTCTTCTCCGGAAAATTCTCCAGCAAATAGTAATGGAGGAGATTCATCAATTGATGAAGATCTAAGGGTTCTACAGGAGGAAGAGTACATTTCCTCAGAAGACGAATGTGGACCCTGCAAACAATAGAATCAGAATTAGTTTTGTAATAACAACACAGATGATGAATGTTTTTATATTTATACTCAATTTAAGGATCTAGAAGTCAATATCCTGACTAATGAAAGTCTATTAGAACTTCTCAGGGTTATCAAAGATCCAGAATTAAGGTCCTAGATAATTGATCAGATGGATAAAATTCAGGATAAAATTCCTACAAGTCTAGAGATTGAAGAAATTCCTTTTCAAAAGGGACTATGTACAATGCGTGATATTAAAGGATTTTAACAGAAAAATCCCAGGCCATTGATAGACCAACTACTGTTCAAGATTTGAAAAATGAGATTAATAATCTCAAAGGAGAAATCTCAAACTTAAACGCTGCAAATATAACCTTAGACAAGAGATTAGAAGATTCTTATGTCCCTATAAGTCAGGAATTCAATACTAATATTACTGAAGAAGGTTTTGATGATATTATTGTTGGTACCTCTAAGGATGCGGCAAAAAGTAATTTTCTAGGAGCAGTTAATATGGCAGATAATGAATTTTACAAAAACTTCAGCTTTTTACTACTCAAAAAGTGTTAACAAAAGTTAGTCTTTTAATAAACTATAATTTCAAAAAAGAGTTTACTGCTTTATTTAATAGTGGTGCATATTTAAATTGTATTGTATTTTCATAAAACTACTCATAGATTAAGAAATGCTAGTAGTGATAGGATGAGTATTTCTTATAAATTGCCAAAAGCTTTTATTTTCCAAGATAAGGTTTGTATATCTGAAATATTTGTTTTGGTAAAGGATATATCCCATGATATTATATTAGGAGTCCTATTTTTTCATCATATAATGCCTTTTACTAGATGGGATGCTCAAGGTTTTATAGGAACCTTTGATAATAAAGAAATTAGTTTTGATTTTATAATTCAACCATTTAAAAGATTTTTAAATGAAATGACTGAGAATATCTCTGCAAATAAACAAATTGATTTCTTGAAAAATGAAATTTGTAGTCTTACTACTGCAAAAAATTTACAAAACCTAAGCTTATAGAAAAAATTGATGTATTGAACAATCAGTTTTCATTACAAATATGCGAGGACCATCCAAACTAATTTTGGAATAGGAAAAAATATATAATTAGTCTTCCCTATGAAGAAGACTTTTTGGAAGATAATATTCCAACTAAGGCTAGACCTTGCAAAATGAATTCAGATTATTTGGAGTTATGCAAAAAAGAAATAGATTCTTTGCTGCGAAAAGGTTTTATAAGACCTTCAAGGTCTAGATGGTCATGTACTGCCTTTTATGTTAATAAACATGCTGAACAGGAACAAGGAGTTCCAAGATTAGTCATTAATTATAAGCCCCTTAATAAAGTTTTAAAATGGATTAGATATCCAATCCCTAATAAAAATAATTTATTAGATAGATTGCATGATGTCATAATATTTTCAAAATTAGATTTAAAATCTGATTATCGGCAGATTCAGATATCTAAGTCAGATAAATACAAAAGTGCTTTTAATGTCCCAATGAATCAGTATGAATAGAATGTTATGCCTTTTGGTTTAAAAAATACCCCTTCTGAATTTCAAAAAATAATGAATGATATTTTCATGCCTTATACAAATTTTATAATTGTTTATATTGATGATATTTTAGTATTTTCAAAAAATATTGAAATTCATTTTAAACATTTGGATCTTTTTAGAAAAATTATAATTCAAAATGGCTTAGTCATTTCTAAACCAAAATGGCCCTTTTTCAGAACAATATAAGATTTTTAGGTTATAATATTCAAAATGGAAGAATAGTTCCAATCCAAAGAAGCATTGAATTTGCATCCAGATTCACTGATGTCATAACTGATAAGACTCAACTCCAGAGGTTTCTAGGAAGCGTTAATTATATTGCTCCTTTCATAAAGGACTTTGCTAAGGATACTTCAATTCTTTATGAAAGATTAAAGAAAAATTCAAAAGCATGGACTGATGATCATAGTAAATCAGTCAAACGAATTAAGCGTAAGGTTAATAATCTTCCATGCCTTACGCTTGCTAATCCAAGTAGGGCAAAAGCTGTGGAGACTGATACCTCAGATATTGGATATGGTGGAATATTAAAACAATATTCCCCAACTGAGAAACAAGAATATCTTGTTCAATTCTATTCAGAGAAATGGAATAATTCTTAAAAGAATTATGCTACTGTGGCTAAAGAAATCCTTGCTATAGTCAAATGCGTGTCAAAATTTCAGATATAATCTGAGGTTTATAATAAAACTGATTGCCAAGCAGCAAAGTTTTTCTGTAATAAAGATTGCAAATATGATGTATCTAAATAAATCTTTGCAAGATGGCAAGCTTTGCCGGTACCATTTGATTTTGAAATCATTTACAAAAAAGGGACAGATAATAGTCTCCCTGATTTTCTCACTAGTGAATTTTTAAACTAATAATTCCTTTAATTTTATGGCAGGATATGAGGCCCGAATATAGACCTCCTCGGGGGAGAGGATGAGGAAGGACACCTTCCTATGGCAGAAGGAATATCCTTACCCAAATCGAAAACTAGCAGTTAATAGCTGCTAGTATGGCAGGAACATCTGGTATTAATACCGAACACCCAATGTATAAAGAATTCTTGGATTTTATGAAATCCAAAGGAGGTAATAATAATAGTCCATCATATTCATCGTCATTAACAGATGATGGTCATGAGACTATTGAGGTTTATAAGCAAAATGAGAAAAAGGAGTTAATAACTCTTCTAGAACAGTCTGACCTAAAATGGAAGGACAACCCTTGGCAACTTATGACTAGGTATTTTGATATGGCATCATATGCTACCCTTTCATACAAATATAGAATGCACTATGAACTAGTCCTGTCATCCACTGCCTCAGCCGATATTCAGCACTTTTACCCAACCAACAGAAAGAGAGTTTATAATTTCTCTAAAATTATAATAGAAATGATTTTAGCTTCAGACGCATGAGGGCACAATACATTCAAGGAAAGGGAATACACCCATTTTGAGCAAAAATTCTTGGTAAATTTTAATTATTGGGATTATGTTGAGGGCTTTAATAAAGTCTTTTTATATGAGAATGCTAATAAAAAGCACTCTTAGTTCATAAAGCTCTGTTCCAATATGTATGAACAATAGATCCCAAATTGGTTCTGTAGCTGGTGGATATTATATGATCCATCATTAGAAATTTTTGCAGAACAATTTAAGAGTTTATATACTCAATGGGTAGATATATCTCCCAAAAGTATTGATATGTAAAAACAAGATATTTTTTTAAAAAAGATGCCTGCCATGTACTTTTTTTATAGAATTCTCTATCCCTTGGATAATGAAATGGGATGTGAAAGTCAGTTATACGACAGAAGGTTTCCTGTGCCTAAACAGAATCTTTTTTACGAAATTTTGGAGTAAATTAGTTCAAAAAGACCAGTAGGAAAAATTACATGGTCAAGAGATTTTAGATATTATCCAAAATAAAATTGATGAGTATAATGTAAAGAAAAAGTTGATGACAAAACGTTGGAGGAATTAAGTCCTTTCAAGCAATTAACCAGACGTCTTCAAATGGAGAAAGGTGTTATAACCAAATCAGAAATTCTGGCTTCATAAATGTAAGAAGTAAAGAAAGATTTAATGAAAATATACAAATAGAAATACCAGATGATATATCTATGGCTTCAACAGGCCACACTATGGAAGATGAAACAGTCATAGCAGGAGAATCTCAAGAGGTTGAAGATAATGAAGAAGTAGACCTCGGAAGTGTAGAAAGATTTCTGCAACAATTCAAAGAAATCAAAGAAGAATATACTATCAAAAATAATAAAGGAAAAAACAAAGCCTGAAAGGAACACTGAAGGCCACACATTGAATAATTGGGATAATAAGGACGAATAACTTTAATAAAGTAATAGACCCCACTACTGTAGCGGAATCTACTTTTATAAAGATTGTCCGTTTCTCTTTTAGCTTTTTGACTTTTAGGTTTTAGCTTTTTATCTTGTCGGCTATTTTACTGTTTAGTTTTTGTTTGTTTTAGAGACAGATCCATTATATTAGGATCTCAATTTTTAGTTGAGAGACAGGCTTCGGCTAATAGCTCTCACCTTTCTCTAAGAAATCTCCCATCTCTCTAGAATCTCATCTTTTGTAAATCTCCCTTTGTAATAATTTTATATTTGGAATAAAAACTATAAAAGGCTACTTGGCCACAATCTCGGCGGTCTCAAGTATTTTTTTCTAATTTATATATTCATTTAGCATAAATGATAGGCTAAATAGTATTGTGTTGAACTTACGCATACTAGGCTATTCTTAAAACATGTTTTGTTATTAGTTTTATACTGTATCACTCGACGGTTCTAAGGTTGAGATTGTAGAGCCCAGGCAGTCGTATAGTCCAGGCAATAAACCCTGGTTATGACAACATAATCGGTGGTCCTTGTAAGACTCGTGTTATCCAGGTGGGCGTTGAAAGAGTCATGAGAAGGACCGTGGTTAAGGGTATACTTGACATGACTGTGGCTTGACAGGGCTGGTGTCTTTGTAAAACCTTTTCTATAGCTCCGTCGAAGCGATCCGGTGAAACAATAGTATCAGAGCCATGTGAAAGAATAGAAATAGGTGCTAAGTTCAACAAAGTTTTCTTTAATGAATACCAATAGGAAGCAAACTACTGTTAAAAAAGTAGGAAAGAAGAGTATGATATGCCTCAACAATTAGATCTTCTTAATAAATGGACGATTCCTAGGATCCAACCTAAGGTTATATACCAATTAGGTACCTTTGAGAAATTAGGTTTAAAACAAGTAGTTAAAACTACTTAAGAGACTATCACAGTAGATAGTGATCATGCTACTTTTAGATTATTATTTGAAAATGATTTATCCCCTTATAGAGAAACTCATAGATTTTTACATATTAGTTTAATACAAGTTGCCTTCAAGCCACTAACGTTAAGAGGCTTACCTGAAAGTTTCATAGCAGCTCTCAGAGATGGCAGAAACCAAAATTGAAAAAAATTCCTTATTGGGACTGTATAAACCAGTTTGGCCTATGACCCTATTTATTTTATTGTTTATCCTAATTTGCAGATTTTTTTGAGTGATGAATACTCTTTAAATGCTTTAATATTGAGTATTAAGCTTCATGGTTATGATTATATGCCAGGAACAGAAGTTGTATGTATCTGTTATAGGATTTATTACAAACCTTTATATACTTTAAATCGTATGTGCAAGATTATGGATTTTAAAAATGAAACTATTCTTGTAGAAACTAATTTTGGTAATTCTAAAGTTACTACTAGAAGACCTATTAAATGGGATGAAATAGACTTTCCCAAAGAATGGGTGATTGAGGAAGCAACAACTCCTCGAAATGACACTAACAGTGAAATCACAGAAGTTGAACAAACTTCTAATGGAACTGTTAAAATCAGGTTCAATGAACCCGATCAAGCTGATAATGTCAGTTATTCATCTAGGTTAACTAGATCAAACTCTTCTAATATTTCACCTGTTAATTATACTGTAGATTTTCCATCAAGAGCATCTACATCACAAATTAGAGAAAATAATAGAATCGATGTTATAAAAATTGGCACAGATAATATTGCTAGTGCTATTCCTGATCCAACTAAATCCGAAATGAATTTTTCTAATGGTTTAAATGGATAGAACCAAATAGATTTTAGTCCGGGTTCACCGGCAAAAAAAATAATTTCTGAAGAATTTAAAAAAATTCAAATGAGAACTTTTCATAAATTGATTTTTTGAAAATTTTGATAAGAAGTTAATAAATTTCTTCCAAAATAAATTTTATAATAATATTAATGGTCACAATAAAATGATTGATTCTGTACCATGATTTATGTCTAAATATATTGATAGTTATATTTTCATGCTAAAGAAAGATGGTTCACGGGAGACGCCATGATTTTGCCTCATCGAATGCATATTTTATAATGGTTTGCTTATTTGCCATCACTTGTGAAACTCAACATATATTCTGGCCTTTTGAGATGAATTAAACAAATATGCAATTTTAATTTTAGTTTTAGATGATTTATACATTTCAAAAAAGGAAAATAAGATTAAGTCATATTCTACATAATAAATCACACAACGTGACATAACTAAAAATGTACAACATACATAAAGCCCTTTTTTATTTGTTTGCATGTGTATCTAAAAAAATTTAAAATAGCTTCCTTAAAATAATATAGAAAAAAACTTTTAAGAATATAAATATATAATAAGCAAATATTTGATGCAATTGTGTGCGTGTGTGTATATATATATATATATATATATATATATATATATATATATATATAGCGCGAAAGTTGTTGGTGCTAACGTTGAAAATGTGGAAGGAGTACTCAAAGAGGTATGAGTGGGAAAGAAATGAAAATGTTAATGAAAAATATATTTGAAGAAAAAAAAGAAATAATTTGAAAGGTTACCTTGTAATTACATCATGTAATTATATCCAATTCTTTATTCCCCTTGAGAATTGGAGAGTATAATTACTCCCTCTCAATTATACCAAAATCCCTATTCACCAAGGGTCTGTTGGAAAGCTACCCAATAATTGAAATTGGTGTAATTACTAGGGTAGTAATTACACAGCCTAGTAATTACACAATATAGTAATTACGATGACTTGTTTGTTTGTCTTAATATAATTACAGTGTAATTAGCGTACTATTTGATTGCACAAGTATAATTACCTATTAGATTAAATTTTAAATGAAGTAATCATTAAAGCTTAGAAGTTAATATAATAAATATATGCCTATAAATGATAATTTATAAGTATAAATGATATTAAATTTTGTATTTAAGATGCATATTTTCTCTTGAATATAAATTAATCAGTAATCATATATTTATAACTAATATTATAAAAATAATTGATATATATTTTGCAAATTAATAATATTTAGTTTAATTAATTATAAAAACTAAAAAACACACGTTTTGTAAGAACATCATGGAATGCATGTTGGATAAAATAAATTAATATTTATAAATATAATATCATAACATTATTCAAATGTTTGAATCTATCAATTCTAACTAAAACATGAACAACATAAAGTATGAAATAACAAAATATAACACAATTTCAAAATCCCAAAAAAGAATAGTGTAACATATGTCAAATTCCAACATTATAAAATTAATTTCCAATACAACTTAAGATTGGAAACATAATAAGTTTATAACCTCATTCAACAATGAACTTCTACTTTAAGAACATCACTCATAATATGCCAAGTTGTTAATGGCTCATTATTTCTAATATTAGGAGGTGTGATCCACGTCCTATCCGCACTCAGTAGTGAGCGAAAACAGTCGTTGGAAGAATAGTACCTAACAAGAGTCGGGGTCGATTTTCACAGGGAGTTACTAGGGGTGTTAGGAATATACACTTGACGAAAACGAAAGGAACAGCTAAATTGCACTTTCACAACAAGTTTTGATTTTTATTTCTAATAACTCTAGCAATTATAAGTTAAAGAAAAGAAACTAGAAGCGAATCAGTATTTTTGGTGGTTTCCCAAATAGTTTAAAGGCCTAGGGATGTGACCATAACCTAGGTGTTTGCCCAATGGGATAAAGACATTAATGCTTGTTTTGTTAATTGGGATGTATTATAGCTCTCAACTCTATGTTACCCTCTTAATACCTCTCGGTCAGAGAGTGATTTTGCCCAATTTGGCTTTCTCAAGTTCAAATGGGTATCAACCAAAACCGTTGATAAGAGCTCAAGTCAGGTTATTACTATCTCTAGGTTGAACCCTTTAATTGGGTTAATCAATGTCTCAATTGACCCAATTCCTTGTTAGCTAATTTATCCTATATTAGGTCCCTCTTTCTCAAGTAGAGACTAAGTCAAATAAGCATGAATTAATGTTTTTAACCATTAATTTTAAAATTGAAGCATGACCTAAGCTAAATAATCAACACACAATCATAAATAAGCAATAAATTAGATACTCATAAGGTTACACACTAGGGTTGGGTCACAACCCTAGTAAGAGTATAGTTACTCATAATAGGTTTTGAAGAAAATAAAGAAGAAAAGCTAATTAAACTCATAATGAAAGATTAAAATGATGAAATATAATGTAAATACACCAAAATAATGTAAAACTTCCTAAAGTAGTAAAGAAAAACGGTAACAACAACTTTAGATGTTCAAAACTTGACCTAATTTTGTGAAACTCATCTATTTATATAGGTCCGAAAATCTCGAATAAAAATGCCCCTCGAGAGGTTCTGCGGCCACACAATTCCATGTGCGGTCCGCAGATTTCTTCAGCTGGTAAGAAGTGGAGTTCTGCGGCTGCACATTTCTGAACTACGGCCGCGAGGCAATCTTCTGCAGCCTCACATTTCCGGATTGCAGCCACGAGGCGATCTTCTGTGGCCGCATAATTCTTGTGCAGTCCGCAATTCACAAAGGCTCGTAGAGTCTTTTTGCATATTCTTTGATCTTTGACTCGTAGCCCAGTTATGCGGTCGCACAATTCATGTGCGGACCGCACATTGCTGAAAGGTCTGCTACATTTTTCTTCTTGTTATGCGGCCGCAGATGGAATTCTGCGCTCCGCAATTTCTTCTGCCACCGCAGATTTACTTCTGCGGATGGCACATTTGTGCTTCTGCGCCCTTTATTGCCTTGTGCTTCGGAACACTCCTTTTTAGTCGGATTTCATCTCGGTAGACCAAATTTCCAGCATTCCTGCAATTTTGCACAATTTTATTAGTTCCAAGAACACAATTCAATACTTTCGGACTAAAACCAAAGCTAAAAGGTGCTAATAAGCAGTCAAAATCTCCACTTATCAACTCCCCCAAATTTAAGTGTTTGTTTGTCCTCAAGTAAATAAATTAGTTCCCACCTCCAAAAGTTAAGGGTCATTTCAACGAGTCAAAGGTGAGCCATCCACATGTCAATTGAGACTAATAATTACCCACGCTACTCATGTATTATCAACAAGGCGACAATTCAAACATTCATGCACATATAGTTCTAATGTGACATTTGAGCTTCATGAATTGACTTTACTCATCGAGGATTCTTGCTCTATCATGTAGGTCATGGTGGACTCCAAACTCTTCCTCCTCTACTTTTCATTTGCCTAGCTCACTTAAGAAATTTAGCACTCAATCTAAAGATTTATGAAAGGTTTACTCATCTCTCTCAAGAGAATGTCGCAAGTACAGCTTCAAGTACCATAGGCTTGCCCCTCATGTAGATTGCCACTAATATAAGCTCACTCAGCTTGAAATCAAGTAGGAATTCTTCTGGAATGTAATGAAGGCTTTTGGATTAGGGTTGGATACAGTATGAGTGAGTGGTTATACCTTTCCTTAAGCACTCCATCTTTCATTTCTCGGCTCACACTTTGCCAATTCTTAGAGGCACTTCTTTTCATTGGGGACTAGAGAGACTTAACATCACTCTTTCTTGATCATTCCATTCTTTTTATCCCTTTTTGATTTCTCCATGTTTGGGATCATTACCTCTTTTTGAATCCATTCAACCCTTCCACTTATTCACTTTTTGCATTTTTCTTTCTGTTCTTTTCTTGCCTTCTCTTCTCATTGAGATCATTTCTTTTCTCTTTTGTGCCTTAATACCTTTTCAAGTACCTTGTCTCTCCCCCAAACTTATATTTTAAGCCATTTGTTTCATAAGAGTGTCAAGGAAAGCTCGGGTGCCAAGAGAAGGTCACGACAAAACGGGTAAAGGCTTGTAACATGGTTATCAAATGAGAAAAGATAGAGGCTCAAAGGGGTTGACTACGGATAATGATATTGGTTGGGAATAGAAAGCTCAAATGGGCCAAGGAGGTCCTATAATCACTTTTCAAACAAAGCAAAACTTATGATTTTGCCTTGAAACACATTCGGGGCAAGTTCTGGACCCTTCGCACGGATACTTGGACCCTTCATCTCACCCCTCATGTAATCGGATTGTTAAAGAGGACAGAGTCGAGGGCCCACAACGACCACATTCAAGTTTAAAGATCACTATGATCCAATTAAACCACTAGATGATCGCCAAGTCAACACAAGAGTCACAAAAGTCACTAACTAGAGCTATTTATTTCAAAAACCTTGTCTCTAATGATAAGCACGTAGTTAAGTGTGTTGTTACCAATTGAAGCATGGTGGACTCTTCGAGCATGACTTAATTAGGTCTTTTTATTCATTACTACTACTATTATTACCTAAACATAAAAACAAACTCATTCCCTTAAGAAGGTTGTCACGCCATCCATCGTTGGGAAAAGTCACCCGGTTCAACAACAACTACCTTTGGAAAGAACCATGGCATTAAGAAAACCAAAGGCTATTATCTACTAAAACATAAAGAGAAGCTACAAAATCAAACAAAGAAGCTACTAAATCAAATAAAGAACTAATAAAGAAACAAAAATAAAAAGCTAATGAGCAAAAACTACGGAAAGTAGAATGAATATACATAATGAGACAGAGAGAGAGTATACACATAATAAGAAAAGAGAAAATAATATCAAGTTATTACAGGTCAAATATCTTAGAATGTATCAAATATAATCAATGAACTCCACCCCCCGAATAAAGATAAGCATTGTCCCAAATGCTTAACAAAATAAGAGTAAAAGAGGGGAAAGAGTAAAGAAAACTCCCTATGGCTCCTTGGACATCTTTGTGTCCCCAGCAATGTCACCACCCACAGGATCATCCGACTGAATCCCATCATCCTCAACTCTAGGTGTGGCTGGGTTGGTGAACATCTGACGCACTGCTTCGGCAGCAAAGTCTGGCTCCTCAGACTAGCCAGCTGGTGCCATCGGTGCTGTTGGGGTTGTAGGATCTAGGCCTGACTGGTGTAGGTCAATCAGCATGTCAAATGGAAGATCTCTGGCTGTAGCAAGCCTGGTCACCTGTCTCCGAGCTTGTCCACTGACTTCTTGCTGTCCTGGGACTTTCTCATCTTCTTTACTTCTTTTTCCAACTCTTCGATCACTGACCTGTGATGTACCAAGGTAGCCATAATAGTGTTCTGGTTCTCAAGGAGCTTCTTCAATGTCTCTTCAACTGTCGGGGGAAACTGAGGTGCCTGAACAGAAGACTCTACTGCAACAGTACCGGATAAGTCAGACAGCTTTGCAGTGGCTATTTGTATCCAGTTATTGAGGCTTTCTAATGTCTGGGAGACTCACAGCGCAGAGAGTAAGGCAGTATGCATGGACACTGGCTTCAAATCCGATGTGGGAGCTGTGGCAGGAACTGCAACAGGGGCTGTGGATGATGGCGGAGGTATAGCTGCAGCACTGGAGGAAGGCTCGACTGAAGTGGATGAGACATCAATTGCTTCAGCAGCTACCATAGCTAGCTCATCAGACTGGCCCGCGGTGGTAGGAGGCTGAACTTTTTTCTTTGGATTGTTTGCATCCATCGGTGAATACCAATTAAAAGGCTTCTTCGGGCTCACCTTTGTGTCATAATCTCTCGGCTCTACCCTTGTATCCGCGAGATATTCTGTAATAGTATTAGGGTACAGGAAGGAAGATTCATCTTGCCGAGCAATCACTGAGATGTTGGCCGACATCACGGCACCCACATTGATAGGGTACCCGGCCATAATAGAAGCAACTAGAATTGCCCGAGGAATTGGAAGGTAAGTCTCATTCTGACTTGGGTCCAGTCTGCTGTAGACAAAGGTTTGTCACCCCTTTTCCTCGAAACTGAGAGTGCTCCAGTGGATAGGAACCCAGCGGCAATCCATGAAAGGTGGTGACCCTAGTGTTGTTAGAATCTCCGCTAACCAAGGGCGAGTTGCGTCTCCCAATGCATACTTCTCCAAATATTCCTTTGGCTCAACATCTTCGAATCCCAAGTATGTGTTAAGTGTTTTTTGATCAAATCTCACCTTTAAATTCTGTACTTTGGTCACTTTTGCCCCCTTTTTGATGTGAGCTACATTTGCATAGAATTCCCGGACTAGGTACTCTTTGGCGTCCACTACACTTTGAGTGAACCACATTCACCCCTTGTGTTCCCTGAACTGTCTCAGCACTACTGGGTTGTACCTCTCAAGATCTTTTAATAGAAACTGTCGCTCGAGAGTAAGCGACCTCACTGGCCACCATGTACGAAAGCTGGTGAAGGCAGCCAAGCTAGCAAATCGGTCCTCCCAAACCTCTTTCTTCTTCAACCTTTCAAGCCCGGCAGCTGTAGCATCTCCCCCTCTTCCATTATCGGGAATATCCTGAACGGGTGTAACTTGTGCCTCAGGGACAAGTGTGGCCAATGGCTTAGAAGCCTGACTAGCACTCTCCGAGTCTTCAGAAATGCTATGAGATAAGGATGGCTCGCCCCTGAGTTGGTACCTACCTTGCGGCATTGACTGTGTAGCCGGCTGCTCCTGAACAGAGGCTGAGTTGCCCGCTGATGTTTCCCTAGATGGGACATATGAGCTCGTGTCAGAAAGATCTACACCTCTCCCCCTGCCGGTTGTAGCTTTCTTTGCAATTGTCTTTTTTTGGCCAAGGGGTAGGGCACTATTGCCTTGACCCCGAGAAGGTTCACTCCTCCCTTTAGAAGTGCCGCCTCTGCCTTTAGATCGAACCATTGTCTATATCAAGCAATGACGATTGTTAGTAGCAATTCAGTGTTCAAACATACACATGAGATATGCAAGTATACACCAGAAAACACAGTGAGGTTCACAGTTAAAGCCTGCTTGCAGGAGAAGGATCTGCGGCTGCACAATTTTCTTGCAGTCGCAGATGAGGCCCTGCAGACCGCACAATTTTTTTTTGCGGCAGCAAAAGTGAAGTGCGATTCGCACAATTTCACTTGCGGTCGCATCTTAGAAACCCAAAGTATGCCAACTCTCTGATGACAGAGAATTGGCTGATGTGCAACCGTAACATGATTTCTATTGTCCGCATAATTAGAATTGCGGCCGCAAATTTGAGTCACAAAGTGTACTCTCTGATGACAGTAAAAGGGTTGTGCTGCGACCGTAATGGGAATTTTGCGATCCGCAGATTTTACCTTGCGGCCGCAAACTCCTTCTTCACTAATGATGCCCTAAAATCAATTTTTGCAGACCGCACAGTTTCAGGTGCGGTCGCAGAATTTAAAAACTTTGAACAGTTTAGTTAGGTCATTCTAGGTTTCACAATTTTGAGCACAATTTGACACAGTAACATCATAGAAGCATGAAAATATGTTGGCCCGTCACCATAGAGCATGTATTAGTTAACCTACTACAGATTTACCCCCACATGGATACACAATTGGCCTAAAAATGACTAAAAATCTATAAATTAAAAGAAAAAATATTAACAAGAAATTTAAGCATACCATATGAATGAGTGTGATGAGTGACTGAACAAAGATGTTACATGTGTGGACAGATAGATTCACCAAAAATTTCAGGAGAGTGCTATTTTTGCGCTCAAAGAGTGAAAAAAAACGTAACCCTTGCCCTTGCCCTTCTATTTATACTTTATGGTCTATGAAAGGGGGAAGAAGGTCGAGTGCGGCCGCATATTTTCATGTGCAGTCCGCACTCTATTACCTGGGGCTTCATTTTTGGTTCTCTATTTGCGATCTGTAAAATTCTGCGTGCGACTGCAGATTTTCTCTTGCGGTCGCACATCGACCTTTTCTCTAACAGACTAAACTTCAGAGAGTTTGCATTTTTAACTTTTCATTAGTGCGATCACCTAGGTAAGTATTCCCGCCTGTCATGCGGTGACCAAGTTTCGATCCCCGACAACGGTGTCAAAAATTGATCCACGTCCAATCTATACTCAATAATGAGTGGAAACGGTTGTTGGAAGAATAGTACCCAACAAGAGTCGGGGTCGATTTCCACAGGGAGTTACTAGGGGTATTAGGAGTATACACTTGACGAAAGCGAAAGGAAAAGCTAAATTGCACTTTCACAATAAGTTTTGATTTCTAATTCTAACTTTACTCTAGCAATTCTAAGTCAAAGAAAAGAAACTAGAAGTGAATCAGTATTTTTGGTGTTTTTCCAAATAGTTTAAAGGTCTAGGGCTATGACCATAACCTAGGTGTTTGCCTAATGGGATAAAGACGTTAATGTTTGTTTTGTTGATTGGGCATATTATAGCTCTCAACTCTACGTTACCCCCTCAATACCTCTCGGTCGGAGAATGATTTTGCCAATTTGGTTTTCTCAAGTCCAAATGGGTATCAACCAAAACCGTTGATAAGAGCTCAAGTCGGGTTAGTACTATCTCTAGGTTGACCTTTAATTGGGTTAATCAATTTCTCAATTGACCCATTTCCTTGTTAGCTAAGTTATCCTAGACTAGGTCCCTCTTTCTCAAGTAGAGACTAAGTCAAATAGTCATGAATCAATGTTTGCAACCATTAATTCTAAAATTGAAGCATGAACTAAGTTGAATAATCAACACCCAATCATAAACAAGCACTAAATTAGATACCCATAAGGTTTACACACTAGGGTTGGGTCACAACTTTAGTAAAAGTCTAGCTACTCATAATGGGGTTTGAAGAAAATAAAGAAGAAGAGCTAATTAAACTCATAATAGAAGATTAAAATGATGAAATCTAATGTAAATACACCAAAATAATGCAAAACTTCCTAAAGTAGTAAAGAAAATGGCTACAACAACTTCAGATGTTCAAAACTTGACATAATTTTGTGAAACTCGTCTATTTATACAGGGACAAAAATCTCAGACAAAAATGCTCATCGGGAGGTTTTGCGGCCGCACAATTCCATGTGCGGTCCGCAGATTTTCAGCTAGCAAGACGTCGAGTTCTGCGGCCACACTTTTCTGAACTGCAGCCGTGAGGCAATCTTCTTCGGCCGCACATTTCTGGACTACGGCAGCGAGGCAATCTTCTGCGGCCGCAGAATTCTTGTGCGGTCCGCAATTCACTAAGGCTCCTGGACTTGATCTTTTGCACACTCTCTGATCTTTGACTCTTAGCCCAGTTCTGCGACCACATAATTCATGTGCGGTCGGTTCGCGCATTGCTGAAAGGTCTGCTATGTTTTTCTTCTTGTTGTGCGGCCGCAGATGGAATTATGCGGTCCGCAATTTCTTCTGCAGCTGCAGAATTACATCTGTGGACGGCACATTTGTGCTTCTACGCCCTTTATTGCCTTGTGCTTCGGAACACTCCTTTTTGAGTCGGATTTTACTCGGGAGACCAAACTTCCAGCATTCCTGTAATTTGCATACTTTCGTTAGTTCCGGAACACAATTCAATACATTCGGACTAAAACGATAGCTAAAAGGTGCTAATGAGCAGTCAAAATCCCCACTTATCAAGGTGTAGTTTCAAAAACTAAAATAATAACGCAGTTGCGCAAAATGAAGAAAATAAAACAAATAAGAAATAAAATATATGAGCAATTACATGGAATCACAAGAAGCAAAAGTAGAGAAATAAAATATAAATAATGTACAAAGAAAAATATATTTTAATATTAAATTAGAAATTAAAAAGTAAGAAATAAAATAAAAAGAATAAAATAATGAAAATAAAAAGTTATAAAGAAAATAAATTAAAATAAAAACAAAAAGGAAAGAAATTAAAAATTGATCTTGTAATTACACAATGTAATTACTACCAGTTCTCATCTCCCTTTAAAATTAGAGAGTGTATTATACTTTCCTAATTATATATATATTTTAATATTAAATAAGAAATTAAAAAGTAAAAAATAAAATAAAAGAATAAAATAATGAAAATAAAAAGTTATAAAGAAAATAAATTAAAATAAAAACAAAAAGGAAAGAAATTAAAAATTGATCTTGTAATTACACAATGTAATTACTACCAATTCTCATCTCCCTTTAAAATTAGAGAGTGTATTATACTTTCCTAATTATATCCAATTCTATGTAGATAAATAATTAATTAACGAGACAAACATGCAAAATTATGTAATTATACTCGATTACGCTAAAATTGAATTCACGTGTGGCTTTCACAGAAGCTCTAAACCATTTAGAAGTCGGTCACTAAAATCTACTATATATATATATATCTCTGCTTTATTCTACGTAATTAACATCCTCAGAAACTTTGTGACCCCACGATTTTATTACTTTGTGAATCTATTGGGTATCCAATTTCTCTCTTCTACATCGACACAGCTGAATCCCACCCATGGCTGAGAACCCTAATTGCACTGTTTATGTTGGTATGGCTTTTCTTTTCATGATTTTTATTCTTCATGCTCAGATCTAATGTTGCATCTTTCTTTTGTTTGATTTCTGAATTTATTTTCCTTTTTAATAAACAAAGCAGCAATTATTAGCCGCAAAAGTGTCTTTTTTTTTTTTTGGTTATGTTTTCCGATTTGCTTGGTCATGTGCTTACGTTCTGGATTTTGGGGTGGGAGGTTGGGGGAGGAACAAATTTTAGCTTTATCTTTTTGGGATTTTAGACTCTGAATGTTTAGCTCAGTTTGAGGATTTACTTCTAATTGTCCTCTATGAATCCTATAATTGCAGATTGGTTATGTTTATGCGTGCAAATAATGTGGATTAACATATAAAATCTTAGTTAAAGCTTTTCAATGAATTGTTTTGCGGCTTTTAGCTTTGCGATGCTTAAAAAGCGGAAAAACATATTTTACAAAAAAGCTTCTTTTTTGTTCGTGAAGCAATAAGAGTTCAGTTACAATTTTACCCTCCACCAAAGGTTTGTGACTGGGACTTGCTAGGCTACTTAGTTATCACCAATATATTAGTTTGGTTGAATTGTTTGCTTAGTTGCATACTAGTTTGGTTAATCTGTGTTTATTAGGATAGCTAATATTGTTGAGGTTTCTCACATGGAAGTCCAGGCTCTTTGCTTTTCTTATTGCATGTTTGAGTTATCTTTGGGAGAGTGCGTTTAACATATGCATTTCTGATTGATAGGAGATGTAGTGTGTTCTTTGTTGTGAATGATTTGCTAACATAGGTTTGAAACTTTTTTGTTGTAGGAAATTTGGACGAGAGAGTAAGCGATCGTGTACTATATGACATTCTAATTCAAGCAGGGCGTGTTGTTGACCTGTACATTCCTCGTGACAAGGAAACTGATAAGCCTAAAGGTTTTGCCTTCGCTAAATATGAGACAGAGGAGATTGCAGACTATGCTGTGAAGCTTTTCTCTGGTTTAGTGACGCTTTACAATAGAACATTAAAATTTGCGGTAAGTCCTTGTTATCCGTCCCTTGAGCTGGCTAAAATTGTCAGTTTTATTGATATCGTTTGGTGAATTTATGTGTTCTGGTATTATAAGCTTCTGTAGCGCTTGCAAACCTAAGGTATGGGTTTACCTCCTCTCCAACAGAACCAGCCTATGCATAGATAATAGATAAACTTGGCAGTGAGATGTTCTTCGGTAGAGATACTCGGAGTGTCTATTGATGTTGGCTTATGAATTGAGAGATACGACAGACATATGTTCTTTCAGTTAACACTGTGGGCTGGCAGTTGGAATTTGTGGTTTTGAGGAGGCAAAGTCTACAGAAGCATTTTGATTTGCCTATGTTGTGTATTGACGTTTAATTTTTCTAAACAGATATCTGGGCAAGACAAGCCCTCTAATAACTCATCAATTGCGACACCACCACCTACCTTAAATATCCCCTCCAGACCAAGGCCTCTTCATGTACCTTATAATGATAAGGAAATTTCACCAAATTCTGTGAGATTGTCAACTTCATGCCGGTTTTCAGAGCACCAAACTAAGTTCACACAAGGTGATGCATGCTCTTTTAGTGAAGTCATTATTTTATGCTCTTAGTCCCTTTTTGTTTTTACTTTATTCTTGTTGAGTCTTGACTTACATGTTTATAATTGTTTTTTCTCTATTCAGTTCCAGTTCCTCCTGGTGTTTCAGTAAACCAATCTAATGGGTATAGATCGCCTTACGATGGATATAGATCACATTATGATGGCAACAATTATGATTACGGTCGAAGAGTATTTGGGGATGCTTTAAATAGTATAACACGCTCTAGGTTGGGCGGATATGATACCCGTAACCCGACCAGTCATCCTTCTTATTGATATTTAGCTTAGCTCTTGGTCTTGAGAGAGCTCTGACCTGTCTTCTTCTAAGTCGTGTAGGTGTATTGATACTTTGGGGAGCTTGTGTGAGGTGCTTAAAAGATTTAGTTTTGTGCCTGTTGTTCATTGTTGCGGTAGTTTGTCTCCGGTTATGCTCCCGATGTCTGAACTCTTGAATCTGTGTGTTATTGTTCTTTAATGCATCTGTATAATATGTATTTCAGTGGCCAGAACCGCATCTTTGTAATTGTCTGTCTGAAAGGTTCAAAGATTTGGATCTTGCTTCGGTTATCTTTCCTCTTATATGTTGCTCGGACTCTCCAAAAACGTTGCCGCACCCGTGTCGGACCTTTCAAAAATGCACTACTTTTGGAGGATCCGTCACACACCCGATGGCATTTTTGAAGAGTCCGAGCAACATAGTTCCTCTTTCCTTCACTTACCTACTCAAGTGCCAGCCCCAGCTCTCACCCCTCCTCTTTCCCTCAAAGATCTGTGGAGATGGACATATTTAGATTTCACTTATTTGTGATGTGTGCATCGCTTATTGGTTCTTGGAGATTAGAGTTGTTTCCTATCGGTGTGTGGTATGACGTTATGAGCTTTGGCATGTATGTATACTGATACTAATATAGATGTGCTGTAAGAGCAATTTCCTTTGCATCATTAAAAATTTAGCTCCTCAATTTAAGGAGTGTGAATGCTCATTATCATATGTGAACAGCTGAGGAAACTATGTTCTTTTCCTTGTCAGATTTTGTATAGTTCATGAAATTGCAGTCAGGTGTTCATTAAAGTGCTTTTCTCTTTATGTGAATGAGTTTTGTAAACCCTGGACAATGAGTTGGCGTGCTTGCGTGGAAGTTTAACTAATAATAATTGGTTACGAACTCCACTGCTATGCACAGGTAGTTATATAACTTGCATGGATGAGATATTCTAATGTGTTGGTTCAGTTTTTCTACTATTTGGAAGATTTTAATATCTTCCTTTTTAGCATTTGTCGAATAATTAATTAATCAACTAAACTAGTTGGGGTGTGCAGAAGATAAACCTTGGGCACTTAGAATAAAATTGGATGAGATGACGATTGCCGAAAGACCATGTAAGGAGAAAACAATCCATTCCATCAACCTACATGAGATGCTCCAACACCCCTTTGACATCATGAGCATGGACAATTGGGGTTGATACTCCGTTAAAAAGCCGGACTTTGGCTTAACTCAATACCAACAGTTAACTCAAGTGGGACGCATGAATCTTGGCCTAACTCAATTCTAAAAGTTACCTCTTGTTGGACACTTAAATCCCTCTTGCATGCCATATTGGATAACATAGACCCCAATATTGGATAAATCAAGAATGGGATGCTCGGATATCATATTAAGATGGATGTATGGCCTAACTTAACCCCAAAGCTAGCTCATGAGGTGAGAATTACGCATGACCATAAATATATTAGCCTCTTTCCTCAACCACTGACGACTCTAACAAGGTATAAGAATCATCTTTTTCATTTGGCTTGTTAGGGATTATCATAATAAAGTTATGTTTATTCTTAATCTCGTTGACAATCTATCACAATTTTCCTCCTTTAACCATTATGAGACTTGCTACGCAAATCTCATATATGGGTTTCTTGTTGGTTGTATAAACTTGTACTCCAGTAGACATAGGTAGTAAAGGAGGTTGCATAGTAACCCAAAACTTAAAGGCAATAGATGGAGTGTCTGAATATCAATGAAAAAATAGATGGAGAGTCACAAAGTTTTTCTATTAACTCTTCTGGATGTCCTCTTGTACAAAAATGTGGGACAACTATATAAGTCAAATCCCTCCTACGTGTGTAATCTAATTTGGGGTTCACGCGTGGATCTTAATGTGGACTTACAAGTGTGAGTGTGCTTGCTATAGGTCGACTCTAACATGTGAAAGAATTTGAGAATCCAGCACAATGTTAATACAAATTGTGAAGCAGTCTATTAGACTGTTTGGCCAAACTTGTATAATCAGCTTATTTTGAAATGTGCTTTTCAAAAAAGTACTTTTTGTGAGAAGCAATTTGTGTTTTGACAAATTAATTGGAAAAACACTTTTGAGCAGTATTTAGTGTTTGACTAAGCTTCTAAAAGTGCTTTGAAGTGTGTTTTTTCTCAGAAGTGCCTTTTGGGGAGAATCTACTTTTTTCTGCTTCTCAAAAACTGCTTTTGCTTATATTCAAAAACACTTTCTTTTTTCCTTATAAAAGCTTGGCTAAACACTTTTCGTCCAAAAAAGCACTTTTCGCCAAAAAGAAGCTTTGGCCAAGCAGGTTATAGGACATTTCTGTTCACCTTTATGCTCTTTTATACCAGATGTAACTGTAAACTAAACTGTTTGTTGAAGGAACTTGGTTTGAAAAGTATAATGTCTGATGCCAGTCGTAAGAATGAGTTGCATCAATGTGAACCTCCAATATGTTGGTTCAGCTTACTACCTTCTTTCTCCCCTTTAGTATTGGTGTCTTTTTGAATTATTCGTTTAGGAATATGTTTGTTCCTGTATTTTGAGAATTTGGTGTTCCTTTCTGGTGGCTTAGTCAATTATATGTGGTGGGTGCTATTGATGTGATTTGTTTAGTATGCTTACATGGAAAACCTTTGGGAAGTAATTAATTATTAAGATGGTGGACATTGCTTACTTTTATTAGCATATACTTGATAGCTGATTATATAGTGATCGAGGAGAATGTGACAGATGAGTCAGCTGTATGTATCAATTTGGAACTATCATAAGTCTGGGTTTTCCATCCGTTTGGAACCATCATGAGTATGCTTGGTCCATCTATTTGGATGTGCTTCTAGTACTTTCTTGACATGACTTGAAAGCAGCCCAATATTTTTGTTCGTTTACCCCTTTCTCTTAGGGGTGGGGGATTGGGGTGAGAATGGGGAGTGTTTTCTGAAAGCCAAAACCTGTGTATTCAATGATTTAGACGTCCTAATTTTAACATATGGGTTTAAATTATTTGAATATGGGCTTGTTTGTAACTGAAATCATTTTGAGAGGATGGGAATTTATAGGATCAATATTACTTGAGTTCCCTTCCTTTCCTTTCTTTTTGTTGTTTGTTTGTATCCATATGAAAATGCACCCGTGATGAAGTTCCCAATGTGTAAATAGCAAAGGCAGTATCAACAGCCTATGGTGGCTACACAGTGAAGGATTATCTAGTTAAAAGTTCTAGTTGATTTTAATGCAAGAAGTAGATGGAGTGTTCTTGTTAGTATTCTTATTAAGTACTTTGATTCAAGTGTTCAACTGGTCTGCTTATTTGAAATTTTGGTATCCATGCTGCTGTACGTTTACTTTGATGATTATGGACCTTGTTTGAGTACGTGGTTACGATGAGATGAACTGTTTCTCTTCTCTTAATCGGGGCCTGTATCTGTTTTGAAGGCTGGAAACAAAATCTTAGAGATCTTCTCATTGTCCATGTTGTACATAATTCTTAAAAGTTGAATTTCCTGTTTACCCCCTTTTCCAATCTATTGAGTTCCAGTTTTCTCATGAGCACGATTTATAATTCTCTCTGCTTGTTTCCCCTCTTGTGAGTACCCGACTTCCTCTTCACTACCTTCAAGCACGCCTATTCGTTCCAAACCTTGAGGAGCTTAGTAATCCTCTCCTTGTATATGGAACAATTGCTACTGCTTCTCTGTAGGGTCCTCCCCAAGACTATATTGTTCGCTTCCACTTTTATGTTATAAGGATGTGAGCTAATTGGTTTCTGTTCACAGCATTGCATTTGTCCAACCCACCAATGGGCTAGTGTCTATCTGCTTTGTATCCATCACCTCTCTTATCTGTCTGATCTAATTATCTGAGGTAGGATTGAAGTGGTGTTGACTGTTTTTATTGTAACAAAGTAGGCAATATTTCTGCAGTTGCCACTTAATATATTCAGAATATATCAGAAATACTCATTTGTTGTACTCGTATCATCGCGTTAAGCTTGAGGGTGAAATAAATGATCATGTTTTCTCAAAGTTCGTCCTTTTTCCATCGTTATCTCTGTTATTGTGTCCCTTTTTTTCCCCTATTCCTCTTACTTGCTGATCTTATTTGCCTTAATCCTCAATTGGATCGTATCTCATGCTTCTACCCCTCCACATTTTCTTTCTTTGCTTTGGGAGAACGCGTGATCTAATTATTTTGGCAGGCTACACGTTCTCCTGTCTAATTTTTGCTCCTTCATGGTTTCTGTCAACTTTCTTTTGAGGTTGGCCTTTGGTCTCATCACTCCACCTCTCCGTTCCCATCAAAAAAGAAAAAAAAAAAATGAAGAAAAAGAATAAGAACAACAATGGATAGATGGGAAGCTAGAAAAAAAAGTAAACGGTGAGGCAAGCATACTTGTGAGGGTGCCGCAATATTTTTAAAAATAGGTAAACAAGTTAAGTGGAGCTTGACCAAGGCAAAATATGCGAATCAACTAGGGAGGTTCAGTTTAGGAGCTCTCTGATACATTAAGCAAAAATATAATCTAATGGATACTGCTACTTTTAGAAGTTCAAGGTCGTGAAAATTGCCGTCTACTTTTCATTGTATCAGGAAAGTCTTTCTATTACATTATTAACGACATAGCTTGCTGGGACTTGGATTTAAAAAATAACTTTTATTGAGAAAAGATTTAAATAAAACTTTTATTGAGGAGAAGAATATGAGAGGTCGTTTGAAAGTTTCAACGCCGTTTTTTTAGTTGTTGGTACTGACAGCAACTTTTGTACTTTGCACTCAAACGTGTGTTTGTGATTTTTTTAAACTTATCGTAGGTCCAATTTAAGAAGAAACTTTCTGAACTAGTTCATATTTTATGAGGTGCTATTGTAACTTTTGCGTTGATTTTAAATGGCTAGGATTTCGCTAAGTTTTCTGCTTGTGTTATTTTTTCTATTTAATTATCAGATGTCTTCTGCTAACTATTCTCCTATTCCGACATCGTTCCTGTAGTGGCCATGTTAAAGTGTATAACTTTCCGTATTAGACGATTGCCAAAAGTGCATGTTTATACAGCAGTAACAGTAGATATTGATGTTTCGGTTAGTTTCGTTGAAGGTGGAATTAGAGGGAAGTCTACTTATTCACAAACCTTGAAAAAGTCAAAACAGACTGCCATTACCACCAACTTCTTGATATTACCAAGTGCAGTAAACAGGACATCATATTTGATGGACAAAATAATATGCCAACTAATACTATTCAGCCTCGCTAAGCATTTTCGAAGTTAACTATTTAATCCTTCTGTTGGAGAGTACATCTAACCTAAATTACCAAAATTCATAATCTTTTTTGAAAATTATCCTCAATTGTACATCGTTATGCACAAAATCGGGAAGCTTTTATTCAACTTTCTTTATTTTATTAAGATTACTTATTACCCACTTGCTGTGTGATAATTAGTGCAGTAGCAAAAAAGAAAAATCACAAAAACTATTTAATAACTGAAGACTTCGTAGATTACATTCAAGAATTGTGGACTAGAAACAAATGAAAATGAACTGCAACGAAATATACTGAAGGGATAAGGTTATCGGTCTTGACAATAAATAGACTAATTACTTATGATGAAAAAAAGAGACTAATTCCTTTTAGTGGTAGTATTAGTTTACAATCGATAACCTATCATTCAGTTTTCTGGAACGTCCGGCTTTGGTTTTTTTTCCGAATGTCTTTTGAAGTCTCTAGACAAATGCTTGATAGAATATCTCAATTTGTTCCAATTTCTCAAGGTATCTGGTATATTTGTTGCCTAATCACTCTCCTTAGTTATAAATTTTCTTGTAACAGGTTAAATAATATAATTATTTACTTCACAGTTTGACGGTAACAATTTCCCTTGACGTTTGCAGGTACTAATTCTTCCTTTTGATGGTGATTTTATAGTTGATGTTGACGAAGGTCGTTGTGAAATGAGACATTGCTTGTCCTTTTGCCACGTGCTAGACATGCAAAGAACCCTAAGGTGTTGATCCAAAAGTTTGCTCGTGCTTTGGTTCTCAAACTAGATGTGCTAGAATGACTATGTTTTGCGCTTTTCTTCCGGCTTGGAGGCTCAGGTAGCTATTACTTTATACGAAAGGGGTACGATGAAACATATTATTGTGATAGTGGAAAACGGAAATAGCAAATTCCCCTGCAATATTACTATATTACTATAATTTTGCTCGTTATACAGGAGTTGTACTTTATTGAGCAAGATTATACTAATATAGCAACGATATTAGCTATTTTCGTTTTTCGCTACCACAATAGTGTGTTTTATTGTACATTATACAAGAGTTGTACTTTAATTATTCTGTTATTTCTGGTTTTGAGTTCAGTTAAGAGACGTGATTTTGAATTTTCAACTAACGTTTTTTTAGTTGTCGATACTCAATGATGCGCATACTTTGAGTTTCTTTACCCATTTGGAATCGAAATTACTAAAAATATTGGGCAACTCACCTTACATGGAGGAATTTAGCAAAACTTGCACCTTTTATTGTCTAAATATTTATTTGAATTGTTTTATTAAATTTTGCACGCAGCTCTCAAGTATTGTTCTTAAGTCGAAAAAAAATCACAGACCTCAAAAATTCATGTTTTTAGAGTAGGAAAAATTCTTTCATATTTCAACTTGAGTTATTATTTGCAAGTTAATGTTTGTTCTAATTTTTTTCCCCAGTATTTTCGGTATTTGGATGTCCCTCAAATGATGATTCCCCTCCCAATCCCATCACTTTTGTTAACTTAGAATGGCTGAAAGGAGTTTAATTTATTCTCTCTTCCAATGTTTGAGGAGTACGTGCAGTATTTGTTATGATTGAGAGTAGAACTTTGTTAGAAATTTGAAATGAAAAGAAAGAATAAATACATAAATAGAAGAATTAGATTTGAGGCGTATTATTATCACTGTGAGAAAGGGTGATAGTAGAAAAAGCTCTTTTAGAGTACAAAAAGAGCAGTCATGAAACACTGGATTGACTGCTATTTGCATTGCTGTCAATGTGAATCTCAACTGGGAATTGCACTTCTATTCCAACTTCTTTGAATTACCCCAAAATTCATGTTAACTCTGCACTTGTTGAGGCTAGGCTCCTATATTCTGACTCAACTTAGCTTCTAGATATGTTGCTTTGTTTCTTGGACTTCCAAAATATTAGTGAGTCACCTAACTTGACAATAAACCTGTTACAGATTTTCGAGAATGTAGACAAGTTGTCCAGTCAGCATCACAATAGGCTGTGATGTAACTTTACTTGACAGAATTACTCCTTGCCCAGGTTGATTTTTCACATACTTGACCACTCTTAGGGGAGCTTCAAGATATGATTTCTTTGGTTGATGTAGGAACTGACTTAAGGTTTGCACACTAAATGCAATATCTGGTTTTGTTATAGTTAAGTAGAGTAGTTTGCCTATAAGCCTCTGATAAGAGCTTGCATCAGGCAATAACTCATCCTCCCCCTAGCTTGGACTAGCCAGGTGATCATCAAACTCTTTTTTAGTGAGTCTTGCATTGGTTTCAAGTGGTGTAGCTACTGGCTTTGCTGCTCCGAGTCCTAGCTCAGAGATAAGTTTTAGAGTGTGTTTCCTCTGGTGCATTAAGATCCCCTGCTTGTACCAAGCAAATTCAATCCCTAAGAAATATCTTAACTCTTCTAGGTCCTTCATTTTGAAGGCCTGCTGCAAAGCAGATTTTGCCTCTCTAATCAATGGTGGATTGCTGCCAGTAATTAGCATATCATCAACATAGACTAGAATGGGTACTAGTTCACCTATTGATCTCTTTATGGATAGAGAATGATCATTGTTGACTCTGAGTGAAGCCAAACTGTAACACAACCTCTAAGAGCTTTGCATTCTATTTTCTAGAAGCCTGCTTCAAGCCATATAGGGATTTGATGGGTCTACATACTTGCTGCTCCCTCTGACTCACAAAGCCCTGAGGCAGGTCCATGTAGATCTCATCATGAACATCACCCTGGAGAAAAGCATTTGACACATCCATTTGATGAATGTGCCAGTGTTGCACAACAACAATGGAAAGAATTGCTTTGACTGTAACCATCTTGACAACTGGAAAGAAAGTCTCTTGATAATCAATGCCTTCTCTCTGGCTATAGCCTTTGGCAACTAGCCTGGCTTTTGAACCTGTCAATTTCACTTGATGCCTTGTACTTGATCTTGTACACCCATTTGCATACAACGGGTTTCTTGCCAGCAGGTAAGGCTACAACATTCCAGGTATGATTATCCTCTAGAGCAGCAATTTCAGACTTTATAGCAGCTACCCATCTAGGATCTTTGAAGCAATAGCAGCTACCCATCTAGGATCTTTGACTGCTTCAGCATAAGAGGCAGGTTCAACCTCAGAAGATGAAGAGGCAATGAAAGCCTGGGAGTAAGGAGACAGTTGATCATAGGATAGATAGGTTGTCATTCCATATAAAGTGTGTTGATGAGCATGAAGAGAAACAAAGTCCTTTGTCCACATTGGTGGATGCTTGTCCCTGCATGATCTCCTAAAGGCAGGAGAACCAACTTGAGAAACCTTAACACTTGGTGATTCAGCAGCCGGTAATGCACTTACATTTGAGTCAGTGTTTCTAGGAGAGAAGGAGGTTGCATGTGGTTATTAGGATATACTATTAACCATGCCGTTTGATTATAGTATTATGTTTTATTTTTTTTGGAACAATTATTTATTTATTTATTCAATTCAATGAAGTCTTAATTTAAATGGATCATTTGTTCATATGTGTGCCCTTTACTTATATAGTAGACGATTTAGTGTATGGAGCTTTAGCTCATGCGCGGAAGATTATATTGTCGGTTCTTATAAGTTATAAAGTTAATGTTCACAATCAAAGATAAAACTGGGCAAAGTATCTTGATGATTGTAGCATAAGATTAAATTATAATCTATCTTGATTATGGGAATGGTTCAGTTCCAACTTCTTATGCTAGTACATTTTTGTGTATTGGACGGACCAAGTAGAGATAAGTGTTTTTGTGCTGAATATGTAAAACTACCTCTCTAGCTCATTGAATGTTCTTATACTCTTAATCTTGATATGATTGTTATGATCAATGTGCTTCGTTCATTATTTTGATTTATTAAAAGATACGACTCAACTGCGAGTTAATATATTCCTGGTAAATTGGATAATGGCAAAGTGCATTTGTGAAATAACAATTAGTTGATAGAATCCGTGTCTTGACCTTGAGATTGATGATACCCCTTTATGGATGCTTGAAAGTTTTCATGTGAAAACCCTGCAGGTGGATTTTGTATCCGTCACATGAAATAAGTTAAGCGGAAGTATAAAGGATTAAATTAGTCGATGAATTAAATTGTCAGTAATTTAATTTATTTGATTGGTGTCTGTAATCTTAACACGGGGAGTTAAATAAGTTTTTAATGAATGATTTCGAAATTAAACAGAGGAGTGCAATTATAGTTTTCTAATGGAATAAATTGTAATTTATTGTGGTAGGATTAATTCATTCATATTCCGAATTAATACCACAATAGGAAGCCTCGTTATTAAATTTGTGGTCCCTGCTGTGCCTGAATATTCTAGAACAAGGAAATTAAAAGGGAAAATAGTATCCTTGGTGGGTTAGGAGACTGCTACACGTTTTTGGCGGATAGTAGACTCCTACACGTTTTTGGCTACACGTTTTTGGTGGGTAGTAGACTCCTACACGTTTTTGGCTAGGTTTACCCTAAAAAATGTGGGTATATAAAGAAAGCAATAAAACCCAAAAGGGTGATTATTCTTTGGCCGAAATTAAGACCCTAAGGAGTATTATTTTTCTTGAACCGGAATACTTGCCATTCAAGTATTACGTTCATAGAACTTCAGGATACACAGCAGAAGATCGTAGACCTGGAGAGCACGAACGCTATTGAAGATTTGTGCAACAACTTCAAAAGGGTAGTGTTACAATCTCGTAATTGATTATATTCGTCTAGTTTACATATAAGAATATGATCTTGGGTGCTTGCTTTCGCTGCGTTTATATGCCTATTTTCTATCAGTGGTAAGACAGAAGAGTCATGTTCAACAGATTGCTGACTAGATCCTACTGAAGCATCATGAGCATACCATTGCTCAATAGTATGTGGTAAGGCAGAAGAAGATATATCAAGGAACACAAATTGTTTTTGAGAGTAGGACTACTGAAATGGGAAAACATCCTCCCTGAATGTTACATCTCTGTTAACAAAAAACGAGTTAGTTGACAAGTTAAGAAGAATGTATCCCTTATGAGAAGAATACCAGCCCATGTGTACAACAGTGATAGCTTTTGATTGAAGTTTGTCAGTCTCATTGACAATCTTGGCATAGCATAGACAACCTAGGACCCTGAGATGCCAAAGCAAATGCCTCGTCTTGTATAATAACTCATAGGAATACCTGTGACCTAGCTGTGAGGAAGGCATCCTGTTGATAAGATAAACAGCTGCCAACACACAGTGCCCCCAAATCTTTAAAGGAATGTAACCTTGAAACGTTAGAGCTATGCACACCTCTAGAATATGCCTATGTTTTCCTCTCAACAACTCCATTTTGCTGAGGAGTATAAACACAGGTTCTCTGATGGATAATGCCAAGGTTTTTGAACAAAGCATTACAGATAGAATTAACAAATTCAGCTCCATTATCAGACCTAACACACTTAGCTTGTTTGTCAAACTGAGTTTTCACATACATCAAGAAATCATGTAACACATCACACATTATCTGACTTGAGTTTTAAAAGGAAGATCCAAGTCATTCTAGAGTAATCATCCACCACAGTTAAGAAGTATCTATTACCATCAATGGTTGTAGTGTTTTAGGGTCCCCATACATCCAAGTGTAACAAGTCAAAGGAAGTTGCACTTTTATTTGTACTATAGGGAAAAGGTAGTCTAGTTAGTCTAGCACATGGACAAACAGGACAGTCCTTTACAACAGAAATACAGCTCTCATGCCTTATTGAAAGTAGTTTCTTTAGAACTGAGGAGGACACATGACTAAGTCTTTTATGCCATAGCTTGAGATCCACATTTGTAGGTGTTTTCTTAGTGAACATATCCTCGTGTGGCTGCTAGTGATGCTTCTGGAGTATGCTTATTGACAGCTAATGAGCTCCAAGAGGGTAATATGTATAGATCTTTATCTTCTCTACCAATCGTCTTCACCCTCCCATTGAATGACCTAATATATGCAAAAATTAGGGTAAAAGGCAATCGAACACTGCAGCTCTTTGGTTACCTTTGATACAAACATCAAGTTAAGCTTAAACTATGGTATATGAAGCACATTTTTGATAGTACTCTTGTTTGAAATAGCACTAGTACCAACATGCTTAACATATGAAACATCACCATTAGGTAAGAATACCTTCTTAGAGTAAGGAGGATCAACTGTATTAAAGGAGGTTAACAGGCTAAGATCTGAGACCATGTGATCAGTAACACCTATGTGAATAATCTACTCTTGTATATTATCAGTAGCTAAAAATGCGGTACTTATACCTGCAGCATTGACAACAGATGAAGAGAAGGATGTCTTGTTGAGGAACTGGAGTATTTGATCATACTGATCCCTAATAAGAGTTAATGGAGCTTGAGGAAGTTCCTGATTCACTAGTGTAGATGATGTTGCAGTGTTATCTGCAATATTACCCTTTGTAGTATACATGTGAGATGCTCTTGGAATGCATCTTGTAGCACATTTGAGGTGTGAAATTCCTTACAACATTGTTAGTCTCAGAGAACACATTGTAATCATTATTGGCAGTAGTAGGCGCTCCCCCTTTCTTCTTGTACTTATAGTCAGGTGGAGAGCCAACAATCTTATAGCAGTTCTCTTTGCTATGTTCTAAGCTTGCAAAACTCACACTGTATGTTATAATTCTTTCTGAATTTTTGATCTTCGGTTGGTTTAGAACTGTACAATGCTGTGGATTCATAGTGACCAACATGTACATTAGGTAGAGGACCTAGAATACTAGTGGTGGCTGCTACAGCTCTTTGGCTTTCATCACTAACTAGCATAGCGTAAGCTTGATTTACAGAGGGTACTGGCTTCATCATAAGTATTTGGCTGCCAGCTTGTGAATAGGAATCATTCAAGCCCATAAGAAATTTGTACAATTTCTGTTTGCGTAAGTGCACAATGAAATCCCTAGACATGACACAGTCACAACCATGACTAGGCACTAATGCCTCAGCTTCATCCTAAAGATGTTTAAGCTTGGAATGGTAAACAAAGACAGGTGAGGTATCTTGACTGAGGGTAGCAATTTCTTCGTGTAAATTGTAGCATCAAGTGTCATTTACCTTATCAAATCGCTCTTGTAAATCCATCCATACTTCATGTGCATTGGTAGCTGTGACGACCCCAATTTTCTTCCGTAGGATGTCGTGATGGGACCTAGTCTCTACGACTAGGTAAACCTAACATTTATTGAATTAATAATCGATTTTAACCAATTAACTATTTAGCATGAAACAGAAATTTCTATATAAAGCCAACAACTCAAGGTAGATAAATAACATCCCAAAATTGGTAGTACAAGTCATAATCTCTACTGAGTTTATTATAAAATCTCTTAGTACATTTGTTCCGAAATAGAAATAAACAATACAAAGTAAAATTTCTGAAGGTGACTCCGACGTCTGCGAACGTGGCGGCAGGTATACCTTGAGTCTCCACAGCTATGCTTGATCAGCAAGCTAATGATCAACAAACTTCGAAGTACCCGGATCTGCACGAAAATATGCAGAAAGCGTAGTTTGAGTACACCACAGCGTCTACCCAGTAAGTATCAAGACTAACCTCGGTTGAGTAGTGACGAGGAACAGTCAAGACACCTACTAGACATAATAACCTGTACAAGTATGAATAAAAAACTGACAGGGAACAATATAAAGCTAAACATGGTAATAATGACGCTACAATACTTGCAACGAGAATTAGAACAACGAGTAACAACAAGGAGCGACAGGCAATAACGCTGTAAAGTAAGCAGAATATAGTTAATGGGAAAGACAGGTAACAACTTAATAAACAATCTCTTTCACACAAGATTTGTACAAGAATTTTTCTAAGGTACCACACCTCATAACTATAATTTACGGGTCCCAAGTCACGAATCCTAATTACTTGGCATCTTGTGCCCACATTAAAATTTATAACCACATGGACAATTCACGTGCTACACGGATAACTCAGGTGTCAATATCATTAGTAACTCATATCTGCACGGACAACTCACATGCTAAGGGAGTAACAATATCTCATATTCGCACGAATAACTCACGTGCTAGCAATAACAATACCTCATAACTGCACGGACAACTCACGTGCCAACAGCAGAAATATCTCATATCCGCACCGATAACTCACGTGCCAATAGTACAACTCTCACACAGAAGGCAAGTATGTAAATGATCAATAAGCATCGGGGTTCATCTTCTTAATCAATATGTGTGATTAATTATGTGTATGCTTGTTCAAGTGTTCTATCACAACTTGAGTCAACAAGTAAGAGCAGAGACAACGAATGGCACATAGGAAACAATACAACAAAACGTAAAATGCATGAATTACACAAGGTAGGCACACCACTACAAAAATATTATCAATAACAATGTCCCCAGGCCTTCACAAGTCATCACAAATCATCCCCGATATAGCCTCTCCTGTCTCGCCACGTGCGCAACTATAAAATAAATGCCCGTCTTGTCTTGCCGCATGCGCATAATAATATTCCGCCTTGTCTCGCCACATGCGCAAATCCCCCCCTCCCCCCATATGTGTGTGTGTGTGTGTATGTGTATAAAATAACAATAGCATGGACAACTCACGTGCGAACATCCCGACAATCCTCTCAACAATATCACATATGCCAAAAACGTAACAACACAATTTAACAACTTGCATCACATGTGCCCATATGTCACAACATTTCCTTAAAACAATTCCAATACCACAACCACACATAGTCCCCGGCTCAACAACACTGAGTACAACAACAACAATAATAACACGAGAGTACGACAAGTAAATCAATAGAAGAATTACAAAACACAAAGAAACAGAAGAACAAGCTGACAATGAAAGACATGACAAGTAATAATGGTTTCAAATAAGAATGACTCAATAATGGGAGAGATAGTGTGTAACAACGATATCAAATTAGAGTAACTCAATTATAGGAGAGATAACATGTAACAATGATTTCAAATAAGAATAACACAACAATAAGAGAGATAACATGTAACAATGACTTTAAGGATAATCAACTACGGAAGAGATAACATTGCAATAAAAGAGGTAACAACTTCAATTTAGGCATATAAGAGTATATTTGGCAATAAGGGGTAGAACATGAACCAATCAACCTCAAATAAGACACGTAAAGGCGAATTTAGTACCGGAGAATTTAACATGATAAAACAACTTCATTTTAATGTACATAAGAACCTAAGACTCTAAGTCGGTCACATTTCCACATATAAGCCATGCACACACTCTTCACCTTGTGCACATGTCTTTCACATAGTTCAAATAATACAAACAAACCATCCCTATGGGTAGTCCCCTTACAAAACGTTAGGCAAGAACTTACCCCAAAAGCCTTCAATCAATTCTCAAAAATAGCTTTTACTTTATAAATTAACCTTCGCTCGGCACAAATCTAACCAAAATTGACTTAATAACATCAAATAATGCAAGAGAAATCAATTCCAATGAATAAAGTTATGATCTTTACACAATTCCTCAAAAGTCAACAAAAGTCAACCCGGGACTTGTCGGACAAAACCGAGGTCCAATGGTAGATTCCGACTACCCATGACCCTACGAGTTTATATATGTGATTAGTTTCAGAATCCAAGTCCAAAAATTGACTCTCAAAACTCAAATTCTTATTTTTCAAAAACTTGGCAAAGTTCACAAATTTTCACTTTGATTCACAAGTGAACTTTCAATTCTTTTAATTCAGCAGGGGCCATTCTATACAGAGGAATAGATATAGGCTGAGTATCTGGAAGTACATCAATAGCAAAGTCGATTTCCCTTTCGGGAGGAAGGCCAGGAAGTTCATCAGGAAATACATCAGGGAATTCATTTACAACAGGAACTGACTGAAGAATTGGAGGTTACGCCTCCATATCTTGCACTCGCACCAGATGATAAATATATCCTTTCGCAATCATCTTCCGATCCTTAAGAAAGAAATATACTTCCCTTTTGGCGTTGCAACATTGCCCTTCCACTCAATAACAGGCTCGCCTGGAAAATTTAAATGAACAATCTTCGCCCGGCAATCTACATTAGCATAGCAAGAAGCCAGCCAATCCATACCCATGATAATATCAAAATCAACCATCTCCAATTCATGCAAATCAACTAACGTATGGCGGTCATAAATCATCACATTAATCTCGATATACCCGTTTAACTATCACAGGCTCACCCACGGGCGTAGATACCTCAAATGACTTACGTAATAATTCAGGCCCTTTATTACACTTGCTAGCAACAAACGGAGAAATATACGACAATGTAGAACCAAGATCTATCAAGGCATACATATTAGTGGAAAAGACAGATAATATACCTGTAACCACATCCAGAGATGACTCTAAGTCCTGACGGCCTGACAATGCATATATACGGTTCTGCTGACCGCCTGAACTGGACACTCCTCCTCTGCCTCTACCCCTGCCAGCCGATGTCTGCATACTCTGCCCAGAAGGGCGCACTGAAGAAGAAGAACTCGCTCTAAATGCCGTTGGCTGAGCCATACCACCACCGCTTCCCCTTGGACAATATTTCATAATATGACCGGGCTGTCCACAAGCATAACATACATCAGTACCCTGACGACACATCCCAAAATGAGCCCTACCACATCGATCACAACGGGACACTAGAAGCCTGGTCAGGCTAGACTCGCCTCGAAACTGCGGGCCTGATATCCGCGAACTCTGACTCTGATCCTGACCAGAATAAGTGGTCCAATCATGTCGCTGACCCTGAAACTGCGGTGGTGCACTGGCTGCCGGATAAGATGAACGTCTAGAAAACTGCGGCCTAGGTCCACCTCTGAAATTCCCCGAATCACTCGCAGATCGGGCCCTCTTATGCTAACCTCTATCCCGCTCTTGATCAACCCGCTGCTGCCTCTTACGATCCTCTAAATTCTGTGCATAGGCCTGTATGCGAGCAATATCCATTCTCGGATTCAGAGCAGTTGTGGTACACTCATTGATCAAATGTGGCCCTAAACCACCTATGAATTGGTGCACTCGATCGGTCATATCAGCTACAACAGTAGGAGCATATCTGGCCATAGAATTGAACTGCATGATATACTCCCTAACACTCATATTACCTTGCTCCAAACGCAGAAACCGATCCCGTCGGGCACGACGAATTTCAATGGGTAGATACTGCTGCATAAATGCCTCAGAAAATTCTCTCCATGCGCCGGTGGAGCACGGGGTCCTCGGGACTTCTTCCAGGTCTCGTACCAATCTATAGCAACATCCCGCAACCTATAAGAAGCAAGCTCTAAAGACTCAGTATCAGTAGCCTGCATAAGCCTCAGAGTCCGTTGCATACGACTTAAGAATTCCTGTGGATTAGCATTCGTGTTCATCCCTGTAAATTCTGGTGGTGACAAGTACATGAAGTCTCGTGCCCTTGCACTCACTGCTCTGTCACGCGTATCTGGAGCCTGACGGTGGGCTTGAGAGGCCACAAGTCTAGTCAATAACTGCACTGCGCTCCGCATATCCAAATCCTAATCAGGTGCAATGGGAGGAGGAACCGGAGGTACATCGGCTCTCCCCTGCCCCCCAAGAGGGGGTGGAGGTGCTGCTCCAGAAGCCTGAGAGTCAGCATCGTTATGAGGCTCATGCTCATCCAAATTATCGGGCGGCGGCTGACTGATACCTCCTCCCGCCTCATCATCTAATCTCTGTATAAATTGCATAGCCGCCTGCCGTCTAGTAGTGTTAGGCATCGCTGAGAATATAAAAAAAATAAAGGTTAAAAGTGAACACTTACGGATCAGCTCTATCGCACGATCTAGATCAAGAAAAAAGGAATTTTTCCTAAATATCCTGTAGCCTCCTGTTTATAAGTGTGGTGCACAACACACCCATAACCAAGACTCTACTAATACGGCTTGCAGACTCCCTAGGACAGACCTGCTCTGATACCAAGTTTGTCGCACCCCAACTTTGGGGAGTGTGGCCGGCACTCGGCACCCGAAGGCCCGAGCGAACCAACCATAACATCTGTGACATGTAATATGAATAATAGGCCGACAAGGCTGCAATATGACACTAACAAGAACCAAATGTATAATCCTACACACAGAAGAACCCAACAACAACCTAT
>MCJB01011244.1:94375-140327 GCA_002018475.1 Nicotiana obtusifolia | reverse complement strand
TATATATATATATATATATATATATATATATATATATATATATATATATATATATATATATATATGAGAGTATAAGAGAATATTGGAGACAGTTTTTTTCATCACTCAGGGATCACTCACAAAAATACATATCCTCACTCACTGACCAGACGGATAGACATCATACACACTCACTCATACACTTCCCCTCATCTGCACCCATTCACTCTCATTCTCTCACCTTCACACACGGAAAACATAGTAGTTGTTTGAACTTCTGAAAATACAAGAGCAAAAGAAAAATAGCAGAGTGATTCCGATAATACTTCAATAATTTTGGGCTTTCAAGTTGTTGTTGGATTTACAATTGAAGTTGTTGTTGTACTTCTGCTGTTTGCTGTCTATTTGTAGCTGAATTTCATCCTTTCTTCTTTTCAGACCTTTACTTAGTGTTGGACTGTCGTATAGGTATGTTCAAGTACCCCTGTAGTTTTAAATTTAAAGTTATGAATGAAATCAAATTGTTCATTGCTTATGCTTCGTGTGGTTAACATATTTAATAGTTCAATGTGCTTGCATCTCTCTTCCTTTTAATTTCTGAAATCCTGGATGTAGTATACTTGGATTGATCATTGTTAATGAGTCATGTATTAATGATTATTTGGTTGTTTCTGCTCCAATATCTGTTTCAATTTCCTTGCTGGTTGTAGTTTAGTTAAGCCTTAATGGAAATTATTTGTAAAAGTAATCCAGTAGCTACTGGTGGTCATTTATGCCATTGAAACATGCTGAAAGTATTCCTGCAGTGATATAGAACATAATATGCTGAAAACAGTGTTTACTCGACACAAAAAGAACATTAGTTAAAACTTTCGAGTTAATTAAAATAGGAAGCAGTGTTTTATCTCATCTCTTATGTTTCTGATTAATGAAAAAATGAGATCTAAAGAAGGGAACAGGGAAAAGACCATTGATTCTGATACTAATGTGTTCTGCAGGAATTGGGACAACTATTTTGGGAATTCAGAGATTAAAGCTAGAAAGATTTGTAATAATTTAGTTTGTCAGTTTTATAATTATTCAGCAATCTGTTTAAATTAGTTGAGAATTTGTAATTAATTTTTCTTTTGTTTCCCGCAATTGTATGAGTTGTATTTAATCTGGTACAGTTCATGTAAATGAACGTATGCTGAGTTATATTTCTCTTGTGATGTTTGGGCTGTATTTGTAGCCTAGTTCTAAAAACACAGCTTTGTTTGAGGCTGGACTGGGCCTGACTTTAGGACTAGCTCATTTCAGTGGTATCCAGTCCCAAAATTTGATAACCATTTCTGATTGCAAAAATAATTTGTTAAATTCGATATAAGGCTATTTCTGAAACTAGTGGCCATATAATTAGTAACGATCACCTATGGCCCTTTTAATAGTTAAATACAAGTCAAATAATTAAGTCTTAAATGCCTTGAACTTTCGTAGCTTGCTTTTAGGCACGATTAACAATATTGTGACTATGGGTACGGTTCCCATGACATAGTACCAATACCAATTTCGTGGGTGCCTTTTAGGTGACTCGATTTAATAAATTCAAATAAGAAAAGCGTTCAAATAATTTGAGGTGCGCTACGCCAGCTAGAATTTCAAAATGCATGGCTCTCACTAATAAATACTAAAAAATCCTTAGAAAACCGAGGCGTGCTATTTAGTGAATTTCATGGCCCTCAAAAAGTTAAAAACGCGTAGTTGCTTTAGGCACGTTATTTTAATAACTCAATTTTCTAAACTCGGGTGCGTGTTTATGTGACCCAAATCCAAATCTCAACGTTAAATTAAAACTTGGTACGGGTAACGGGTGCATTTATGTGACGTGGTCCGTGACATATTTTAATTAATGTTGCAATTCTCCAATAATCACAAAAGCGGTTAAAGTTAAATATACCATAGGCTAAAAACATGTATTAAAATCAGGTAATAAGCCGAATATAACAGTTGAGCGACCGTGCTATAATCACGGAATCCGAGGGTGCCTAACACCTTCCCTCGGGTTAACAGAATTCCTTACTTAGAATTTCTGGTTCGCAGATTTCATAAGGAAAATCGAAATTTTTTCCTCGATTTGGGATAAAAACCGGTGACGTGGGACACCAATTAAATATTCCAAGTGGCGACTCTGATAAAATTAATTAAATAATCTCATTTCGAATAATGTCACTTTAATTGGAAAAACTCTTTTATATACTCTTCGGGGGTATACGAAAAGGAGGTGTGACAGGGTGTAGAAACGACATACAAAATATATACAAGTAACATAATTGTATATAAATTGTAGTTTTTGACTGGAATTCTGTACGAAAAAATTGTTTTTAAGCTGTAGATAATTGATAAATAAATTATAAATTTTGACCGAATTTGTATATATTTTGTAAAAAAATATTAATTACGTCCTGTAAATAAAAAAAACTTAAACAAAATTGGGTAAATAATTTAAAATCTTGTATATATACGAAAAAGTCACTTAAGTTTAAGGAAATATTTGCTCCAGTGGCCTCACTACCAAAAATATTGACTTTTAGCAATCACCCTTTAACGCTCCGTTCCAGAAAATCAATTCTAAAATTAACAATAGTCAGAGGATAATATCTTTTAAAATCATGATAACTGGTCGCTAAAACTAGAAAAATAGCCGCCACAAGAAAAAGGCGCTAATTTAATATCACACACTCTCTTTTTCTCTTTTGTGAGGAAAGAGTAGAATACGCATCAACATTAGACTGGGCAGCTTCCGAGTCCACTCGAGACTCTGTCGCCACAAGTCGGGAAGCGTGTAGATGTTCCGAGAGAGCTTCGATCAGGTTTGTTACCGGTTAAATTTCGAATATTGTCTGCGCTCTTCGTTGCTTTAATGACCAATTCACTGGTGTTATTATGTCTATAATATGGTGCTGTTGATTTGGATTGTTTACTGAGTTCAGAATTTGATACGCTTTTGTCGTAATATTAGGTTTGTGGAGATTAATATGCGCGGTTGTATTAGATTGTTTGAAGGGTTGCTGCTATTTCTTTGTACTAAACTTTTGGGAGATTGATTGGTCATTTATTGGTTTCACTCTCATAGAAGTCATCTAGAGTTGCACACCGTCTGTTCGACTAATTGGCTGTCTGAATTTTGAAGCCTTAGAACTGACCATCTTTTTGTCCCATGTGAATGTGAGTAACCATGGGCAGAGGCGGAGGCAGAATTTCAAGCTTATGGGTTTATCCTAATCTTTTTAAGGTATTGTGATCTAAATAAATAATTTATACATATTTAATCAATCTTTTAAAATATATATAAAATTCGAACCAAAGCTACTGAATTCGATCTAACTCGTACTCTAGCTTCGCCCCTGACCATGGGATCAGTTCTATGGTAATGTTTTCCGGACACTGGTTTAATGGAAAATCAATTTAGATGTGGGATGAAGTACACCTTTTCTGAAAGAGCGCTGTTTGGAGAGACAAAGACGATGAGTAGGGGGTATTCATGATAGTTTCTAATAAGGGCTCTGATTGTTGTAGTACACTTTTTATCAGGGGCGGAACTATAGTTCACCCTGCTATGTTCGGTTATGTATTTATTTTAAAAAAATTATCGAATATATATAATTTATTAATTTAAAACTCATTTATTAATTTAAAACCAATAATTTTAACAGATTAAATTTCTAAACCCATACTCTTGCATTTTATGAAAGAGCGCTGTTGTTTGGAGAGACAAAGATAATGAGTAGGGTATTCATGATAGTTTCTAATAAGGGCTCTGATTGTTAGTCGACGAATCTCTGTTTCCACAGTACAGGTTCTAACTGATATACAACTATACTAAGTGAAAAGAAGGGCTCTGATTGTTAGTACAGTTCCTATTTATTGGTTGAAACTATATATGCTAATTAGTAGTACTGTTTTCTTGTTAAAGAAGAAGATAAAGAATCCCTAATCACACCTCCCCCAACTTGAACTTGGAAGACGTAAGGCAGTGAAGTAGCTTACCCTCCACCCACTGGGAAAGTTGATCCACAACGCCTACTTGATATCATCATTCTTCATCACAGGGAGAGTTACCTTTATGCTTATACCGCTTCCCTTCAATGAAACCATTCTTGGTTACATTATCTGACGAAGAGTTAACCTTTTATTGAAGTATTCACGATTACATGATCAAATATATTACATAAGCTTCAAAATGAACCAAAAAGGCACGAGATTGCTTATATATTGAAAAAGTATTCACTCAACACCACATGAACGAACTACTGGCGATGTTCTGAAAGACACAACCAGGAGACAACCAGGTCATGTTCATGCTGTTTTAAGGAATGTTCTTTTCCTCCGTGCGTAAGGACCCTGCTCCTCTTCCTCGGTTTCTTCTTCTTGATGCCTTCTTTCCATTTCTTCTTCCTGTCTCTTAGCTGCTTCTTCTTGTCTCTCAGCTTCTTCTTGCCTTCTTTTCTCAGCCTCTGTTGCCGCCTCCTCTTCTCTTCTTCCTCCTTCCTCCTCCTCCTCCTCTCCCCTCTCTCCTCTCCTTGCTTCCTCCTCTTCTTCTTCATGTCTCCTCGTTTCCTCTCCCTCCCTCCTGGCTTCCTCTGCTTGTCTTTCCCTTTCTGCTTCCTCTTGTTCCTGTCTCCTTCTAGCTGCTGCTTCCTCCTCTCTCCTACTTGCTTCCTCTGCCTCTCTCTGCGCTTGTTCCTCCCTCCTCCTCGCTGCTTCTTCCTCTCTCCTTCTTGCTTCCTCTGCCTCCCTTTGTGCTTCTTCCTCCTGCTGCCTTCTAGCTACCTCTTCCTCTTCTCTTCTCCTCGCTTCTTCTGCCTCTCTCTCAGCTTCTTCCTCCTGTTGCCTTCTAGCTGCTTCTTCCTCTTCTCTCTTCCTAGCTTCCCCTTCTTCTTGTCTCCTTCTGATTTCTTCTTCTTGCCTCCTGGCTTCCTCCTCTTCCCTTCTCCTGGCTTCTTCTTCTTGTCTCCTCCTTTGTTCCTCTTTCTCCCTTGCTGCCTCCTCTTCTCGTCTTCTTGCTTCTTCTGCCTCTCTCTCTCTTCTTTCTTCTTCAGCCTTCCTTGCTTCTTCCTCTTCCTTCCTTCTAGCTTCCTCTTCTTCCCTCCTTCTTTCTTCCTCCCTCTGTCTTGCCTCCTCTTCTTCCCTTCTCCTTTCTTCCTCCTCTGCCCTCCTCCTTTCTTCCTCCATTAATCTCACTTCTTCTTCAGCACAAGATGTACACTCCAGTATGACTGACTCACCCTGTGCCTCCAGAATCCGATCGATTGTTGTGTTAGTCACATTAAAGGAAGCTGCCAAGATTTGCCTATCCAGTGTTCGGAGGACTGAAGCCTTCCCTGTTAGGTACTGAGGATGATGTCTCTTTGTAGTTGTACTAAAACCAACAAAGACAAATGAGTTGTTGTTGAAAGCCATTTGAGCCATAGGATGAAACCTTGGCACTGCAAATACATCCCCTTCTTCCACCTTAAACCTCATGTTTTGGCATCCTTGCTTTGTTCCAGAGCTTGAGCAAACTACCTTTACCATTCCTTCTCCTTGCAATGCTATTCCTATTTCAGTTGCCGTTGGATTCCAGTGTGGGGCCATCATTGATCCCTTGGTTAAGTTCACTACATAAATACCAACGTGGGAACCCTTTAATGAGGGTAATTTTTTCCGTGTAATTACAGTGCTCCAGCCATTGCAATTCTCAAAATCTGGTTTCTCTTTGAAAATGTTGAACAATTCAGTCTTCTTTTTATTGCTTTGGGAGTCGAAGAAACCGTGACCACCCCTTCCTAGAAGGCTTTTCATAAATTGAGCCTCCATTTCCCACAGGGTCTTTTTTGTTGTCTTGGGCACACCATGTATGATGGCTGGTACTTCTGTCCCATTCAACACTTCATCTATCACATCCTCTGGTACCTTCACAAAGAAAGTTTTGCATACAGTCACAATTTACCCCTTAACATGACTCTCTTTATTAAATTATCCAAAAAAAAAAGGGAAAAAAAGAGAGAGAATACAAAATGAATTTAAGTTATAGTCTAACAGTATAACAAATTTTTATACTGAACGTTGCAATTTAACCTACTTCCCTAATATATTAGACTTTATATGAAGAGTTAAAAATTATATATTAATAGTGCACAAAATTTAATACTATCAATTATATGTTCAAATTAAATAGAGGGAAGCTACATGAAATGCCGCCTGGAGAACTTTCCTATCGAATCCAAGAACCATATCACGGATGCTGGAGTATGGTCCGGACAACGGCTCCTGCATATATACGAGGAAATTCATTTTTGATCAAGAAAAATGCAAAATCAAGTATTAACATAAAAAATGGATGAGAACAAAGAATATTACGCTCAAATCATCCCCTGAATTGGCAAAGATGGAATAAACTCTAAGTTTCTGTCGCGCAGGCTCTAAGTTGCTCTCTATGAAGAAAATAGTTCCAAAGGGCAGCCTGAAAACATCTCCAATTCTTAAATCCACCGACTTTTGTTCAGTTTCATCCATCCAAGTCAGCCTTCCCGACCCTTCAATCATCATTCCACCGAAATATAGTTGAATTTATCAATAAAACAAATAAAATGAGACAGATTAAGTGAAGAAGAGAGGACAGAAATGATGTAAAATCAATACCAGTGTGGACATAGAAGACCATATCTGCATGTAGAACAACAGGAAGGAAGAGGGAATTGGGCTCCAATGTGATGAACTGAAGATGATAGGAACCGGTGATTCCATCAGCTACTCTGACTGAAGAGACCTCCCCATTTTCAGTTGAAACTACTGATTTTCTTTCTCCTCTCTTCACCAGAGGCCCCAAACCCCATTCCTTACCTGGGTTTATTCCTTCTCGCTCACTCAAAGCTGTTACATTGATCGCCACATTACTGATAATAACCATGAACAGCAGAAACTTGAACAAGATTCTGCAACACTGAAATGGCGTCCAGACAGATTTTTTATCCGACATTGCCTTTAATTTTTAAACAAACATTCACAGTCCTGACGATCACTGGCAGTGAGAAAAGAGGGAGTAAAACACGAGGTTTTGAAGAAGGAAGATGCGAGGGAGGGGAGTTACGTGGCTTTTGCATGGACACGTGCTTGTTTCTACTTGACACGTGGCTTCCTTTTCTGACTGATGATTCCTTCCATCCGCTGCTCTTTGACTTTTTCCGTACTGTTTCCATTTAGGAGCTTATCTTCTTGTTCATTTCCATCAGTCTTTCGGCCTAATAATCCTTATTATCTTCTAGCTCATGTATTAGAGACATCTTTTATCTTGAATAATGAAAAATTAATTCAGATAGCTGTCCATCCTATTACTTAAATTAAAAATAATCGATGAATATATGATATATTCATAATTTATATATTATATGTGTATAATTAATGCATAATTTATATATATCATTAAAAAAAAAAATTAATATTGACTGAATATAAAGATCTCTTGAATAATTGCATAGCGAAAAGAAGGTAAAATGAGGATACAGACGCAACTTACTTACTCGATGTAGGGAAGTCATAATTTAGATGGAACGGATTTTACTTCAAAAGAGTCGATGCCAAAATATACAAGTTAAGTCTACCTTTATTAATTTTCTGCATAATATATAAAATTTCTATCAGAGAAATAGATTTTATCGAACTCACAAACTCATTATTAACCGGTGATTTGTCGAGCTAACTAATTCATAGTTAACCAGTCGCTTGTTAATCGGTACATTGGATACTACAGTTTGTTCCGCGTAGCTGAGTCAATAATCTTCAACAAGGGTTTTCGAATCTATAACTGCCTCACATTTTATTATGAGGAAATTGCAAATTCTAACGATTCTGAGTCAGCTGTCTAGTAGAGAATTAAGAAAGACATTTCGTTCAGGACCATCGTTTGTTAGACTTAATCTCCTTAGAAACTGGAAGTGGGCCTCGAATTTCTTTGTCTTTCCACAAGGTCCGGCTCTAATCTGGAGAAGCCAAATTTTCGTACGTTTACCCACATAGATAGTCTTGAATTTTTGTCTTTATTTTTCCATTTTAAGTTTAAGAAGTGTTATTCGTCGCTTGCTTTATGATAATACTTTTAACTTTTGCTCTTGAAATTCCGCCCATGGGACAAACGAAGTTAAAAGATAAAAACCACTTCAAAAAATGTCATATTTCTGCAATTTTAACTTGCAATCATAGATGTTGGGTGTTGGAAACTTTTAAGTTCTTCATAAACACAATTGAAAACCATTTGGTTACCGAAAAGCATATTTTGATTTCTGAAAATCAAACGAGACGTTTCTGAAGTAAATTTTATGAGGAAAAGAATTTGCTATGAGATGAGACAAAGCATAACATGCAAGTTTGCTTATTCACCACATTATATTAAATCATGAAGATATGGTCAGGATTGGACTCCAGGAAGGACTGTACAGTGAAGATAAATGGACTTATGGTTTCAAATTCAGCAACATTGTCCACTAATGAAGTGCAAATCTGTGTGGGTGAAACTAGTAATAACCATACACTGGGTGGCAGAAAATGGGCCATTTTTTAGCTCATCGCTTTGGATCGTCTTTTCCAATGAGGCCCTTATAAATTCATCAATAAGCCTACCTCGTATCAGCATAAGTTTCAACGTAAGATTTAAACAATGTAATTTATGAAAGATTTTAATATATTGCTAAGTATTTGATATTTTCTATTATAAAAAAAAAAAAAAAGTTTCAGTATACCTCAGTAGACAGCTATCTGACTATTTCGAATTTTATTATATTTGATGTCATTCCAATTGGATCTCCCATACTTCATTGTTTGGCATGTAAAAGAATAAAATCTTAGGATAAATCAAGAATGCGTGACTCTTGTAAATCTATAAAGTGCTTTTATATTTTCACCCCTTGTAAGCATCACGAGGTAAAGTTTATAACTCATTCTATTTTATACGATGAAGATGTAAAATAGAATTCATAGGTATATGCCTCACTGTTGAATTTTATTTCTATAAACTTTTGGGACCACTGTGTCAAACCTTTTTAGCCATTTGGAAGGAAGACCATGGAAAATATAAACAATGACACATGCGAAACGTGGAAGGACTCCTATATATATGATGGTAAAAGCAGAGTGATCAAAAAGATAACTAAATGAATCTAATGGGTATTTTGCAAAGTGAAATCGACGTATCGTAACAATCCATATAAATATAGAAAAGGACCACCATTCATCCTATGTTTTTGCCTCGCCCTTTTTGTTTAGTTATATTAATCACATAGACTAGATAGAAGATGCCCCGCCCTATCTCCACCACCACCCCTTCCCCTTCCAAGCAAGAAAAAGTAGAAAAATTATGTTAAATTTTTGATAAATTGTGTGAAATATCCCATATGAAATTTTAAAGTATTGGAGATATGATGATATTTGTTCATTTATTTATATATTTCCTTCTTCAACAAACTCTTATATTTGGGTATGGTTATTTTTCTTGGACTAAACATAAGGAATATTTTTGTTCACGAGTGACAATAAGATATGAATTTTGGACATCTGCCTATAGTTTTTTGTTCTAACAGTAGTGTCAAAATTTGTTTGCATGCATTTTAATTAATTTATTAGGTACTAATTATTTCTTACCAATATTTGTATTAAATAATTCAGTTTATAAAAAGTTAAGCAGATGAGAAGAAATTCTCAAGTATCTTTTATCTTTGTTGGCTTTGAACCTTAATTTTCCATACTCTTGACACATTTCATTGACTACAAGGCCGCACCTATAGGTGTCTAGGATTTCTATCAATTCTGCACCATGTTAAATTTTGCGACTTATTAATTTCGCCTAAAAGCTTAATACGTTGAAGAGAGAGAGAGAGTAATTTTATTTCGTTATTTTAGTTTAAAACAAACTTTATATCCTGAAAATAAAAAGGAAAAACAAAAACAAAAAAGTAGGTATTGATGAGTCATGAAAGCATGGCTGAATCACCTCCACAACTACTGTTTCAAATCCTTTTGTTTTGCGCCTTTTCTTTTGGGGGAGAGTTGGCTCTGTATGTCCTGAATGGTGGCATGACATATCTTTTTCTTCATGAGTGGTATTAATCACAACTCAGAATCTCAACCCAACCCCCCTTTGCTTTTGTAACTTTGAAGCCTTCTCTTCCTTTTCCACCGCGATCTGTCCCATCTACTTACGAACCTTAACTCCTAAGTACTTGACTTTTTTTTCACTATTCATTTCTCCATACTTTATTTCCTAAATCACGTTTATGAATGTTGTTATACTATTGTTAATATCTTCCTTTTGCTTTTCTTTCTTAATATAATATTTATGGTAATTAAATGTACCACCGAATATGACCTAGCGATCAATGAGGTAGGAGAACAATATAAAAAATTAAGATTTACATCTCAGCAAAGTCAAAAATATTAAGTTATCTCTTCTCATCTACCTAAATTTCGAAAGACAAAGTTATCTAGATACAACTAGGAGGTAACAAGTGCATATTAGGATAACCGAGATGTGAGATGTGCGAGCTGATCCAGAGACCATTATTAAAAAAACACTTATATTTATCATTATTAAAGGTCCTTTTCGAACTTGAGTGAGAATATTTTTCAGGAGTCCCCTGACGTCATTAGAAATTTATACGTAAAAAAGTTGGTTTGATTTTCGTAATATTCCAAAAGAGAGATAAATTAATGGGAGATGCTTTGCATGATTGAATGAAATGTTACAGTGCTTTCACTTTCATAAGTTTGTCAATCTGGATTGTCATCCTTCTATTAACATGTCCTATTGAAAATTAGAGGGAATAAGGTGATGCTAAATTCAAAGTCGAACCCTCACCACTTGTAAGAAATATGAGGTTGGCTAATTTCTAAGTGTTATCCCCTTCGCCTTAGAACATTATATTTCTTTTTAGCACTATATCAATGGAGTCTTGTGTAAATTTTACTCCAGTTGATTTGTGTTTCAATTTGTCCCCTCATTTTCCCCTCCCCCACCACCTACTAAGAAAAAGAAAAAAAAGACTTCAACTTTAAAGACCCTTTTCCTACCAATTCATGAGGCATATTATTTGCTGTAAAATGGTGACACGCACTATCCATGGTGCTAGCTAGTACAGACCCTAACGTGTAAAAAAAGTTTTACAAAGTTTTTATATATATACCAGGATATGGGTTTGATATGTCTCCCAACAATTGACGGCGGATCTAAAGTTTAAATTCAATGAGTTAACATCAAAATTATGAATTATTTGAGAATGTAAATTCGATATTTAATATTCATAGTACTATTTTTATAAGATTTCACACACACATATGTGTGTATATATATATAAAGAAACTAGTCCGCCTCTACTAATAATACAAAGAAGCTAAAAAGAAAAAACTAGGGTTTGACTCCTTTGTTAGTCGGGTATATATTGAACCCAGGTCCGGACAAGTTGAGCTTTTTCGTAAGGAGCACTTGGAAACAGAGAGCATAAGACGAACAGATTATTTTTGGAGAAAAAAAACCAAATTCTAAAGGGAAAAAAATGAGTAAGTATACAGATTTCAGTACGATATATATGTGCTTGATTTTGGTTTCTTCTATTTTTTTCCAATTCAGCTATAACTCTATAAGGTTATGCCCCTTGACCTTTAAAAATCACAAAGTAAAGAAAGCGAACTGCAGCTTTGCTATAAAATGAACTTTACTATGTTATCATTGTTGTAAAGCGATAATGATTTGGAGCAAAAGCTTAAGCATAGAAATCCTTGAATGATTACACCACTTTTGTTTGGATCCTTTTAAAATAACCGTTCAGACTTTGTCATCTTTAAAAATTACTAAAATCCATGACCAGAGAGCAAAACAAATTTATTAATGCCTAAAATAAAGCATGATTAAGACATGACAACTTTCTAAAGTATTAGTAAAATGCAAGACCATTAGCTTGACGAAGACATGAGTGCTTTGTAATCCTTAATTTAATATCATATGTCAAGTTTTTAATTATAGGAAACAGTAGAACAGTCATGACAAAAGTTAAAAAAGAAGCTTTTTCATATTTAGTTTCTTCTTCTTATTTAATTTTTTTTTTTTTTTTTTTTTTTGGTGTGCTTGAACAACAGAAGGAAGGGGAAGAACATTTGATGAGATTAGAATTGTTGCATTTAAATGGTACTGCAGGGCGAAATTACTTCTTTCTTCCTTTTTTTTTTTAAAAAAAATCTTTTTTGTAATTTGTGTGCATAGTAAACAGCATATATGATGGAAACTTAACTTAGTAACAGTGGTTCAAGAGCTATTAAATTCGAACTAAAAACATGATTCATTAATACTCGTGAGATCTTTTGATCATGGTGTGAGTCCTTTTTTTCCTTTTTTATTAATCAATAAATTTTTTGTCCTTTTTCTTTGTTCATTACTTTATCTAGTCTAATACGCAATGAAAAGATGAATTGATTGGTCAATTATGAGTATACTATCACCCATTAACCAACAGAAGAATATATTCTCCTCCTCCTTCCATCCAACGCGTCTCTTACGCGAGATGAAGCTAGGATTTTGAGTTTATAAGTTTAAGATTCTAAAAAGATAAAAAAAAAATTTTAAATATTACTAATACATATTAAATGAATTTTTAAATATAAATACAAAATTTAGATCAAAGTTAGTAAATTCTGTCGGCAAGAGCACTATAGCTCCACCTCTGCCTACGTTGCATCCTTTATTCATCATGCTACACGCAAATGCATTGCAGACAAAAAGGAGTCTAGTGGGCCCAATGATGGGCTCCTCCATGTCCAATAGGGTCACTTGTAGGGCCCAATGATGGGCTCCTCCACGTCCAATAGGGTCACTTGTAGGGCCAGTAGAGAGTCCATAAGCTTTTATAAAAAAATTTGAAAAAATACCAGCTACGTCCATTTATAAGTAGTTTATTACAAAAGTTGACTAATTCATAAAATATTAGTAATATTAGCCAATTAGCTATTTTGTAACCAAAAAAGTCAATTTTTTGCTTTCTTTTGAGTGGGTGTTATCAGAATAGATTGGGTACATTTTAAGGAGCTTGAATCTCAGTTTTGGGATGATTTTGTGGAGTTTTGAGGTGGTTTGAATTGAAAATTCGAAGTAGAAGGTGAACATGAAAAAATGATATGTGTATCAGTTTGTGTATCACATATGTATCAAATGTGTATTAGATGTATATCCATGTATACCTACGTATGAGATATATGCGTGATACATGTTTGATACGTGTGTCGCAGAAAAAATTCTGAACTCGATTTTAACTACAAGTTTTGATACCAAATCAGTCCAAATCACCTTCAATCTTCCTTAATTTTTGTATATTGACTTATCTATATGTTTTAATAAATCTCAACCATATCCATTGAAAAAAAATGCCTTTTTGCTTAGATGTTTGGAATCTTCTATATATATTTTTTTGTATTTCAGCACTTTATTTTGCTACGTCATCCACAAAATTTCATATCCGTCTTGCATCTGATGTTGATAATCACGCTTGAAAATATGGAAAGAGATCTTTATGTATGATTCTTGGAGAGAAAGAATTTTATTTCTTTGTTTTTTTTAATTTTTATATGTGCTTGGCTAGTTTTGATAAGTCTATGATTAATGGTCACGGGTTAATAAACTGGGATTTTTTAAGAACATTTAGGTAAGATTCCCAAGCTTTTTTTAACTTTTTAAGGGGGGGTTTCCTTTTCTTTAGTTAGGCCCGATTTGAGGCTGATCTGATCCGATCAGATCCAACGGTGACTTTTAGATGGAAATTCCAAGATGCTTACTGTCCAGAAGGATCATCGGACGATCCACATGCGATCTCCAGAATCCTTGTAGAGTCTCCTGGATTCGAATAAATTTTTGACTAATATTAATGTTGATATGAATTATTTGGGTAACTTTGCGTTGCATTATTGTTAGTGGGCAGGGTTTAATTAATATGCCATAGACTTTGCTTCACTGCTCAGTTTCTATTGTCTTTTGCTTCCTCTAGTGGACTTTCTTTGAGTGGGCCCTCTTCTTTTACTCTACATAACTGTGGACTATGGAACTTTAACAGCCCAAAAGTTGACCCCTTTTTGTCTTTTTTATGCATAATCATTTAAGATTTAAGTTAATACTACCAAAATAATTCCCAATTTCTTAAATTATTTATTAGCTTAGTTTAATTTGTAATAGTAACTTAGTTATTATTTTTGTCGTGTTACCAAGATATTTATCATAGGATTTACCTATTATTACATTATAATTTACCTAATTATACACATCATTCTTTACACCATCAATACATATAACATGGAGTATATGTTAATGCTTCACTGAAAGTATGACAGAATTTTTGTACATCAGTGTAATTTCGGTATAAACAATATAATTTAACATGTTGTAGAGGCTATTCAACTAATTACCTTATTTTTCATATTATTAGTTTTACTTATTAAGGTTACGTTTAAGATGACTTTTTTGTTTTTCTTTCCAGCACTTTTAAGACCACTTGATAGCAAAAAAATTGTACAAGCCAGTGCAGCCTTGCAGGGGTGGATGCACATGGAAGGGGTGGATTTAGGTGAAACATCCTCCGCTTTCTAAATTATGTAAAATATCGGTGAATTTTAGTTCACATACTTAAATTAATATGAGTGAATCCAATCTCAAGTGAGCACTTTAGTGCACTGATAGGAAGGGGCACCTTCTACCTTTTAGTCTGGAGGTTCAATCCCAGTACTCTTTGTCATTTTAAATCATATTTTAATTAATAAATAGGGTTAAACCCCGTATTCATGCCGCTTTAATTAAACACACTTTTTTTTTCCTTTTTTCTATTGGTTACACTTTTTTTTTTCCCTTTTTATTAGCTACATATTTTTTTTTCCTTCTCTTTTTTTAGTCATTGTTTTGACTTTTAAAATTTCTAACCAAAAATACTTCCTCTTGAAATTTTGGGTTTTTGCCACTTATGGTACACTAATAATGCTCTTGAAATTTTGAATACGCCTCTGAGCCACTGAATATACATGTTGCATTTATTATGAGTTTTACCAGCTTGAACTGATCAAAAGTACAATTAATGTCTTTCAAACTATTTCAGACAGTAAGTAGGTATAATGTCTTTTTTCGAATTTTCTCAGCTCTTCTTATATTCCTTTTCACTAGGAATATGTTGATGTGATAATTGACCCGTTGCAATGTTTGATCCTCTCGTTCACGCCCGATTAGATGCACTTCTACCCAATTCAGTTGTTTTTACAAACAAGAGTATTCATAAAAAAAAAAAGATAGCATGTGCACGAAGTATTAGCGTATTGTGGGAAACGGCCGCACTTGAAGGATGTGATATGTAGGCAATGACTAATTCACGATTCGATTCCGTGAATTATAAATCACACAAAAATAACTTTATCGTTGCTCCAAGACTTTCTTTCAAAACAAGAGTATTCGTCCTTTTTAGGCGAGGTCGAAAATTTTAATATTAGCACTTCCTTTTTTTGTTTTTACATTCATTTTTAAACATGATAAGAGCGTCAAGAAAAATACTACTGACTACCACCAGATACAAAAGTGGAACGAAGCCTCAGGTTAATTTGTTAATATGCACTGTACATATATTGCCTTCGTTCCTTGAATATTCGATTTTCCAGTATCGTAGTACTAGCTCTTATTAAAGCTTAATATATATGTTCTCGAAACCCTACCTCTAAACTATATTCGATTTTCATTTTTTGTTTATAAATGTTTTTTTGTTTAAAGTATATATAGTAGACAACCTTTTATTTTTTGTTATTTTAGGTGAAATTTTAGAGTAACAAAGGTTAGTGTTTACTCGTGTCATAACCTAGCGCGAAAAATAGGACCTTCTGATTATTGTATGTCTTGAACAATTCACATATAATTTAATTACTTTACTATGACAAAATAATTTTGTAGCTTTAAGTTCTGTGGTAATAACTGAATTGATTTAACATACCGCTAAATAAAAAATGCAGCTCAAATAAAAACCGGAAGTTAATTAATCACTTAATGCTACCTTAGCTTAATTACTTAACTATTTTCTTCTGAGAAGGTCAGTATATTAACTATTTTGCATCTATCGAATTTGCGTGCTATTGGCTTTAAAAGAGGAAGAGCATAGAAAGCAGAGCAATACTTTTGAACAGATTATTGTAATTACTTTGAATACATAGTCGAGTAATAACTGTAATAACTTTGAAATGGATTAGTTAACTAAGAAGGAAAAAATAATACTATAACTTTACTGAGAAAGAGCTGCTATATATCTTGTTTCAACAACTATGCATTGTAATCGTTTTTCTTGTTTGATTTCGTTACTTAAATTAACTTGCACACTTACACATATATAAATCAAAAAAAATAATAAAAAGAATAACTACGTACTTTGAATTAGTTAAAGGAAGGACAACACATTAAATTTGAAGACATGCTAACCAGCAATTAGATTGGTATGGGAAGATTGAACGTAAGAAATACTAATAAAGTGTTTGGAAAAGTATAGAAAAGCCTTCTTTTTCCCTTTCTTTCTTTCAAGTACAAAAATAAAGACTTCACATACACGCCTCTAATCTTACAAAAAGATAAATCAGTCACTTCAGACTCGTGTCCTGCATGTTCCTATCCCTACAACACATACATGTATGCAATGCATGTAATCACACCCATCCCTCAAATTAAAGGCCGGTGGTGGAGCCACCTTATCACGAGAGGAGCCAGATGACTCCCTTGTTCAGAAAAGCACACCGTGTAGCTAGATAAAAAAAATTAAAAAGTATATTTTGTCTCGACTTTTTAATTTCTTAACGTGTTTACTTCTTTATATTTTGACACCTCTTAGTAAAAATTTTGAGTCGGGCAAGTTGAATCCCATGCATGCAATTAGGCCCGCACGCACGCAAAGATAAAAAGCCAGCAATCATCATCCTCCCAAAAAGCCTCCATTTTCTCCCAAAGTTTTCAGAGCCATTGAAGAAAGTAGAAGGGAAAGCTAAAAAGAACACACCCCACACAAAGTCTTCTTCTATTAAAGCAACTACAAACCATACGCACTACAAACACTCGCGCAAAAAAATAATTCACTCACCTGTTATTTACATAGTCTTTAGAGACTTTGGCTACGGTTACCAATAATCTTCTCTCTTTTTTCAGAGAAATGAAAGTGCCCTTTTCCTCTAATGACAACGTGAGTTCAAAACCATTGATTAGCAATAACAACAACAACAACCTCCGGAACGCTACTTTTCCGGCCGCCAACAACGGCCCTAATTTGTGCTACGAACCCAAATCAGTCCTCGAACTCCGCCGCAGCCCCAGCCCTATCGTCGAGAAGCAGGTGATAACAAATCCCGATTTCTCCGCCCTTTGCGGCGGCGACGATCCTCTCCAGCTAGGAGATCATGTTCTGAGCAACTTCGAAGATTGGGATTCTTTGATGAGAGAACTTGGCTTACAAGACGATTCTGCTTCACTTTCAAAATCTAACCCTCAACTCAGCCTTACACAAAGCGAGTCGCTGACTCAGTTCCATAATCTCTCCGAATTCTCAGCTGACTCGACTCAGTTCCCTACATCTGATTTTTCTTTCTCCGAGAATTTCCCTCAGCAATTTCAATCAGTGAATCAGGGAAATTACATTAACGCCCTTGATCTCTCCGGTGATATCCACCAGAATAATTGGAACGTAGGATTTGACTACGTGGATGAGCTCATTCGTTTCGCTGAGTGCTTCGAAACCAACGCTTTCCAGCTCGCACATGTGATACTGGCACGGCTCAATCAACGGCTCAGATCCGCCGCCGGAAAACCTCTCCAACGAGCTGCCTTTTACTTCAAGGAAGCACTTCAAGCCCAACTCGCCGGGTCAACTCGACAGACTCGCCCTGCCAGCTCATCCGACGTGATTCAGACCATCAAATCCTACAAAATTTTCTCAAACATATCTCCAATCCCTATGTTCTCCAGTTTCACGGCGAACCAAGCCGTGCTTGAGGCAGTCGACGGCTCGATGCTAGTCCACGTCATCGACTTCGACATCGGACTCGGAGGCCACTGGGCTTCCTTCATGAAAGAGTTAGCCGATAAAGCCGAGTGTCGTAAAGCCAACTCGCCGGTTCTTCGAATTACGGCTCTAGTTCCTGAAGAGTACGCTGTTGAATCGAGGTTAATCAGAGAAAATTTAACACAATTCGCTCGTGAACTCAATATCGGTTTCGAAATAGATTTTGTTCTAATTCGAACTTTCGAGTTGTTATCCTTCAAAGCAGTAAAGTTCATGGACGGAGAGAAGACAGCGGTGCTTTTATCCCCCGCTATCTTCCGGCGGATCGGATCAGGGTTTATCAACGACCTCCGTCATATTTCCCCTAACATGGTGGTACACGTGGACAGCGAAGGGCTGATGGGTTACGGAACCGCGTCGTTTCGTCAGACGGTGATTGATGGGTTGGAATTTTACTCTACGTTGCTGGAATCACTAGAAGCAGCAAATATTGGTGGCGGGAATTGTGGGGATTGGATGAGGAAAATTGAGAACTTCGTGCTGTTTCCGAAGATAGTGGAGATGGTGGCTGCAGTAGGGCGGCGAAGTGGTGGATCGTGGAAGGATGCGATGGTGGCTGCCGGATTCCGGCCGGTGGGATTAAGCCAGTTTGCGGATTTTCAAGCGGATTGTTTATTGGGGAGAGTACAGGTTAGGGGATTCCACGTGGCGAAGAGACAAGCGGAGATGTTGCTGTGCTGGCATGATAGGGCCCTAGTAGCCACGTCAGCTTGGAGGTGTTAATAATAAAAACTACTAACCCTAAACTAGTTGTAATAATAGCAGTGATTTCGATCTTTAGCTATATGGATTTAGTTTTAGGGGTGGGGGTAGCATAACAACAGATAAAACTCAAAAGAAACTTTAAGAAGCATGCCTTTTTGTTTTTCTCAATTCTGTTGGTACTATCTTTTAGCTTAATTTCGAGTGTCAGGTTGGTCTCTCTAATTAGTGGATAAATGCAATGTGTAACCTTTTTCGCTGTTAATTTCAAAGAAATCTCCCAGCGCATCGCCTTGTTTCTTCTTTTCCATGAAAATACATCGTCATGTTCAATTAGGAGTAATAGATTGTGACTGGTGAATTATTCCCAGAACATTTCATTAAAAGATAAAGTTAAACCTATGTATAGTCAATCAGGTAGATTCCATAAACTAGCTGCCGATTAGTAAATAATTCAATCAATTAACATTTCAAACCAAGAAATGGAAAAACAAAAGTAGTATGAGTTCACAAAGACTCTATGGCTGAAAAATAAAAATAAAAAATATCAAAATAGTTCTGATAATTCACTAAATTTATTACTTTAATCCGAAATATTTAATTACTTTGACTGGATAAGTTTTACCAAGGGAATAATTAAGTCTAGGAGAAGCACTTAAGCAATATGGTATTATCACATAATAAACTAGCATTTGGATATAGATTTGATTGTAACTTGAAAAAAGAGTTTTTAAAGTTGTGTTAAAAAATAATTTTTGAAAGTTAAAATTGTGTTTTGGACTTTGGACATGCATTTTATTTGAAGAAAAGAAGTTTTGTGAGTAGAAGAAAAATTTCACCCAAAAACTGTCCTAAACCAGTTTTACGAGAACTCGGAAATTTTTAAAATTTTATCCCAAAACATGATCATATTTCATAAACAAACAATATTTTCAATTTTAAAACAATTAAAATAAAATAAAATCTATTACCAAGGGGAGCTTAGTCGTCTAAAAAATATTGCAGACAATTATATAAAGTCGTAAACAATATTTTAAAGTATTACGTATATATGTACTAATATGAAAATAATTTACACTATTAATTTAACCGATTATAACAAGTAATTACCAAGTACTCCCTCTGTCTCAAATTATATATCGTTTCTCTTTTACACGTCCCATAAGAAAACATTAATTAGAAAGAGCTTGAACGATTTTACCCTTATTTATATCTTGAAAAATAATCTCTCTTTATTGAATATTTACTCAATTTAAGTACTATCTCTACCTTCAATAACAATTAGTGTTAAGGATAAAATAAAATAAAATATAATTTATAATATCTTAAACTTCAAAAATGACAAATAATAGAGATAATTATTTTTTTAAAATCATGACAGCTAATTTAAGACGGAAGGAGTACTCCTTGCTGTAGCCTCAAAAAAAAAAAAAAAAAAACAAAAGTATTCTTATCTCATGTAAATAGACTCACGAGTTGAAGAAAATGACAATACAAAATTTATATAACCAAATCTAGTTAGTTTAGAATAAAAAATAATTTGCTAGTTTTCTCATATTTCTGTCCTTAGTGCTGGCCTAAAAGATATTCCCTGCCAAAATCTCATCCACATTCAAAATATCCAATGAAAAGGAAACCATGAAGGTAAAATTCCAACAGTAGTCGATGGTGCACTCACCAGAAGACGTCTTAGGTTACATTCCAGTAATTGTAGTTAATTTAACAAAAGCACAGATTCAGACTCAACACTGGGGTTACAATTAGAAAATAAATGTTACAGTCACACTCAAAAAGGGTTAAAGGGTATAGGTTAGTAGGACAACAAACATTTCTCATTCTGCTGCACCTAGAAGCAATGAATTCTTTTGGCTCCTGAAATATTTGTGAGCAATTGTAACTTAAATCACCTACTCAGAGCCTGGCTTTTCCTTAACTAGCTTCCTCAACGTTAGATTGTAGATGAGTCGCATTGCCGTTGTCCTCTAGCTTAGACACAGCATCTGGCCCACATAAACGCGTTAACTCTTCCTGTTTTACCACCATATTCCAGCAAATATCAGTACTTTTATTTCATCTTTCTCCCTCAGAGCTGCTTGGTCAGGTTAAAAAGAACTTTGCGAGGGAAAAAATAGCACTATAAAACAAGATGAATGGATGCTGCAGCAAAAGATTTCACGATACTAATTGCCTCACATTAGTTATAACAAAATGCTATTCGAGAAGCAGCATCACACTATCCCTATAAAGTGCAAAGGTAAATGAGGGAAAGGAAATAGGGGATGACATGAAGAGGGTACTTGAGAATATTACTTAAAAATGAGGGCAACCAAATATCAAGGAGGATAAGCAATTAGAGGAAACTTAAGAAGGTATTAAGTACCTTTATCGAACTATTCTCTGAGGTAAGCTTCTCACATTCCTCAGAGAGCCGTTGGAGCTCATCTTTGAGTGAATGATTCTCGCTGCTCAAAGCTTCTACCCTACGCTGCAGCTCTTCACACTCAGCCTGCAAAAATAAGAAACAGAAAACAACATGACTGCCAGAAAATCTAAAGGAAATTTTGAGTACATTCTGAATTCCTAAGTTGCTCGGACTCGGGTGCGGATCTATAGGCCGGATCCTTCATGATATAGTTTTAGGATTCGGGGATACGGATCCAGGAACGGGTATGTGTGCGGAAATTTGGGTAAAAATAATTCAAATATCTAAAAATAGATTTATAAAATTGTGCCTAGATTATGATTCCACCATAGCTTTTGTTTTTAATTAAGAAATCATTGTATATGTCTCATACTCCTCCGTCGATTTTGGTTAAAGTACTCAAAATCGATTGACCAAATCTAGTACGGTTCTCACACCCACATCGTGTCGACACGGGTGCGGCACCGAAAGTGAAGAGTCCGAGCAACTTAGCTGGATTCCAGAAATTGGAGCAAGCAAACAATCAAAACCGCCCATGAACATGATTAAGAACTAAAATCAGCTTGTTTGCTATCCTGCTGGAATTCTGGTTGCTGTTGTAACTTGAATGAAAAAGAGTTTCATGTTTTTGTGTGGACTGAGTTACAAGCTTGATGTGCACGGGAAGAATTTTCGCACTTAGTCACCAGTTGTAAGTTGTAACTCTTTTCTAAACTAATGTCATATACAAGGACAGGAAAAATCCACATGCAGTAAGATGAACTCCTAAAATGGAAAGCAGCCAATTCCTTCGTTTCTTGGGGTTAATTTGATGACGCTTCCCATCACTTCATTTCACCATTTAATTTAACTAATAACTATCATTAGCGGAAAACAGTCGCTGACTACTGCATCTGGATGAATTTTTTTCTTCTCCTTTTGAGTGGATACACTTGGTTATGCATCGATCCCCAATGACATGATATATTGTAATGGGTATTTACACTTCTATCCAGTTACTCACTTCCTATTCAATTAAGCCCATCAAGATTCACGGTCATATATGCTTTTATTTGTCACTTAATAGTTTTCTGGTTCAAGCTGTTTTGCTTAGAACAATTGCCTTTTCGGGAGCTCAAGGGCTAAAAGGTGTTTTCAAGAGCTTAACTGATAGTTAAAGGAAAGTATATTTTACATTAGTGGCTACATTTACCCAACCATGTCTCTCAAATATAATATTTATTACTCTCTACGGTTACACAATATGTCTTAGCTAGCAAGATTATGGAACAGTTTCACAAAGGGATCAATAATTATAATTAACAAGTAAGTCTATAAGGTGAGAGGACAAGATTATTAAGTATTGACTAAGGGTCCATAAAAGAGGCTGCACACTAGGATTTGATATAAGATTCTCTTTTTGGAAAGGGTTAGACATAGTTGGGACAGACTTACTTTTGAGAACAGGTAATCAGCCTTCAAGAGGATGGTGGTTTTAGGGAGACCGTCTATAAGTGGTTTGTTTTATGTGACATTTGATATGAATGCATCTCCTATTGCTTTTTCACCGTTATATTCCATATTTGGTACATACCATCCGTTAATATGTCTTCTACAACTCGAAGAAATTTCTCGCATGTGCTTTACATTGTCTTCACGAATTGAAATAATAGAGAGACACCAAATCTTGTTCTTTCAGAAGAAAAGAGAAAACACTACAAAAGAAAGTTACACTTACTAGGGCCTTAAAACACTATCTGCAGATTAGAGCATGATATGCAGATATCACATCGAATTGCATTCCCATAATCTTACTTATTTATGCTGGAGACCATTTCATAAAGGTGACATAAATGTGTTTCAATCAACTAGAAAAATTCATCATCACAAGACATTAATGGTTTGGTTGAAACAAGGAACGTGAAGCATCAGTCTAGGTTAATGTGGCCAGACGAAAATGCAAAAAGATCAGCGCGCCATACGATGGCGTAAAATAGAATGATCTTTTTTTAAAAATAACCGCTGTGTCCAGGCCAACTTTTGCGAATCTTGACTAATTCCACGGGATATCTACCACCTCCCACCAGCAGTAGGTACCAGGTAACTCTATCCACCAAGGCTTGGATAGATGGGAAGAAATCACTAAGTATTTTTTGCCTCCGCTAGGTTTTGAACCTGAGACCTCATATTTTCACTCACTTTATTGACCACTAGGCCACACCCTTGGGTGCGTAAAACAGAATGATCTTAGGGCTTTATATTGGTGTAGAGTCTGTAGACACCAAATTTTTTCTGTAAGAGCTGCTTTTATTTATTATTAGAAACAACTTTGGGGACCTCTGCTTGAAACCAGATGTCTGAGTCTAAAGCCATGTGGAGAAGAATCTTTGGCTCATAATAAAAGCCATATAGTCAACTCTGACAAGTAAAAGATGGAAAGAGTAACATTAACTACAAAGAGTAACTCATACCTGCTTCCGTAGCCTTGACCTCCTAGCTGACTCCCTATTAGATTGCTTTCTCTTTTGTCTTTTAAGTTCACGTTCGTCCTGTCAATGCGAGGTTTATAACGAAATCTATCAACAAAAAGAAACAGAAAAACGATAATAACAGGGCTATAAACCCATCATTGATTGTGTACTTGCTCTGGCACACAAAAAAGAAGGGGAACTATCGACCTGTGGAATATGGAGAAGTGCCTTTTGTGTCTTACATAATTTACCTGAAAGAACCATGAAAATTTTTTTGGGATGGTGGCGGCGGCAGTGTTATAAAGTAGAACCATGAACTTCAAACAAGCACAAGATGCTGATATATCCAGAGATACAGAAAAATCGAGATGGAACCATGTTCAAGAACTAATGATACAAGGAAGTTCAGTTTTATAGTCCCTTTCAAACCATATGAAGGTTAAAATATTTTTTAATGCAAAAATTTGATAAGAAAATCTAATCCTACAAATAGGTAATTTTAACCCATAAAGAATGAAACCAGCATAGCTTCAGGAGTTTTCTGGTGTATTTTAAATCGGAGCTATTTTTGGACCAACCAAATTAAGACACCTGAAGCCTTGTAAAATCAGAGTGTTGAGTGCTTTTAAGAGTTCTCCACGTTGTGATCTTTCTTCCTTCGCTCACAATTATAAAAATAGAGATTTCACAAATTAGTCTTTTTAGCCATTTGTTTTACGTCTATTCATGGAACTCTCTATGTTAAGACTCAGAGACACCATCTGCTACCAGATGGTTGGAATATATGCGGCGTTTTACAGACAAGCAGTTAGGCTGGAGAATTTGAAGGACAGAATACATAAACTAATCTGGTAAAAAATGACAGTACTGATTCCAGTGAGTGAAAAAAGCTAAAGAAAAGAAAACATACCTGAACCCATTGATCATTCATCCTTCCTTCATGTCCTATAACTGGATCATTCGCATTTGGCTGTATTGTAATCGCTCCAGGACCAGCAGATGATGCATTCCACACATCCATTCCAATATTTAGGTTAGTTGCGGGCACAGTGACAGGATTTACATGCATAGAGTTCTGGTAATTCACTGTTGTGGGATTATTCTGCGCACTGGCTCCTGATAATTGCCAGATTTAGAAACTCGGTTATTAAAAGTAAGAATGTCAGAACAGAAGAAAGGTCTCAGAAGTTACCATCGGCAAGCATTTGATCAAAGCTTCCCTTCTTACTTGCAGCAAATTCCTGAGGTTACATGTTATTCAAAAAAAAAAAAAAAAAAATCAACTAGCAATCACAGGACAAGGTAAGCATAAAACTGAGACTCGTGATCTCCATAGTATGAAAATAAAAAAAAAGTGGTTAGATTGATCTGAATACTCACATGGTTATCATTTTCATCATTTGTATCTGATGTACCTTCACTTCTGCTTTCATCACTGTTAAAGAAAAAATATCCCAATTAGATGCATGACTGATCCAAAAAGAAGAATTTACGGAAAATGTGATACAAAATCAGACCTTTGTGTGGCACCATCATTTCCAGAACACGAAGCAACTTTCCCGCTGTCGCCTGCCTTGCCACCAGAACTGACCTTTAACTTTTTGTTCGTACTCCGATCCTTTCCTTCAGGATCCTTCCCGTTTGATTCAAGATTTGCCTGCACAGTGTTTGGAATGTGCTGAAAAGACATGAACAAAGGTATTAACATGAAGCGTCTTCTTGGTTTTTTTATTTTTTGAAGAAGAGGTGACTTCCTTTCATCAGCTTTCAAATTCATAAGAACAAAGTACCGATAAGCTTGATTACCGTGGCCATGTTAGGATGAGCATAAACTCCGGCAGGAGGATATAAAGCTGGATATGGGACTGGAGTCCCATAAGGAGGCATAAGAGGATGCTGAAATATCACAAGGTGATCAGAGAAAGTACTATAGATTGGTTCTGAGGTCGTGTGATAGAAAAATCATAAAGCAGGAAAATAAATAAATTAGGAATGGAAAATCAATTACCTGGCCTCCCCACAAGTATGGGTGGGAAGCAGGAGAAGCAACAGGTGAGGCAAAGAAGGGAGGAGTAGCTCCAGCACTATAATAAGCCTAACCAGGAAAAGAGAATTAGTACTTGATAGACTAGAAAACTAAAACAATCATTCATCAGCATTCATGTTATTGGCTTAATCATTATGGAACTTAATATAAACCTGCATAGAGCTTGACCAATCAGGATATGGGGGTGTAGTTTGCGTCTCCTGATCAAACATTAGAAAACTTCTTAGCAGTGAGCCAATACATACATTAATACATCTGGGCGCACACACATACACACACACACACACACACACACACAGAGAGAGAGAGAGAGAGAGAGAGAGAGAGAGAGAGAGAGAGAGAGAACAGCACATGTTTAATGATTATTGGCCGTAAATGTACAAAAGAAAAGAAAGAGAAGGAAAGGGACCTGAGTTGAAGCCGGTTTTGAAGGCTTTGTAGGGGTGCTCTCTTCCCCAGCTCCCATCGAGTCAATTGATTGTATATTCGCGTATCCACGAGAATAATTCAGAAATGGTGTACTCGATTAAAGGCTAGATAGATCATAAATAGGGAAAAGAAATTAGAACTTCTCCACTTTCTTATTTTGGATAAGTAGAAGTTAGAACTCCTACCATTTTCCACCTATAGAGGTTATGCAGTCATTGTCATAGGGACAAGTATACAATTTCTTGCTTTTCTGATAAGCAAATAATACACAAATTCTGCCTCGAAAGCTATTCTTATGGCATAAAAAGAAGACTAGAGATCACTATGCCTCAAATCCACATTAGTTACGGTTGAATTGATGTAAATAGAGGGCTCAAAAAATTTCATAAAACCTCTCTGCCTAAGAACAAATTGAACTTACCATGCATAACATAACAATGAGAAACAAATGTCATATATCCTCTTTTTTAGTCTACACAAGAACCATTCAACTGTATCACCAAGCTGATTGTAAAAGGATGAAAGAAGCTGTAAAGCCATCAAAATTAAATAATTTACAAATTCATGCAAAGCAATCTTTTAACTTTACAATGCAATCTGTATGTGACTCTGAATATAGAGATTGAAGCACAATTCTAGAGGGATGTACATAAGGCAAGAACCCATTCCAACTAATACTCCATATATTACTAAAAATATTAACGTATTTTCTTAAAGGAATTGGTACGTATCCAAAGAAAACATTGTAGACTAATAGAGGATCAAGAAATGGAAAATCTGTTCCATGACTATATACAAGGGCGGAGCTACAATATTAGCTACGGGTTCTGAAAACCAGTAGCTTTTGCTTAGACCATGTATTTGTAATAGAAAAACCATTATATGTGTATAAATATTTAATTGCGAACACCGTAACTAAAACGTGCTATTGAGTTTAGTGGCAAGTTCAGAAACCAAGAACTTCAAATTTTGGTTCCTATATTATTAAATTTCAAAATATAAATAATGTCATCCATTAATCCCAAAGGTCAAGTCTTTCTTAATGGTCTCTAGTCCTTACTGTTCTTGGTTTCAACATCATTTCCATGAAAACCAATTGCACCAAAAATATTTATTAATCATTTCTTCTAGATGCTAAATCTTACAATATAGAGCTCTAGGGTTTTTCAAACAAATAAGTCGGAGACCACTCACCTCCAATCAGAATTAATTCTCATCCCTAACATGAACCAAAGGTTTTGGAAAATTCACTTAAAACCCGAAATGATAATTCCACTACCAGAAAGCAAGAAAAGATTTAAATCAAAGACAATTGGTTAATAATGCAAAACTGGACAAAGAATTGGGTTTTCTTTTGTCAATTGAACAACTTAGTTGCAAGAATTTATCTTCCAAGAAACCTTTGTGACTTGCTAAATTGATTATTAAGCTCAAAAGACAGAAGTAAAGCTCAATTTCAAACATAACAGGGACCAAGTACACAAACCAAAAAACCGCTCAACACTAAAAGAGAGATCCCAAAGTTCAAATCTTGAGAACAGGATTAAAAAATAACAAACAAACAAATCATGTCTTAGGTAATTCTCTTGTAGTTGTCTGTCTATGTGTGTGTGTGTGTGTGTGTCGAGTATTAGCATGTTAAGGCGCGTGCAAACACAAAGGCAGATAATCCATACCGAATTAGGAAGTAAGAAACAAAACAAAGAAAGAGAGTTGGTGGGGGGAGCTGACCTGGGCCGTATTGGAAGGGGGATGTGAGGTGGAACAAGGAGGTTCCAAGTCGGCGAAAGTTTTGATTTTTTAACTTTACTTTTTTGGTTTCACTTCTTCTTCTTCTGCTTGTTGGTAAACAAGTGCTTCCTCAGGAGATTAAGGAAACTTTACATAAGGTTAAGGTTGTCCTAATAATCTTGGTTCTTGGGTCTGAACTGAACACTGTGACAAAACGAAGAAGAAAGTAGTTGCAGTTTCATACAGGGGGGAAACAGGAACAAGGAAGTCAGTTTTTGTCTTAAGTATTTTCGTTTTTAAACAAGACTTGCTAATGTGTGACTCCTATATTTATTGTATGATAAAATGGGATGTAAGAAGTCTTGGGTTTAATTACTGGGGGCTGGACCAATGTGATAAAAGGAGGGAAGTAGTAGGGTTTGGGGGGAAAGGTGACACGTGAGGGGAAAAGAGAGCGTAGAGTTGGCAAAAGAAGAGTGGATAGGAATGACAAGGCAACAAATTTTTTGGATAACTTAACTTATTAATTTTCCCAACTGTATGTCTAAGTTTGTGTCCCCCTTTTTCTCTTTGCTTTCCCCACTCTCTCTTCAAGTCTTTGGGTCATGTAGAGGCGGCGTCGTTTCTGTGTCTTAACATGTGAATTGTACCAATAGGCATTCATGTTTGTTCGATTAGGTTTTATTTCTAAAGAATTTACTTTCTCTCACTTCCTCAATTAATCTCTTGTTGAAAGAGAACTAATTCGTGTTTGAGCAATTCTTTTCGCATCTTACACGTGACTTTTTAATGCTGAGCAAAAATGATAACTACTTTATTAAAATTAATATGAAAAGATATTGTTATTCTTTTTTTATGAGTGCTGCGTAAATATTAAGGACATGGTATTCTTAATATTTATACTGCACACATGAAGTTAAGGACGTCGTGTCCTTAATATTTACACTGCACATATGGATTTAAGGACATGATATCCTAAAGTTTAACAACGGAAAGTGCAAATACATTACACTTTGTCCTTAATATTTTCACAACATTCATGAAATTAAGGACACCATGTCCTTAATATTTATACAGCACCCATGTCTAGCACAGGGGTACTTTCGTCCGAATGGGTAAAAATTTATTAAGCACTGGCTAAAGAGTAAATACATTTTAAATAGATGGCTAAAGAGTAAAGACATCTCTAATTAATCGCTAACTGTACAATTCCCCCGCGTTTGTAAGGAGGTGTTATATATTCAGTTGAACCAATTTTATCTAAAAAGTTACTAATACTATTTATGTATTTCAATTACCTTAGGAAAGCTAAATATGTGTATATTAATTATGAAGATTGAACCTGCTTACCAAAATAGAACATTGTTGTATAGTAGTCAAGGGAGTTTTTATGAACTAATTTATTGTTAAATCTTAACCACAATATTTCCACACTAACTCTTTTTAACGATATGAAAGGCCTTGGTGTTCAAGCTTTGATTTGACATATTATTTGTTGTTCAAGCCTTAATCACAATATTTCCACGCTCTTCTTAACCTTTTCTTTTAAAAAGAGTTTGCTTCGATTTTGATTTGGCACACCAGCTCACTTGGCATATAGTTTAACTTTATTGACCTTAAATTTGACTCATTTTGCAAAGTTCAACTAACCAATCTAATCCAGATGATGTGCTTGGACTTGTTTAATTTGGGAGCAATAGTTTTTAATAAAAAACTTAAATCCAAATTAGGTACGGTCTTTGTCCAAAAGGAGCGGCAAACTGTGCTCAGTGCTCTACTCCTACAGTCCTATCGAATGCGACTTTGCAGCCAGGTTGTGCCGCAATTTAGTTGAATCGTGATTAAGAAAATGAGAGCAACATACGAGTGGTAAGTCTACCCCTTTTTAAGTAAAAAGTAGTACTTAATAAATTAAATTTTTATATACTGATGGTATAAAATTTTTGCACGCTGTCAGGTATAATTAAAGATAACTATCCATATTCAGTGAGTTATAACCCGAGGCAGTACCATTTTATAACATATTAAATTATACTAATTTGTAAAAATACTAATTTATAATATTAAGTATGATATAAGACAAATCCTAAAAGAATACCCCATTTGGTGGAAATAGGAGACAACCGAGAGAACTACAAAATTAGAGGACAGAGTAATGATCGCCAGAATATTGGGAAATTGTTGCGTAGTGGAGTAGGAGAGGGAATGGTTGTTATTTTATTTTCATATATATACGTACTACTTGCCAATGTTTCTGAAACAAAATTTGTTTCGGCAATTAGTAATTTCATCAGGCAAAAGTCAGTTATATTTAGTCTGAAATTTAACAGTTTGAAGACTTTCGTGCAATAATATTAAATTGACTTGGAGTGTCATGACTTGGCGTGTCACGTCACTTAACACATGTCAAAGATAGAATTTAACCTTGAGGCTGATTTGGCACACCCAGTCACTTGACATCATTTGTTGACCTAATATTTGGCTTGGCACAACATATTACACATTACTTGTCACCGTGATAAAATCCGAAATTTTTCTAAGGATGTTTCAGTACATGCAATATACCTTTAAACCTAGTATTGTACTTATACCTTTAGACCTAATATTATACCTATATATACAGTATAATTTTCTAACGAAGGCTGGACAATTATACTAGAGTATAGCTTCGCCCTTGCTAGACACATGTCTATATCTGGTTTATAGAATTGCAGAAATGCAAAGGAAATCTGTACCAAAAGATGGTGGATTGATGAACTTTGACCTGAGTCATGCTCCTTTCATATTTCTGTTCTATTTTAAACATTCTATTTGCTTTCTGTACAATGTCTACAATGATGGTGTATTTGGAGAACAATGTGGGGGTTTTGAAGTCTGTTCTATATATCATAAAACTGGCGAAAAAAGACGGGAAGTCAATCAATTATTTACACCTAACCATTTCCTAAGAAAAAGTCTCTCCACCTATCAGAGAGAATCATCATAGGCAGTCATGAAGCAACAACATGAACTCCTTGTTTTTTTCTTGCTAGTTTCTGCATCCCTGTCCATCAAATAATTTGTGCCAGGAGAATTGACCAACTCTTTGCTTGTGGGATTCTCCATCTCAAACAGATTTGGAGAAGTCGTCTGTGAGGTGCACACATTGCGAAGAATGTTCGCGATGAAATCTGATATTTGCTCAAATTCTGGTCGGTCTGCTGGATCCTCTGCCCAGCAAGAGCTAAGAAGGGGTTCTATCTCCCTCGGAATGTTATCCATGCTAGGACGCAATTTCTGGAATTTATTAAAGAAATGAAAATATCATATTTACCGGTCACTGGAAACTTGTTAGACGAGTAAACTATTATCAATAGAAAACACATACCGTAGCTGTAGCATATGCCACCATAATGTTGCTTCGTCCCTTAAACGGAGTGCTGTTGGTGAGAAGCTCCCACAGAACCATTGAAAAACTGTAGACATCCACTTTATGATTGTAGTATTTCTTCACTCCAATTTTAATTGGGTCAATGCTGAACATCTGGCATTTGTAAAGGGTAAGGGCATAGGCTATTATTAAGCAGGGTGTAAACATTTTCGTCCAATGTTATACCTCCGGAGCCATCCAGCGGTATGTACCAGCTTCTGTTGTCATTTCAGAGTCTGCCTCCTCCCTAGCTAACCCAAAGTCAGCTAGTTTAACTTTTGTCTTGTCTTCTGTGAGGAGTAAGTTACCTGCAAATGTGGCAAATGGCAATGAATAACAGAATCAAACAATGAAATTCCAGTTTCAACCATCTTAATGGTCTGATAATCCTTTTCAGAAATTAGGCTTCCTTCACTCCTATCCACTCTTTCTTACGGCTGCCACAAAAGCACTTCTCTTTTATTTCTCAGCACTTTGCCTAGTTGTACTAAATCAGAATCAAGTTGAAGAATTTGATTAAAAGATTTTTTATGGAGAAGGAGCCAACCAGATACATACAGGGACTTTTACTGTAAGTAAGACATTTAGCCAAACTAATGGGAGCTCTAATATTTTTATAATGCATGTGCATTAGATTTTTCTTTGTTTCATGATTAGATAATGAGACTTTTTAGGTTCATTGAGATGAGTGTGCTTAACTGCTATATGGCGATCTCTGTACTATTTTAATTTGTATTTTGCAGTACCATCTTGGTACTTGTCTTAATAATATTTACTTTACTTATAAAAAAATGATTAGATAATGAGTATGTTTAATCATTGAGCTACCTTCACAGTAAAGGCTGTCAAACTATCACGGTATTTAAACTTATGGTACACAGAATGAAATTGGTGCATCAATATAGGTCCACTACAAAGTGACTGGAAACCAAATTTGTGCCAGATAGATCTACAATAAAGGCTATATTTTCACTAAAAGGCTTATGGAGATTTATTGGAGTGGAAGGAAGATCCCCACATGAAATTAATTGACCTAGAGAAACGTATGATAGAGTGCCAAGAGAAGTTCTTTGGTGTATACTGGAGAAAAAAGGAGCTCCTATAACATATATAAATACCATACATGATATGTATGAAAAAGGCCATTCACAAGTGTGAGAATAGTGAGAAGAGATACTAAGAAGTTTCCTGTAATAGTAGGTTTACACCAGGGATCTACCTTTAGGTCATATTTATTTACCATAATTATGAGTCAAGTAAAAATATACAAGATAAGGTGTAGCTTGGTGCATGCTATTTGTAGTCAATACTGAGTTAACTGACGAAACTAGTAATGGTGTCAACCAAAAGTTTGAACTATGGAGAAGCAATCAAGGGCATAAAGATTTAAAGATAAGTAGAAATAAAACAGAATATATCGACTATATGTTTAGCTAGCATATAAAGAATAAATTTGAGATGAAATGAGATAAGACTGTGATGTCTCATGCAGGCAATCTATATTTTTAGGCTTAGTATTTCAATACAACGGTATAACAGATGAAAACATTACATAGAATCAAAATAGCACGGCGAGAAGTGCTACAAGAGTGTCAGATGATATGACCTACCAAATACAAAGTAAGCCCATTGAACAGTTATAAAACCAATAATGCTTCCTAGGAGTGAATATTAGGCCATTCCACAAAATGAGTGTCATAGAAATCAGATGTTAGGAAGGATGCACAGTCATACAAGATTAAATGTATCACATTCACCAGAAGGTGCAAGTAGCATGTATAGATGAAAAAAGAGAAGGCCACGCGAGACGTTTGGTCATGTCCTATGTAGACCTCCAAATTTACCAACCCGTAATGTGAAAACCATGATCGAGATAGACCAAATATCAACAAAGAAAGTTGTCTGAAAACACCCAGAATTTCTTGGAACCCATTCGGACTAAGCAAAGGATAGAGATATAAGTAAAATATCTGTGTAGGTGATACCAACTAGTCGGAATTAAGGTTAATCGTTATAGGAGCACTTGCTATAAGTCCGTATTTGACATGAAGTTGAGATGGGTGTGAGATTTGGAGAATTCCTAGTTTTTTAGAATCCCTAATTGTCCTGGAAAACAAATTATCAAGTAGTTGAATGAAAACCTCCCAAATGGAGCAAAATGGATACAAGGATTCATATTGACTATTCCAGCAAGTCTAGCTTTGAAGTGAGTTGTTTTCTTATGTTCATACAAAATCATAAAAAAATTTAAAAAAAAGTCACGCAACTCAAGCAAGTAGTAATCCTGATCAGGGTTTGATAACACTACCTACTCTGTAGCCACCTAAACCTAAAACTTGAAAGTGCAATAGCGAACTACAAGATAGGCAGAGAATTACTTGGCTTCAAATCGCGGTGAATAATTCCAATTGCATGCAAATACTCCATTGCTCGAGAGATTCCCAACGCAAAACTTAGAGAAAGTTTCAGATCTGGACAATGTGGTCGGATGCTCCACAAGTACTTCTGAAGCGTGCCGCCTCTCATTAGCTCTGTAACTAACATCATTGCCGGTTCCATGGAGGCACCAATAAACTGTTTCAACAATTTACAGCATATTAGCAACCAATGAAAAGAGAATCAATCACCATACAGAAGGATGCGTTTAAGGCAGTCTCTGAACAATTATGTGAAATGAGAGAAACAGGACAAGATATTGAGGAAATGTGTGAAGACTAATGTCTGATGCTTGAATCCTTTTACAGACACATTCTACAATATAATTAACTGTCTTGATCTGTTGGAGGACACTTACACTATTGGATTAAGTATAGCTACATATAGTTAGCTATTTAAACTCAACTATCGAGAAGCTAAGAAGCTTGAAAGTTGGATCAGGCATAATTCTGCATTTATTCTACCTACGAAATAACATTCGAAACAGTAAATCAAAAGTTGGTAAAATACTACACAGGACAGAGGGCCATGAAAGGCAAACTCTTAAACTCTTTTTGTGTTACCCTGCTAGCCCATTAGCCGTCTGTTTGAGGCCAACAACACTTATGCCCCAATCTCAAACTAGTTGAGATCAGCTTGGTTTATCAGATACCGAATCCAATTAGGATTAAGCATGCAATACATATTAAGGCAACATGCATTTATCCAGTTTAGCTAACTCTTTCATGATTAACACAACATAGTCAAGTTACAGATGAAGCAACTTTTTAGCAAGAATCGATAAAATAGTTCAAAAGCATCCAGTGTATAGTTGTGGATATTATACACCATATAATCTGTACTACACGCTAACCGACGAGGAGCTTATTAAGATCTGTCCTTGAACATCACAGTAAAGCACACCATATATGCTTAATAGAAAACAGTTTTGAGTTCCAAGCTGTCCTTGAACTTGGCAAAAATAGAAGTAAATCCGAATAACAAATAGATTTTATAGGAAATTTAACCTTGGATATTTGTACCAGAACGCTTAACAAAATACTAAGAAGAGACAGGAGCATATTAGATTTATAAATCAATCATTTCCACAAGGAAATGTTATGAAATAGAGAGGAATTCTTTTCCCTTAATGTCTAAATATAGTAAATAAAACAGGACCTCTTATATAATTTTTAAAGGGTAGCACCAAATATCCAATGTTATTACTAAAAACGGTTACATAATCCACAAAGCTATAGGTTTTATTCTCTTTCTATATTGGACTTCAAAGCCAGTAACCAATCATTGTTTCCTGATTTTGACTCTATTAGCAAGGTGGACAAAGCGAATTAAATTTAACCAGTAGCACTATTCTTATCGAACACCGCATACCTTCACAATATTGTCATGCTTCACTTTAGATAGCAAAAGGACCTCCCTCTGAAACTTTTCTTTCCGCTCGGGACTCACATTTGCTGATCTGTCTGGCTGTATTATTTTTATTGCAACAGGCATGGATTTATATCTGGAACAAGTATTACAAAAGGTGCTTCAGAAACGCAGGACCCTTAATAAAAAGAACTGAAACGCAGGATCACATTTTGGGAGTGCAAATGATAGTAACCAGAAAGTTTGTGTTAACTAACGTGAATGAGAGAGGTAACAGTAAATCTGAAGATCTTAGGTAGATGTTTTGGGTGTACACCATATAGAACTAAAGTAGATTCTCTAAGAATCAAATTCTTCTGAGATGGGACCAAGCAGTTATTATCAATAATTGTTTGACCCACAATGAGATATTATTCTAAAAACATCTAGTACAACATAAATCTGGTTATCTTCACATTCGTAACAGTGAACCAATGAAGGGAGCAGGAAACTAAGTTTTCAATGGTTAGGCAAGGTGAAACTACAGATAATGGTTGAAATACGCTTAGGGACACTTCAATGAAGACATTTAGAATTGAAGTGGAACTCAAATTTATATACTCCAGAACTACACATTCTCGAGTTTCATCTGAAATGAAGTCACAACAACTCATGTAAACCATAATGGGGTTTGTATTTAAAATGGATGCAAAAGATTTGGGTTAATAGATGTGAAGTATATTGGGCCAAATCTCTCTGTCCAAATGGGCCCTGATATCACTTCATCATAACTGACAATGTTATAAGTAGGGTATTGAACCATTTGCTATTCTAAAAGATATATTTAAGAAAATTTGAACGCAGTTATCTTACTAATTCTTTAACCATTGGTATTAAAACTTACTAGATTTTAATGAGGAACAAAGTTGGTATTAAGAAATCTTACTACCAGTGAGATATCCACACTATGGACAGCTTCCTCGAATGCATTTAATTTCTTTACATTTATAATCTTCCTCTTAACTATAGTTGTTCGTATGTCTACCTTTCAAGAGGATAGAAAGATAAGTCAAGAAAAGGATCAAAGTTCCAGGAAAAAAAATTCCCTACCTTGCTCCTGAATAGATGTAAGGTAGAGAAAGAGACCTACTTCCGCTAGCAAGGGAAGCAGGAAATGTATTTTAACTTACAACTTCTACTTTATTATGTAAACGAAATATGTTCATTACTTCATTGCGAAGAGAATGCATTTTGTTGTTTTAGTTTTCTAATTTTTCAACCCTCTCCAAAATTGATAAGATTGCGATACGAAGCAACTAGCATTGCTTCTCCAATTTATTGCTTACCTCCTACTTCTAATACCTCAAAACCCTTGGTCTTTCTCCCTACAATGTCCTTAAATGGATTATGTTAGATTTAGGTTGAATATTCACTTAATGTCTAAGCTCAATAAGAGTGTTGGAACTTATTTCCTCAATCCTCACTTAGATAAAAGTTAGTCCTTTTAGTCAAGGTAACACAGAAACTATATCTCAATAAAGTTCACTACCTCTGGCCTCGCAATGACAGACTAGGACAAATAAGGAAAAAAGATAAGATTTAGGACTGAACTCAATGCCAAATGAATTGGTCAGGCCATCTTCGGTAGTCAGCAAATCGTAAACATATGCTGAACACAGATTTATGCATTAATTAAGTAGACTTTTTGCTCCTTCCTAGTCTTCAATTGAGTCAGATTGAATGTTTTAGCGGAGCCTCGAGAACCATAAGCTCATTATAACTTTTCTAACTGAAAAATACTAAAACACGGGACTACAGAAAGATCCAAGAAATGTGAGCTTATCTAAATAATCTTTTCTGCTTTTGACCACCGACAACCTAATCAATGCACAATTGGAACTTTGGAAGTGAGTAAGCTTAATCTAGATAAAGTGCTTTCCCTTTCTCTTTCTTTAGAATTCCAGCTTCTTAGCTTTGAATTCACCTTCGCCTATCAAAAGAAATGTGATTGACAGATGTTCCTCTCTTTGAAAGAAGGGCTGCTTCTGCTTCTGTTGGCGTTTGAAACAATTTTATCTTCTACATATTACTACAGCCTTAGAGTCAATAATATATACGAGGAAGTACTGAACTCAATCACTCCAACAAGTACTAGGCAATTCTTTCTGATGGCATATATTCCAATTTTGATGCAAAAATAAAATGCTGGTAATTTGAACACCGTAAAAAGAAAAAGAAAAAAAAGAAAGAAAGAAAAAGCCCAGTGCACTAATGCGCGGAGTCCGGGGAAGGGCTGGACCACGGGCGTCTATTATATGCAGCCTAACACCCGTGACCTCGGCGTCTATTATATGCAGCCTAACACCCGTGACCTCTTGATCACACGGCAGTAACTTTACCACTCCCCTAATTCAATTTGAACACCGTGAAGTAAAAGTAAAATACTCTTATCGCAAAGACAGAAATATGTCTCCTTACTGTTATAGTAAGTGAATTCTAAGCCACGCGCAGTGCCACGCAATGACCCAGAACTACACGGGTCGATATGAATTTTTGTTCTTTGTAAGAACAAATAACAAACAATGACGCAATTCTTAGTCTCTAAAACGGAAGAAGGGGTTTCCACTCCACCGAACAAAATGACAGACCGACACCCAGAAATAAAAAAAAAACTCCAAAATGCAATCTTTAACAGAAATGCAATTAATTCAAGAAACGTAAACCAAGGAAAAGGAAAATGGGGCTTCGAAGAAATGGAAAACAATTCAAAGGGCACTCACAATCCTTCGTAAACGAGTGAATAGGGACCTTCACTGAGCAAAGGACCAATAGAAAGTTGGCGTAGATCGATGAGTAGCTTCTTATCAATGTGAACATTACTTTGAGCACAAAAATCATCAATGTCAGAAAATTTCCCAAATGGGTTAGAGAGAGAAGGTTCAAGATTGAGAAAATCTTTTGTATCCACCATAGCTGTTAAGCAGCAGCTGTTGCATTACAGCACAGATAAAGAGAAAAAACGAAGTGTGTGTCTATGTGTACGTATGAGAACCCTGTGGATGTGGAGTGTAGGACTAGGACTACTAGGAGTGCGGAGTATACGGGGTGGGGGGGCATTTGAAAAGAGTTACAGCGATAGAAATAAGAGGGAAAAATCTCTTATATTTAGTAATTTATTTATTTTGGGTAATACTTGTGTATTTATTCTGTTGTATTAACTAAAAGGTAGTAATAATAAAACAACAAAAAAGTTGGTTGTAATCCGCTGCGTTACGTCTTGGGGTAGAAACGTGCTCGCGACCTGCACGGACGCCACGTGCATAGATAAAGAGTTCCTTTTCATCCGAATTTTTGTTAAAGATTAGATTGGACGACCTGATGCACACAATATCTCGTATTCATGCTGGTCCGCAGAAAGACTGCATTCGAAAGTCTGTGATGTAAATATTCTATCCTAGTATAACCGTTAGTGATTGCTTCTACTGAACTCGTACCTATAAATTACTAGAAATTGAAAGTGTAAAGTTATTTACACTATATAATGAAGAGTTTGTTGAGTCCCACTTCGGTAGATATACTTGGTCTCTTTGTATGGTCTTGGTTAATTCTCATTTCATGAACTAACTTTTAGGATTGAGTTAGACTCGACACTTTTGGGCTTGAATTAGGCCAAAATCATTGTTTTCTATCAGAGTTTAATTTGAATGTCATTTTTAAGTTAATTTTGAAAGAGAAAATTTCAACTAAATGATCAAGATAAAAAAAATTGCGAATTCAAATTCTTAACATTATGATTGAAGTTGTAGCTCGATGCACAAAATATTATGCATTCACGTAGAATTTAGGAAAAGATTGTATCTTAAGGGGTGTGACATAAACAACTTACTTTAACGTAAGTGTTAGTGGCTGCTCACGACTCAAACTGATAACCTATAAATTACTAGAAATTAGAAGTGTAAAAATTATTTGCACTATAAGATAAAGATTTAGAAGTGAAAATTTCCAACTCATGAGTCAGCTTTTGGAGTTGAGTTATACCTAATATCATTTGGGTTAAATTAGGCTCCATTCATATTTTTTTTATCAGAATTTAATTTGAATGCGAATACATTGTTTATCTTTATTTTTTTCCAGTTAATTTTGAAAGTGAAAATTTCAACTAAATAATCACGATAAAGAAATTGTGGATTCAAATTTGTAATACTTATGGTTGAAGTTGTAGCGCGCAAGTATGCATCCAAAATACATACATTAGTTAAGAAAAAGGAGAAGTCGTGTTGTGGGATTTAATTCCAATGTATATCTATCTCCCTTTCTCTTCTAACACAAGGCGTTATTCCTTTCCTAAAAGTGGACAAAGGAAGATGAGAAAATAGGAAGAATTTATTTAGAGGTAAAGGGAAGAAGCTCTAACAAGTCATAACAATTATGATTTTCAAAGATGATAAGATCTTGACGTGTAAAAACCATCATGGATTCATTTATTGATCATTGTGAATTCACATTACAACTCCTTTTTTGAGTTTTCACTCTATCCATTTTGTTGTGAGTGCTTCATAAACTTGTAACTTGGTAATGAGTGTTCTTATCTAATTTCAATGTCAAGATCACTCATTTCAACTAGTTTTAATTAAGAATACTGTCGTCTCAAATTTCAGTTGTAGACTTCCTTTCCTTTTCTTTGACTTTTTATTCGTATAGTCACGGGTGTACAAACTTAACCGTAGAACTGAACCAAATCGAAAAATCAAATCAAATCGATTAAAAAATTTAATGTGGTTTGATTTGATTTGGTTTGGTATTGAGTAAAAAAATCCGAACCATACAAATATATAATTCTTATATATACTTTTAAGACGTTATATAGAATTTTCTTTAATAAATGTCCAAAAATATTTGAGATTCTCTTATGAGATGTAATATTTAATGGAATATAAAGTGCTCCATTTTTATTAACTTTAAATAAGGTGTTGTATGATCACCTTCTTATCAAGTGTTATTGAAATGCGTCAATTTCTTTGTTCTTCCATATTTATATGTCAAGATATATTAAATTCTTATATCTTTTTCGAATTTAAAGTAGTATTTCGATAATTGAAAATTAAATAGAACATATCATTATTTAGGTATCATATTGATATTTATATTTAATTATTAAATTCGGTTAACCTTGAAAGTGTACATCGACGAAAAGTTATTGCCGGATAACTAAAAAAATAACCATCATGTGCTACTAAACAAATTCTCCCATAAGAATATTTTAGTAGATCATATGTTTGTCAATTTTTTAAATTTTTATTAAACATATATTTATTTATCAAAAATTTAAAAAAGATTGACATATTATTCATGTAACAAAAAAATTCAAAAAAAAATCAAAAAAATATGACAAAACGAATCAATCCAATATAATTGGTTTGCTTTAATTTTAATAAAATCCAACCCGATACATGTACACACATTTACCTAAATTATTTTAATAAAATCCAACCTGATACATGTACATCCACTTACCTAAATTAAAGTTCACTCATTTTGGACAAGAAAATGATCGAAGCTCAAGAGCATCTTCAATTGAAACAAGGAACAAAAATATGTTGGAAGAGAATTGCAAGGAACACCGGATCTGATAGAAAATAGGCATATAAACGCAGCGGAAGCAAGCACCCAAGATCATATTCTCACATGTAAACTAGACAAACATAATCAAATACGACATTGTAACACTAACCTTTTGAAGCTGTTGCACAAGTCTTCAATAGCGTTCGTGCTCTCCAGGTCTACGATCTTCTGCTGTGTATCCTGAAGTTCTATGAACAAGTGGCAAGTATTCGGCTAAAGAATGAATAATCCTTAGGGTTGAATAGCTTTCTTTATATACACACGTTTTTAGGGTAAACCCTAGCAAAAAACGTGTAGCATTCTCCTAACCCACCAAGGATACTATTTTTCCTTTTAATTTCCTTGTTCTAGAATATTCAGGCACAGCAGGGACCACAGATTTAATAACGAGGCTTCCTATTGTGGTATTAATTCGGAATATGAACGAATTAATCCTACCACAATAAATTACAATTTATTCCACTAGAAAACTGTAATTGCACTCCTCTGTTTAGTTTCAAAATCATTCATTAAAAACTTATTTAACTCCCCATGTTAAGATTACAGACAGCAATCAAATAAATTATATTACTGACAATTTAATTCATCGACTAATTTAATCTTTTATACTTCCGCTTAACTTATTTCATGTGACAGATACAAAATCCACCTGCAGGGTTTTCACATGAAAACTTATAAGCATCCATAAAGGGGTATCATCAATCTCAAGGTCAAGACACGGATTCTATCAACTAATTGTTATTTCACAAATGCACTTTGCCATTACCCAATTTACCAGGAATACATTAACTCGCAGTTGAGTCGTACCTTTTAATAAATCAAAATAATGAATGAAGCACATTGATCATAACAATCATATCAAGATTAAGAGTATAAGACCATTCAATGAGCTAGAGAGGTAGTTTTATATATTCAGCACAAAAATACTTATCTCTACTTGGTCCGTCCAATACACAAAAATATACTAGCATAAGAAGTTGGAACTGAACCATTCCATAATCAAGATAGATTATATTTTAATCTTATGCTACAATCATCAAGATACTTTGCCTAGTTTCATCTATGATTGTGAATATTAACTTTATAACTTATAAGAACCAACAACTTAATCTTCTGTGCATGAGCTAAAGCTCCATACACTAAATCGTCTACTATATAAGTAAAGAACACACATATGAACAAATGATCTATATAAATTAAGACTTCATTGAATTGAATAAATAAATAAACAATTGTTCCAAAAGAAAAAAACATAATACTATAATCAAACCGCATGGTTAATAGTATATCCTAACAGGATCAAGGCACTTCGATCAAGTTAATGACCTTAAAAATATAAACATAATGAAAGAAAACCGAAAGAAAGGAAATACAAATAAAAACATCTTACGATTAAATCGAATTTTTGCTTCTACTTTTATTTCTAATTCTAAGGACAAGATAACAAATTCTCCATACAACATAAAAGCTGTTACTATTACAACTCAAAATCATTTATCTTTTCAAAAACTTGTGAAACATTTTAGTTCTCTAAAATAAGCATTTTTTAAAAATTATTTCGAATATTTTAAAAGTTTGACCAAACAAATTAGAAGCAAGTTAATTACATGACACTTCGATTGTATCGACAGCAATTAACATGAAAATTCAAGACAGTTCAAAAGAAATGAGTAAAAGTTCTATACGTTGATAGTTTAAAAAAGATATAACATAATGGTCATGTCACTTAAAGGTAGTTGACTATACGAATTAATTGATAACCCTTAAAACATGGAAAGCGATAGGTCAAAATGCACCGGTAGTGTAAGAAAATTTCTACACTGTCGAAAAGAGGAAGAAGGAATGAGAGATGTGGAAATTAAATCCACACCTATTGTGTGAGTGAATCCACTTGTCACTAGGCTATTAGCCTCCTTAGTGACAAAAATGACACTTGTTTCTTCCAATTCCCAACTTTTAGGCCCATGACCTTCAAGGGCCCAACGAAGCAACAGGCTGCAGGCAAACCTAGGAGGCTTGACAATTGATCTATTGAAATTGGGCATTGTCTAAACTTTTGAGCCCAAAGGCAAGCTGCTAAAGAGTGAAAATAGCACGGGCTAATCATTTTTCGAATTGGCAATTGAAAAAAAATCAGCATTTGCAAACTCATTAAAAAATAATCACTATTTTGCTGAAACACGTAAAGTTCCAGCATAATACGGGGGATTATGGAGCTCTTGCATATAAATTTCTAGCATATTATGTTGGAACTCCAGTACACGAAAAGTTTCAGCATAATATGTGGGATTATGGAGCTCCTGCGTATAAACTTCCAGCATATTATGTTAGAACTCCAGCACATATGTTGGAATCTCATATGTAAAATATTAGAACTACAGCATAATATGCTAAAATTTTCCGGATTTTTAAGAGTGTTTTTGTTCAGATTTTATTTTCACGAAAAAGACTAAATTTTAATTACTTATGAAATTGTGGCTATTTTTCAATTACCGGTTATAAGTCTGGCTATTTTTTATATATTTTTTTTTTCCCGCAAAAGAGGGACAAAAAGGCCTTGGTTTGGTGTAAATTGATAGACCCAGCCCACTGTTTATTTGGACACCCTCTTCAGGACCTCCACCCAAGAAAACCCACACTGCCTTTCTAATGGACCACAATCAACCAAGCCCACCTGCTTGTCTCACTTGGTCTCTATTTTTTTTATTGGAAAAACTACACATTATAGCTGCTTCGAAATAATAATAACCGATAAAATATATAATTTTTAAATTTTATATATTTAACTAGCAGATGTAATTATTTTTGACTGACTGGCCAATTTTTTATCTTGCCCTTTTTTCTTCCTTTGGTTGGCCTCTAAAAATCATCAATGGGAAGTCGTGCCGTTGAGCAAATGGCTCTTTTTTTTGTTTGTCAATTTCAGAGATAAAAGAATTCCTAGCTGCCATTACATCAAGAAAAGAAATAAGCCTGGATTACACTTTCAAAAATTTGATCCATAGATAAGATTTCCAAGTAAAGCTTGGCTAAAGACAAGGTCTACTAAAAAAAAGGAACTTCCTTGAAGAATAGAAAGGAGAAATGTTTTGATGAACTAAACACACCCATAATTACTCCAATTGTCAATATATAGATTTTGAGTCAAGAGTGACTAAACTCTGTTCTGAGACTACTTTATCACCTACCTTTAAAACTTCCATTCATGGTGAATTATTTCCCCTTAAAAATACTTAAAATGGATATAAATGATTCATACAACGGCTCCAATGATTGGAATTAAGTAGGAGTCGATTGATGCTTATATGAACACCATTATCCACCGTAAGGCAAGTGACTTCTATACGTTGAGAGTTAAATACATGAATTATATATGGATTTGAACATAAAAATTGGTGAAAATTATGGATTTTGAAAAAAAACTTAGAAATAGTAATCTTAGATTTTGACTATAAAATTGGATATGAAATTAGGAATAAATTATATATTTGAGTTCGTGGTGTTATGGATCGAAGGCGTTCATCACTGTCCAATGTGGAGATAAGGTAGTGTCTCGAGTACTGATTGATGGAGGATCAGGAGTCAATATCTGCTCGCTCTTTACTCTACGGGAGTTGGGTATCCACCTGAGGGAAGTCAAGGAAAGTCATGTGAGGGTAAGGGTTTTTGATGGGTCGCAGAAGGATGTCCTCTTGTAGTTGATGTTCAGGCCTTAGTCAACCAGTTTGTGATATTAGATATTTCGGAGCCTAGTCGGGTTCTAGCTTGTGTGATTTCTCGGTCTTCCCTATATGATTGCATCAGAGAGCACAGTATGATGATCCTCATTTTCTTGTCCTTAAGGACACGGTTCAGCACGGTGATGCCATAGAGCTAGCTTCAAGGCACTTATTTGAAATAAAGTACAGAGAGAATTTAAGGTTATCACACTTTATTGTGGCGATTTATAGACAACCGGAGAAAGTAGTGATGATTGCCATGAATGCTGCTCTCGAGGACGTGTACAAGAAGGTAGGAAGTGAAAGTTTGGACTACAAGGATCGGTGTATTCATTCGGACGAGGATATGCCAGTAGGGTATAAGCCTCCAAAGTTTGATATCTTCGACGGGACGGGAGATCACCACGCGCATTTGACAGCATATTGTGACAAGTTAGTCGGAGTGGGGAGGAACAAGAAGCTAAGAATGAAGTAATTTAAGTGAAGCGGTTGGATGCATAAGGGAAGTGCATGTTTGTGAGACCTTAGTCGGGATGCATTTTTCATGATATTATGCATGGATCAGGTATATCATGGCGAATTCTTCAGAAAAAATTGTGTCTTCCATAATGGAATCTGATAAGTGAGATCTCGAGTAAGTATTTACATAATCTTCTTCTGTCCACTCTAATAAAAGCAAAAATCCCGAGAAAACGTATCTAGTAGAGCTTGAGGATTTTAAGTTATCTTTAGGACTAGTTAGGTAAAATCTTATATACACAATTATCATATCAATCTTTGAAGGACACGATGGAACTTTCCTCCTTGACTACAGTTTAGGAATACTCTAATTTGTTTTCCTTGATTCGAGGGCTAAAACAACGTATTTCTCGAGCACAGGATGATGTGGACCTCCTTCTGATTTACTTGATCGTCAAGAAGAGTTAGTAGCGCTTCGGATTGATCACGAGGGACAACTTCTCTTGATCACTCCTTCTTGTTTTCTTCAATTTGAGGGACTGATCATAGTATGATGGCAGTTGGTCAAGCAGTCCCCATTCGTCTAGTGGTTTAGGACATCTCTCTTTCAAGGAGGCAGAGGGGATTCGAATTTCCATTCTACACTAGCAAATTTTTTCAAAAAACTCTTCATCTTACCCGGGAGGAAGTCGAGGACTGAGTTGCCATCATAGAAACATAGATAGGGTCGATGACAACAGCCTTTTCGAGCGAGCCTCTGGGATCTCTTGTATACCCCATGATACAGTAAAGGGAGTTTCCTACCATTGAAGAAAATAGAGAAAACTGCTAATCCCACCCATGTCGAGTCAACTATACGATAGTGAAGTTCCTCGTTGGAAAGACTCTTACTATATAGTTCTACTAAACTAAAGAAACAGGTAAAGCATCGGGTCTTGGAGAAGAATAAGTTGGTGAGGAACATTACGAAACCGCCCAAAGAGTTGAGCAAATTTTATAACGTTACACAATCGGGTTGCTCACGCAGCGGATCTCTAGATGTGTGAAAGTAATAGCCTTATGCCATACGGTAAGCCCACCTTTTCTTGCCCCC
>MCJB01011244.1:77347-90429 GCA_002018475.1 Nicotiana obtusifolia | reverse complement strand
GTCCTTATCCTCTTACTAGTTACTAAATCTAGGTTTACTTTAATCCTTGTTAACCTTATAGGAATAAGAATGGAATAAACTATCTTAACCGCAATTAGTCTTATCCTTCTTGCTTAAGAAAACTTGAACCGAATAAGAAATAAGCCATTTTGAAGGATTGTCATGACTTTATAGGATGATTGAGTTGAAACCGTATGAGTACATTTCTTTCACATATAACAAGGCAATAAAATTTACTTTGGCTCTCAGCCATCGTTTTAAGTTTTCAATTGTTCACTCGTTTATCCGGATCCGAGCTTTATCTCGGGGGCTCAATCGAGACCAACTGTGGGCATTTAAGCTAAACACAAGGCTTAATTACTATGTCACTTTGAATTGATCGTTTTATCTTATTTCAATCCAACTATTTACTGTTCTCTGATCATTTGTGTTGAATTAAATCACATATTCTTTAAACCGCGTACAAATTTAATTGTTATCCATTTTAAAGGGTAAATAGTTTGGCGCCCACCGTTGGGCTAAGGATAATAGTGATAATTTAATACGAATCTTGATAATGCACACTATTTTACACTTGTTCTTTGAAGTTTGATTTCAGGACTATTCAACATGTTAGACTCTCAATCTGCTAACATAAGATTTGACGCCGAATCAGGCAACCACGGTGAAAATAACAATAGGGTGCCGAGCAATAACGTACCCCCCGTCAACCCTAATGGCATACCAATCGCTGATCCGGTCGATGCCAACTCATAAGTTGCTGACAACACTAACCTACCCACTGATCCCAATAACAGCATTCACGGGGCAACTCGACCATTAGTACACGAAGTGCCCGAAGGGGGAGGCGATGGAGTTAGCCCACATTTGATTTTTGAGATGTTGCAAGCCCAACAATTTTCCATAGCACAACTGCATAATCTAAATCACGCTCACAACATGGTTGAACCCGAATGGGTTGGAGAAGACACCCGAAGGGAAGAACGGATAGTCACAAAGCCCAAGGCACTGACAAAATGGGTAGAATCCGGCGAAAAGAAGATAGAGGCAAACGATAAGAATGTGGAGACTTACAACTCGAGGGTCGATCAGATCCCGGGGGCACTTCTGATAGTGAAGGGACCGAATTCTATGAAGTTCATTCAAAGCCTTTGCCCCCGAGCGCGGCACCAAAGCCGATTCTAAAAAGGTTTTGAATGCCCGATATTCCAAAATACAATGGGATAACAGATCCAAACGAGCATATGACCTCCTACACATGCGCTATAAAAGGCAACGACCTTGAGGATGAAGAGATCGAGTCGGTGTTGCTAAGAAGTTCAGGGAAACCTTGTCCAAGGGAGCGATGATATGGTATCATAAACCTCAAGACTCTATTGATTCGTTTGCTACGATTGTATATGCCTTTGTTAAAGCTCACGCCAGAGCCATTAAAGTTGAGACGAGGAAATCGGACTTGTTCAAAGTCAAATAGAAGGACAACGAGATTGTCAGGAAATTCGTGTCAAGGTTTCAAATGGGACGAATGGACCTGCCACCAGTTGCAGACGATTAGGCCGTTCAGGCATTTGCTCAGGGGCTCAACCCCCGAAGTTCGATTGCGTCTAAACAACTGAAGCAAAATCTGGTAGAATATCCAGCGGTTACCTTAGGTGATGTCCACAACAGGTATTAGTCAAAGATTAGGGTCGAGGACGACCAATTAGGGATCCCCTCGGGGTCGGTTTATCCCGGTAAAGTGAACGATAAGTCTAAAAGAGTGGTGGATCAAGAGTCGAGGTGCCCCGAGACCGATACCAGCCTTACAAACTCATATAGAAGGGGAAATGGACACAATCACAATTCGTCCAGGAACGACAGAAGAAATGATTAGGTTCCAAGCAATCGAGGGTTGGTGAACTGAAACGTGCTCGACAGATCATCCGGAGTCAGGGATGCCGCAAGGCTATCGGAGTATAACTTCAACATAGATGCAGTAAGCATAGTGTCAGCCATCGGTCGCATCAAGGAGACCAACTTGCCGAAGCTGCTTTCGTCTGATCCGGCACAAAGGGATCACAATTTGATATGCAAGTATCACGATACTCACGGGCATAAAACCGATGATTATTGGCAGTTAAGGATGAAGCGGATCGTTTGTTCAATAATGGGCACCTTCGAGAATTCCTAAGTGAGGGGGCCAAAAAACATTTCAGGAACAGGGATGCCAACAAGAAGGTCGAGCAGGAAGAACTCCAATATGTGATTAATATGATTATCGGAGGAGTAGACATTCCCCAAGGGACGATGATGAAACACTCCAAAGTCTCCATCACAAGAGAAAAACGAACTCGAGATTATGTTCCGGAAGGATCCATCTCATTTAGTGACGAGGATGCCGAGGGCATCATTCAACCTCATAATGACCTACTGGCAATATCTGTACTTATTAATAAATCTCGAGTTAAGCGCGTGTTAATTGATCTAGGTAGCTAAGCCAACATCATCCGATGGAGAATCGTGGAGCAACTGGGGTTATTGGACTAGATCGTGCCAGCAGTTCGGGTGATGAACGGATTCACTATGGCATGTGAGACAACAAAGGAAGAAATCACCCTACCGTGGGTTCATAGCATGAGGGCAATACCATCGACCTTGCACCAAGTGTTGAAATTTCTAACTCCAGGTGGAATCAAAAGGGTTTACGGGGAATAACCGGCCGCAAAGGAGATGTTCGCCGTCGAGGAGGTGAAACACAGTATTGGCGATCACAACATCAAAGGGTAATGGACCGATCGAAGAGAAAGACACCACATAGCAAGTCTCAACTCCATTCATCAAGGACGAGGTATCTAAACTTTTAAAAATAGGTTCTATTGGGGAAGTCAAATGCCTGGATTGGTTAGCTAACGTGGTCGTCGTACCTAAAAAGGGAAATAAATTTAGAATGTATGTAGATTATAAGGATTTGAATAGGACATGCTCAAAGGACTTACTTCCTTTGCCTAACATCGGCCAAATGATCAATGTAACGGCAGGGCACGAGATGCTGAGCTTTCTCGATGCCTATGCCGGGTACAACCAAATACGGATGGACCCGGAGGACCAAGAGAAAACTTCTTTTATAACTAAGTTCGACACTTATTGTTATAATGTGATGCCCTTTGAGTTAAAAAATATCAGTGCCACATACCAATGCTTAGTTCACTGGATGTTCGAGGAACAAATAGGGAAATCAATGGAGGTTTATATTGATGACATGTTAGTTAAGTCCCTGCGAGTAGAGGACCATTTGAGGCATTTGCAGGAAACCTTCGACGTACTAAGGGAATACAATATGAAGTTGAACCTAGAAAAGTGTGCCTTCAAAGTCGGCTCGGGCAAGTTACTCAACTTCATGGTATCTAATCGGAGAATAAAGATCGACTCGGATAAGATAAAGGCCATAGAAGATCTCACCGTGGTTAACAACGTCAAGGAAGCGCAAAGACTGACCGGGCGAATAGCCGCATTGGGCCAATTCATTTTAAGATCGTCGGATAAAAGTCACCAATTTTTCTCGCTACTAAAGAAAAAGAGTGACTTCATCTGGAACCCGGAGTGCCAAAAAGCTTTGGAGGAACTCAAACAATACTTATCAAGCCCTCTCTTTTTGCATACCCCGAAGGCAAACGAGCAACTATACCTTTACTTGGCAGTGTCCGAGATAGCAGTAAGTCTTGTCTTGGTTCGGGAAGAAGGTACACAGTTTCCTATATATTATGTTAGTATAACTCTAGGTGATACCGAGACGAGATATCCACACCTTGAAAAATTAGTGCTTGCTTTGATAAGTGCATCTAGGAAACTAAAACAATATTTTCAATGTCATCCTATATGTGTCGTGACCTCGTACCCGTTAAAGAATGTTATGCATAAACCCGAACTCCCAGGCCGGCTAGAAAATTGGGTCGTGGAGAAAAGCAGGTACGATATTCAATACAAACCCCAGACAACTATAAAGTCCCAGATATTGGCAGACTTCGTGGCCGATTTCACACCGGCCATGATCCCTGAGGTTAATAAAGAATTATTACTCGCCTCGGGGACTAGCTCAGAAATTTGGACCCTATTCATGAACGGTGACTCTGATGCGAAAGGGTCCGGGTTGGGCATCGAACTAAAACCCCCCAGCGGTAACATAATAACGCAATCAATTAGAACTGTGAAATCGACTAACAATGAAGTCGAATATGAGGCTATGATTACAGGTCTAGAATTGGCTAAAAGCTTGGGGGCTGAGGTTATTGAAGCCAAGTGCGATTCTCTCCTCAGTGTTTACCAGGTCAATGGAACATTAAAAGTCAAAGAAGACCAGATGTGGAGGTACTTAAATAAATTGCAAGTAGTGTTACATCGATTCAAAGAATGGACACTATAACACGTGCCTCGAGATCAGAACAGTGTGGCCGATGCATTGGCTAATTTAGGTTCGTCAATAAACTCCGAAGAATTCAACAATAGTAGTGCAATTGATGAGCTCGATAATAGAGGACGGTAATGCCGAGATAAGCTCAACAAGTTTGACTTGGGATTGGAGACTACCTTCAGAAGGGGAAACTGCCATCGGATCCTAAAGAATCAAGGGCCCTTCGAACTAAAGCTACCAGGTTTTTCTTGGTTGATGGCCTGTACCGAAGATCGTTTTTCAGACCATTAGCGAGGTGTTTGGGGCACGGGGAGATTGATTACATGGAGATGGAAGTCCACGAGGGGACTTGCGGAAAACATTCAAAGAGCAGAATCGTTGGTCCGAAAATTGATCAGGGTTGGGTATTATTGGAACAAAATGGAGAAGGATGCAAAAGACTTCGTTCAAAAGTGTGACAAATGCCAGAGGCATCGGTGGGAGCTGCTCCATCCGGTCCTTTCCCCTTGGCCGTTCATGAAGTTGGGAATGAATAGAGTAGGTCCTTTACCATGGGTACCCGGTAAGGTTTAGTACTTATGACTGAACCTTCTCCAAGTGGGTTGAAGCATAGGCGTTTGAGAAAGTTAGAGAAAAGGTGGTTATCGACTTCATTTGGGATCACATAATCTGCCGGTTCGGGATACCAACCAAAATTACATGTGATAACGAGAGACAATTCATCGGCAACAAGGTCAATAAGTTCTTCAAAGATTACAAAATCAAAAAGATTTTATCTACTCTTTATCACCCGAGCGCGAATGGTCAGGCGGAGTCAACAAAGAAGATCATAAAGGATTGACTGATTCAAAATGAAACTGGAAGAAAATTCTGCCTGAGGTTCCGTTGGCATATCAAACAACCAATACTAGCGAAACACCGTTTTCTCTAATCTACGGGGTAGAGTCACTGATTCCAGTAAAAGTAGGGGAATAGAGCTTGAGATTCCAATATACTATGGAAGTATCAACGACGAGGCCACGACCACAAATTCAGATTTAGCGGAAGAACAACGAGAAGTTGCCTTGGTTAGATTAGCAGCTCATAAGCAGCGGATGGAAAGATATTACAATCGAAGGGCAAACCCTCAACACTTCCGAGTAGGGGACTTGGTCTTGAAAAAATTCACACTGCATACCAAGAACCCGAATGATGGGAAATTAAGCCTGAATTGGGAAGGACCATACAGTCACCGGTATAACTGGAAAAGGTTCATGCCGGCTTGAGTCCGAAAGTGACAGACAATTGGAAACAACTAGAACGTGGCACATTTAATGCGGTACTACTGCTAAGATATGAATATTCACTTTTCTTTCAGATTTATTATCCTCCGAAACTAACCCGTGCAGATACTCAATCGAAGTCAAGACCAAGAATCACAGAATTAGGTCTGAAAGCACGTGTTGCACTCTTTTTCCCTTCGACCGATTTTTTCCCTAAGTGAGTTTTACGAAAAGGTTTTTAGCGAGGCAACATCAAGCGTGCTACTTTAATTTTGAAAACCGGTCAAGAACTAGGGACTGCCCGTACTGGATCAAAAGTACTTGAGCCCTCGAATTTTGGCCTCAAGTACTACGGGACTATCACACCCCGAATCAAGAATTGAAGTTCTGAGTTCGGAAAGTTTAAAGATAATTTTATTCGACATTACAAGCCAAGGATTGAATAATATGATTTTCTGTAAAGGTCAAGTGATCAAATGAATCATGCCCAGATAGTCATTCTTGCCATGGCAAATAGTATTTGTATCTTCGACTATTTACACTACATTCGAAGTAATAAAGTGAGAAATTCACCTTCTACACTTTATTGGTTCACGCTTACACGAGCAATGTTATCGTTATATCACTTAGAATAAATATTGGGTTCAAAACCTTATATTACTTAGAATAAATATTGGGTTCAAAACCTTCGAGCCATCTTTAATCGGGGGCATGAAACCCCAAAAGCAGTAAAATTCCACGGGATTGTGCCTGATAATTAAAGATCCCTAAGCCTACGGGTCACCCTAAATTGGGGACTGTCGTCTGATAATAAGAACAGGCAAATCGGATCCATTGGAGCCTCAACCGAATGTATAAGCGACGGAGACATCTGCATTCGTAAATATAAAAGTAAGGTCCTTACACATTTTAAGCCTATAAATACTATGTCTGATTTGACCAAATCAATCGATTTTGAATTCTAGCCAAGGGAAAAGCCACCTTCGGCAAAGATTTATGTGTCTGGATGAATCATTCGAATACCCGAAATTAAGACTTTTTTTCATTTTTGTTTCCTGTGAAGTCAAATCCACTCGGAGCTGTTATTTGACCCAGACCTTATTCGGGCTTTGTAAGTCTGACAATTTGAGTGATGGAAATATTTATGCTAAGGCAACGATTATATATTAGTCATACTGAATTCAAGACACAAGTTATATATTCTAAGTCCTAAGTAAAAAGCAAATGCCGAAAAATTAAAGGACACAATGTATACTCGAAGGGTAATTTCATATATTTACCAAAAAATATTTACAGAGGCACGAGAAACGGCCCAAAAGTATAAATTGTACGAGTACAATAAAACAAAAATAACATAAACTAAGGCATTCCCTACCTAATCTTCACCAGATCCCAACTCGCTATCTGACCCCTCGGGCTGGTACTTCGCTTTGGCCTCGGCTTCGAACCTCTTGGCCTCTTTGATCTTGGCCGCTACGTCGACCCCTCCGTCTTAAATCTTCTCGAAAGCCTCCCTCCGAGACAGCCACCTCACATACTCGGTCTCTTCGTCATAATTTGGGTTTCGGCTATCTCGATATCGGCCTTATACTGGGCCAGCATATCGTGGGCGTCCGAGATCTTGCTCGAAGCCATTTTAAATTTTGACTTCAGCATAGTGTACTCTTGGCCAAAAGTGTCATGCTCTGCCACGGCCAAGGCTAGTTATGCCCGTAGCTCCTCGTTCTTCCGAGACCATTTTTCGGCCTTGTCTTTCATCACTCGGAGCTGTTCCCTGGTCGACGCCAGGTCCTCCTTGGTGGCATCCTGCTCCGATGCTAGGTGGTATATTCTGCCTCTCAGCTCATCGGCTGTAGCCTCAACCTCGTTCATCTCGGACCTGAGCTGGTCGATCAGAGTTATCTTTTCCTGGACCCGGGAGGTTGCGGCATTAGCATTGGCGTTTAGCCTCTCATTATCAATCTCGAACACTCTCACCTTCTCAACTAGAAGGGCATAGTCCTGTTTTGCTTTTGAGACCTCATTCTGGGCCTTTTTCAATTCATCATGAAGGGTGGAGAGGTCGATGACGAGCGCAAAAAACAACATGAACTTATTGCTCGCTAGTCAAAGATAGTATAGTAAAATTATCGTCTCCACATGGATTGAATATAAACAATGTTCAATTAACTTATGGTTTACTGCTATTTAGGATGATCAACACTTGATTTGAAGTGATTACTAACTGCAATTAACTATTAAATTGAGATTACAACTAATTAGACTTGATCACAGAGAGTGAGAGTTGAACTAAAACGGATTGTAAGCAATATGAGAAACAAGGGTCAGGACAGGATATGTGTAAGATGGCTATTCAGGATCTACCTCTGTTTAAATTCACTTCTAATGTTCTAATGATTCTCACAAATTCACTCGGTGATTAGTCTAAACGTAAGGTTAAGACTCCTCTCTCGATTAAATCTGAACTCTACAAAATAAACTAATATGAAGCACTGTGAAGGTATACAAGAATACGTGAATGGACTAATCTTTAGGAAAACGTCTCTCGAATATTCTCCTAACTTAGTTTAGCCAATAATTCAAAAAGCTCTCTCGATTACTTAGAAGAATCACTAAATTAAACCAAACCAAATAATGCAAAGATAATCACAAAAATATTCCTCTTTCGATTAAATAAACCGGTGAACAAAGTTGCAAACAATTCAAAGCTCCATAAAGGTAATCAAACAATTAAACTAGAGTTAAATCTACAAACAACACTCAAAATACCATATCCGTCAAAATCCTATGGAAGAACTACTCCATAGATATGGAGAAAGTCATCACAAATAAGTTTAAGAATATAGAAAACATCAAACACAACTTTACGATACAAACTCCCGTTTTACACTGATTATTGGAAAAAGAATTGATGAAATAATGTATATTCAAGCCGTGGTAGCTCTCCAATACTCTCCTAGGTCGAATCCCCTTTCAAAAAACGTGTTTACCGTGTATTTATATTGAGTATGGGCAAACCTGGACCAAAATACCCTCTCTGAGCTGAACTGGAATAACTCGCAAAATATTGCATTAGTGTGCCGCCCAATGCGACGTACTGCACGCAGCATTAGTGGCACTTTTCAGGATCTTAACCAAAATAATGCATGGTGCCTTGTTTCTTCTCGCCAGACGCTTAAAATGGGTTATCCCTTGTTTGCCAAGGCCTAACACATGACGTGTTAGTGCCACTTTTCACAAAGATTGAAATTTTAAGCTTCTAATCCACTTTTGGCTTTTTCTTCTATTTTTTTTATGTGTATGCGGTCCTTGACCCCCGAACTCGATTACAGCTTAATTCATGAAATTTTACTCATACTTCAAAGTTCTAGCTTATTGATTTTGTTCCAGATTATCTTTTTAACTCGGAATCATTTCCTACAAGGCATAAAACACGTACTAAGTGCAATTCACTATCATTTAAGCTCAAACCCAAGTAAAATACAGTAACTAGAGTGCAAATTATGATTAAAACACGGGTTTCTAGCCTACTATCAACACCCACACTTAAACTATTGCTCGTCCTCGAGCAATCAAACTGCACTTCACATAGAGACGACCTTCTTATCAGACAACTTCCCTAACGCATCATGCCAAGAATATTTAAAACAGACTAAGCATCCTATCATAACATCCTAGCCTCAAGACTCGACTCACACGCGCCACGTATTTCAAAAACCTACTCACGTACTCTAACTCAGAGGCCAAAGACATTACCTTTCCTTCGCAAATCATGTGTCCTCATACCAATTATAGAGAGTAGTTCCACACACAATAAATTCAAGAACAAATAGGAACTCAAGATAGAAAGAAGTCATTAACTCTCGTAATTAAAATTCATGTGCCACAGAACACGCACCATATGCTTGCCCATGGTGTAATACTTTACCAATTGAGCTTATTCAGTTAAAGATCAAGTAGGACTTTATTTTGGTTGTAATGTAGGCTGCAGGGAGGATATGATATATTTGGATATAGTGGCAACACCTCCCTAAGCACTTTAGTACATATACATTAATAATATAAAACACACATTTATGTTGAACCAAACTCCAACCTTCACATATAATAGCATCAAGCTCACAATATCTTTAAGCACAAACAAGATGAGAACTACCACTAGCAAGGAATTAGTTTTTTCTTTTCTAAGTTCTGATATTTTTCTCAAGCAAACTCACTTTTTTTCTTTCAATTACCTGCAAGTGGCTCTCACAACTTTTCAAACAATGTACCTTTCTCCATTTTTCTCAGTTTCACTCAAGAGCCAACGATACCTCCACTTAGCTTTTAACAAGCTCATACCAAATTCAAGTTCTCAAGAGAGTGCAAGGATCAAACAGATAGTCAATTCAAACAAAGGGGTTAGACTTGTAGTGTGGTTGCCAAAGAAATAGAATTACAGGCTCAACGGGACTAACTAGGATACACAAGAATTAGGCGGGTCACAAGCATATATCTGGCTCAACAAAGAAATGCCTATATCACTTCCTAGACTGAACAAGACTTCTATTTCTCTTTGCAAACACACATGGCAAGTTCTAAACATCAACTGACATATACAGAATATTAACAAAATCCTTACACACACATTGACACATAACTCACTTAGAACCGGAAATATCCCAACTCTCTAGTCAAAGCAGTTAAGCAACATCAAAATCAAACAATTTCATGCACTTATCCAAGAGTCAAGAACTGAGCCTAGGCGTCACGACTAAGGAACTTACTACTCTCAAGGCACAACTAAGTTAAGAAAAGTTATCTCCATTTACCACCAGAGCACAAGACTTCTCTCTTCCTAACAAAAGAAAAAAAAATTAATTACACCCGGTTTAAGAAAAACCCTTAGAAAAGAGCAGATCCACAAAGAAAAATCAAGGGGGAATTGTTATCAGAATTATTTAATTTTTTTGGTATTTTTGTTCGACTATAATCCCTCAAGAAGATAGTCGAGGAAATCCATCGTTGGAAAAGTCAATTTTTTTCCAACTAATAATAACAAAAAAAGAAAAAAATACAATCACACATATTCATATTTACATCCCCAACCCCACACTTTAAATTGTGACATGTCCCCATGACACACAAAGAAAAAGCAAGAGGTAAAGGAAACTCCCCTGAAGTTTTTCCGTTTTCGAGAACTTATGAATTCAACCCCTAATTCTGAATTCATTCCTCATTTATGCTCTTTGTAATTCTTTATAGAGATCATTAGGTCAAAGTCCTCTAATGATATCTGCAAGCCCCACTCTTTTCTTTCTTTCTTGGCCTCATTTCGAGCGATGAATTTTCCTGTAGTATTAGTCTCAACTTGTTTCTGCATTCTTTCACAAGATCAATCTGTGCATATTCCTTTAAATCCCCAAAGATAAAATCTACATGATCTAGATTAGAATAAGAAAACAAAGAAGAAAGGTCATGTGAATATTCCTATAGTATGTCCAAGACCATTTGTTTCCCATTCTCTTCTACTAACAGTTGTTAATGTGGAAAGGTGGATAAGGGTTTGAACTCTTCCTCTATTGCTTCAAAATCAACCAAATCCTCATCTTCAATTATCTCAATTGAATTAGAGTATCCTTGCAGAGTGATAACTTTTCTTTGTAGTAGCTCATCCTCTTGGGTAGGCTCATTCTCACAGGGTATCTCGTACATATGTTAACCATCATATTGCAATGAGCTTTCTGAAAATATACTTACTACTTGACTCACTTGCGTTGTTAGGTTCTTAATGGGTTCAACATTTTATATAATTCCTTCTCGAATTTGTATAAATCTTTCTTCGACACTATTCATGAACTTACACATAAACTCTTCTAAACTACCATTCTCCTTTTGAGGTGGTTGTCTCACTTCGCTTTCGTTCCAGTCATAATAAGGGTATTCATCCCAACCAGAGTTAAGATTGTGCCTATATGAAATGTCATAGCTGTACGGACTAGAAACAGAGTGAGACTTTTCAAAGATGAAGCATAGAAGGAATACTTACCTGCTTGATAGTCAACCCATATATGATTTCCACCAAATTTAAAACAAATAGCAGACTCGTGATAATGTTCAGCTACTAACTCTGCAACCGTTTTCTTAGGCTGGTTGTGCTCCATCTTAATATCATTTAGAGTTCAATATCAAGAATATTTTCTTCAAGTTTTCTTCCTAGCACTTGTCAGGTACTACAAAAGAAATCTTGAAGAGAAGTGAACTAATAAAAAAAAGAAAAGAAAACAAATTAATCCCCGAATTAGCACCAAAAATTATTTTGAACACGATTGATCGCCAATCTCCGGCAACTGCGCCAAAATTTTGACGAGCGTAAAACACAACACGAAATTATTGCTCGCTAGCCAATAATAGTATAATAAAATTATCATCTCCACATGGATTGAATTTAAACAATGTTCAATTAACTTATGGTTTGCTGCTATTTAGGATGATCAACACTTGATTTGAAGTGATTACTAACTGCAATTAACTATTAAATTGAGATTAAAACTAATTAGACCTAATCACAGAGAGTGAGAGTTGAACTAAAACGGATTGTAAGCAATATGAGAAACAAGGGTCACGACAGGATATGTGTAAGATGGCTATTCGGGATCTACCTCCGTTTAAATTCACTTCTAATGTTCTAATGATTCTCATAAATTCACTCGGTGATTAGTCTAAACGTAAGGTTAAGATTCCTCTCTCGATTAAATCTGAACTCTACAAATAAACTAATATAAAGCACTGTGAAGGTATACAAGAATACGTGAATGGACTAATCTTTAGGAAAACGTCTCTCGAATATTCTCCTAACTTAGTTTAACCAATAATTCAAAAAGCTCTCTCGATTACTTAGAAGAATCACTAAATTAAACCAAACCAAATAATGCAAATATAATCACAAAATATTCCTCTTTCGATTAAATAAACCGGTGAACAAAGTTGCAAACAATTCAAAGCTCCATAAAGGTAATCAAACAATTAAACTAGAGTTAAATCTACAAGCAACACTCAAAATACCATATCCGTCAAAATCCTATGGAAGAACTACTCCATAGATGTGGAGAAAGTCATCACAAATAAGTTTAAGAATATAGAAAACATCAAAGATAACTTTATGATACAAACTCCCATTGTACACTGATTGTTGACAAAGAATTGATGAAATCATGTATATTCAAGCCGTGGTAGCGCTCCAATACTCTCCTAGGTCAAATCCCCTTTCAAAAACGCGTTTACCGTGTACTTATATTGAGTATGGGCGAACCTGACCAAAATACCCTCTTAGACTTTTTCTTTTATTTTTTTTATGTGTATTTGGTCCTTGAACCCCGAATTTGATTCCAACTTAACTCACGAACTTTTACTCAGACTTCGAAGCTCCAACTTGTTCGATTTGGCTCTAGATT
>MCJB01011244.1:56944-68718 GCA_002018475.1 Nicotiana obtusifolia | reverse complement strand
GGGGGGGGGGGAGTCAAAACAGTCTACGTAGAGCAATCGGCCGTAAGGGAGATGTTTGCTGTCGACGAGGTAATCCCGGTGCCCGCTATTTCGATATCGAGGAACACAGAACCAACCAAAAGGGAAGAGATTAAATAGCAATCACTGATACCGACCTCGGCCGAACTGGAGAAATATGAAGAATGAGGAGCACAAGGAGGACGATTATGGCATCTCCAGATTATTCATAGATCCTGATGACATCGACGCCACCAAATCAACGGTTGAAGAGTTGGAGCAAGTCATATTAATCGAGCATCTACAAGATCAAAAGGTATACCTGGGCATGGGGTAAACCCCAGAGCTCAGGAAAAAACTTATTGATTTTCTTAAAGCTAACATGGATCATTTCGCTTGGTCCCATATTGACATGACAAGGATCCCACCGGAGGTAACCACTCACAAGCTGAGTTTGGACCGAAGTTCCATCCGGTTAAGCAGAAGAGGAGACCACAATCCGAGATCAAACATGCGTTCGTCAAGGATAAGGTATCCAAACTTCTAACAATAGGATCCATCCGGGAAATTAAATACCCGGATTGGTTAGCTAACGTAGTGGTAGTACCTAAAAGACGAAATAAACTAAGGATGTCTGTGGATTATAAAGACCTAAACAAAGCATGCCCTAAGGATTCTTTCCTTTTGCCTAACATCGATGGAATGATTGACGCGATGGTTGGGATCGAATACTCAGTTTTCTCGATGCCTACTCCGGGTACAACCAAATTCAAATGACTCGGACGACCAAGAAAAGACTTCTTGCATAACCAAATTCAGCACCTACTACTATAACGTAATGCTGTTTGGATCAAAGTACGTCGGTGCCACCTACTAACGCCTAGTTAACCGGATGTTCGAAGAACAAATATGGAAATCAACGGAAGATAATATTGAATATATGATGGTCAAGTCCCTGCGAGCATAGGACTATTTGAAATATTTGTAGGAAACCTTTGACGTACTAAGGAAATACAGCATGAAGCTAAACTTGGAGAAGTGCGCATTTGAGGTCGGTTCGGGAAAATTCCTCGGGTTAATGGTGTCCAATCGGGGGATAGAGATCAACCCCGATAAAATAAAGGCCATAGAGGACATCACCATAATGGACAATGTCAAGGCAATTCAAAGACTGACCGGGCATATTTCCGCATTGGGTCGGTTCATCTCAAGGTCATCAGACAAGAGCCATCGATTTTTCTCACTATTGAAGAATTAGAATAACTTTTCCTAGACTACGGAATGCCAGCAAGCTTACGAAGAACTCAAACGGTACCTATCGAGCACCCCTCTGCTGCACACTCCGAAGGCAGACGAACAACTATACCTCTACTTGGCGGTTTCTAAGGTGGCGGTAAGTGGTGTCTTAGTTCGGGAAGAAGAAGGTACGCAAGTTTCTATTTTCTATGTCAGTAGAACTCTAGGCGATGCCGAATTGAGGTATCCTTACCTGGAAAAGTTAGCACTCGCTTTACTACGTGCTTCCAGGAAGCTAAAACCGTACTTTCAGTGCCACCCAATATGTGTTGTAACCTCTTACCCGCTGAGGAACATCATGCCTAAGCCCGAGCTCTCGGGCCGGTTGGCCAAATGGGTCATGGAGATTAGCGGGTAGGATATCAAGTACCGACCCCGAACGGCCACAAAATCTCAGATTTTGGCACACTTCGCGGCCGACTTTATGCTGGCCTTCATACCCAAAGTTGGAATGGAATTATTGCTCACCTCTGAGGCTAATTTTGGAATCTGGACCTATTCACGGACGGTGCCTCCAACGCGAAGGGGTCTGGGCTCGGTATCATGTTAAAACCACCTACGAGAAGTAAAATTAGGCAATCAATTAGAACTGTAAAATTGACTAACAATGAAGCCGAGTATGAGGCCATGATTGCAGGTCTAGAACTAGCTAAGAGCCTCGGGCCCGAAGTTATCTAAGCCAAATGCGACTCCCTCCTCGTGGTAAATCAAGTCAACAGAACGTTCGAAGTAAAAGAAGAACGAATGCGGAGGTACTAGGACAAACTGCAGGTAACCCTGCACCGATTCAAGGAATGGATTCTCCAGCATGTACCCTGAAATCAAAATAGTGAGGCTGATGCACTGGCTAATTTGGGGTCGTCGGTCGACTCCAATGAATTCAGCTCGGGGGTAGTGATACAACTGATGAACTCGGTGATAGAAGAAAGTCATGCCGAAGTAAACTCAACATGTTTGACTTGGGATTGGAGAAACAAATACATAGACTACTTGAAGACAGGAAAGTTGCCTTTGAATCCCAAAGAATCGAGAGCCCTGCACACCAAAGCTGCCAAATTTAGCTTAGCCGAAGGGGCATTGTTCAGGAGATCTTTCTTCGACCCACTAGCAAGATGCTTAGGACCAGGAGAGACCGAATACGCCATGAGAGAATTTCACGAGGACACTTGTGAGAACCATTCAATGGTAGAACCCTTAGTTCGGAAGCTAATCAGAACCGGCTACTACTAGACCAGAATGGAGAAGGATGCAAAAGACTTCGTACGAAAATACAATGAGTGGGGAATGGATATCGTCGGTCCCCTGCCATGGGCGCCCGGAAAAGCTCAATTCATACTATTCATGACTGCTTATTTTTCCAAATAGCTCGAGGCTCAGGCATTTGAGAAGGTCCAAGAGAAAGATGTCATCGACGTCATCTGGGATCACATAATATGCCAATTTGGGATATCGGCCGAGATCGTTTGCGACAACGGGAAACAATTCATCGGCAGCAAGGTAAGCAAGTTTTTCGAAGATCACAAGATCAAGAAGTTACTGTCAACGCCTTATCGAACAAAACTATACTCCAAAACATGAAAAAGAGGTTGATCGGTTCCAAAGAAAAATGGAAGGAAATCTTGCCTGAAGTCCTATCGGCATACCGTCGACTTCAAAATCGAGCACCGGGGCGACCCCGTTTTCTCTGGTCTACAGGGCTAAGGCCTTAATAACAGTCAAGGTGGGGGAACCGAGTCTCAGTTTCCAGTATGCTACCGAAATGTCAAACAGTGAGGTCATGACCACGAGCCTGGAACTGTTGGACGAAAGGCGGGAGGCCGCCATAGTCCGGTTGGCCTCCCAGAAGCAGTGAGTACGAAAATACTACAACCGAAGAGCCAAAATCCAACATTTTCAAGTCGGGGACTAAGTATTGAGAAAGGTAACACTACACACTAGGAACCCAACCAAAGGGAAATTGGGCCCAAATTGGGAAGGACCGTATCGAGTCATCGGGAATAACCGGCAAAGGCTCATATAAACTCAAAGCGGAAAATGGTGTACAACTACCGAACAACTAGAATGTGGTACACTTAAAGCGGTACTAGTACTAAGGTACGGAATTAATTCCTTTTAAATTTCGTAACATTACAGACTAACGTATGTAGGTACTCGACCAGGGGCGGATGTTGCTATCAGGTCTGAAAGCATGTGTTGCACTCTTTTTTTCTTGAACCGATTTTGTTCCGAAGTGGGTTTTTCGGCAAGGTTTTTAAGGAAGAAACAGTAAGACGTGCTACCTTAGTTTTGAAGACTGGCCTTAAACCATCGATGATCGTTTGCATCAAATCAACAATATCCAAGCCCTTACAAGTTCGACCTCCAATACTTGGGGCCATTACCCCTAGATTAAGATCTTTAACAAGGGAAGAGAAAATTTTATATGTCAAAATCTAAGGCTTGGTGGTTAGGATTCATTGTAAGGGTCAAACGGTCATACGAACCGTGCCCACATAGTCCACTATAGCCACGACACAAGGCTTATGCGCCTTCGGTCCTGGATCCTAATGCCCACGGGCTACCAAATCCCGGAGGCACCAAGCCTATTAGGTAGTGCCCGAATATGAAAGGCTACGGCCACCCTAAAAATGGCTCGGAGACGTCCAAAATCCATACTCAGAAAGTAAATCCCTTACAAAAAATCGAAACCTGATAAAAGGTTACCCTTGGCAAAAACATCGTCTAAGGCACTTAAGCATCTTAAAGGTCTTCGGTTCTATCGAAGATTCGAAGCCACGAGTAATATGGAGTTGCCATTGAAATCGGGCCCCATTTAGGCCTCCAAAGAACGGATGCTCTAGACTACATTTGATTTTATGCTAAGGCATTAAAAACGATACGCAAATAGAAAATTGCAAATAGATGCTGGAAAGTAAAGATACGGTATTGCCAAAGGGAAAATTTTATATATTCCGACAAATATTTACAAAGGCACGATCAGACGGCCTCAAAATAAACAAAAAAGAAAATATACAAGGGAACAATAGAAAAGAACTAAGGCATTTACGCCTGGTCTTCACCGGGGCACGACTTGTCACCAGAACTGTCGGAACCCGCGGAACCTTCGGGACCCTCAGGCTCATAGAGTTCCTTTGCCTCGGCCTCAAGCCTCTTGGCTTCCTCAATCTCGGCCGACAGGTCAAAACCTGGGGCATGGATCTCCTCGAGGGTCTCCCTTTGGGATAACCGCTTTACGTAGTCGATTTTCATTTTTAAGCAGGCCTCGGCTATCCCCACATCGACCTTATATTGGGCCAGCATTTCCTCGACGTTGCAGGAGTCAATAGAAGTTGTCTCTAACTTAGACCTCAGCACATTATATTCTTGGCAGAGGGCATTTTGTTCCGTAACGGCTGAGTTCAGTTGTGCCCAGAGTTCATCATTTAACCGAGACCACTTGTCGGCCTTGTCCTTTGCCACATGGAGTTGTTCCTTGGCCGAGGCCATCTCTACTTTTGGTACCTCTTTTTTCGAAGCCAACAGGTCCATCCTGCCCTTCCATGCCTCGGTCGTGGCCTTGACCTAATCCATCTCAGCCCGGAGCTGGTTGATCAGGTCTATCTTCTCTTGGAACTAAGAAGTTCCATTGTTAGTCACCACGAGTAGCTTCTCCTTTTTAGCCTCAAAGATCCTTAACTTCTCGACCAGGTCGGCGTGCTCCCACTTCTAGGTCGAGGCCTCCTTCTGGGACTTTTCTAGCTTGACTTAGAGAATTGGGAGGTCCTTAAAGGCTTCGTCTAGTTGTTCACTAAGAGCCATGTACATGTCCTTCTTCCGGACTTGCTCTTTGAGCTCGAACTCGAGCTGGCTGATCTCCAAGCGGCACTGCAGGAAACTTTCATGATGAAGCACTGAGGCCTGAAAAACAATGAAGTAATTAGAACATGTATAAAACTAAGCAAGATTCACAAAGGGTACGAAGAGTAGACGTCTTACCCGGTTCAGTGCCTATTGCGCCTCGTTGAAGAGGCTCGATGTGCCCACTTCGTTCATCTTTGCCTGGTCCTCCTCGATCACTAGACAACGAAGGTAGTTGGGTCGTGTTTCCTTAGTAACAGAGCATATATACCTATATGCTCCTTGTCTCGGTCCTGTTGACTGGAGGCCTTCTCGACGTTGAAGTCGTTCCCGATAGAGCAGCCCCCGAGTACGAAGCTCTTCAAGGGAGGCTCCTAAGCCACCTCAAGAATGGCCACCTCGATGTCTGTGGCCGGGTTGGAAGACAAAGGAGCGGTTTGTTGAGACACGGATTTGAAAGTTTTTTTCCATCGGGATCTGGGAAATATGAAGGTTTGAAGAAAAAACATGAAGATTTGAAGATGAGATGAAGATACGAGGTTCAAATAAAATGTATGATGATTGAGGATGAAGATATGAAGGTATAAAGTGAAATGTATGAAGATTTGAAGGAGTTAAAAGCAACAGGGAATTCGAGGGTAAGAATTCTGGAATCGGAAAGTGGAGAAGTGCAAAAGGGTCAGAGTTTTTTTAGGGGGGAGAACAATCAATGCGTGACGTTTCTCATTCGATGAAAGTCAATCGGCGGCTGATACGTGTTCGAATTCAGAACAACACGACTGATAGGACGTTTTGATTGACCCAACAACTCGGTCATAATGTGCAAAGGAAGGAATCGGGGTTCACTTTTTGTTTCTCGTCGCTTCGATAAATCTACCCTCCGAAAACGAGGGGACTATCTGTGTATGGGTAAAATCGCGGGCAATGAATACCCCGATTCCCCGATGAGAGAATGAAGGGGAAGCAGGGAACCGGAAGATTGTAATCGAGGTCATAGACCCTTCGTATCGAAGCTCAGGTAGAGTGAACGACATATCCAACATCGGACGTGGTAAAGTGACGCGCCCGGATTGAGTATAAATTCTAGACCTCAGGAGAAATGATGAACGATTATGCATGACAAATAGAGGGTTGTAATACTCGCCCTCAATCGGTTATCATGGCGCGAATCTCGCTCGGTGTCGATTATGGATCAACAATTATCGAGAAAAGAAGAGTTTTACCTTTTTTAGACTTATACTAAGATTGAAAATATCCTACTATATAAAAGGGGAAGTTTTACTTTAGTCTGACACATTGTAACACACAAATCTAAGCAATAAAAGTCTATTTTCTGTCTCTTAGCTACTGTTAAAGAGTTTGCTCATCTGTCATGTTCTTCACTCACGACGGGGCTCGAACCAAGGGTCTAATCGAGGACGAGGTCACTATTCAATCCAAGTTCAGGCTTGGTCATAATGTTGCAATTGGTTTGATCGTTTATTTCGTTTCTAATTCATTTATCTGATATTCTTAGTTATTCGTGTTGAGTTAAACTGCGTATCCTTAAAATCGCGTACAAATTTTATTATTACCTAATTTTGGGGTATACAATTACATAAAATTTGAGCTGTTTCAACATGTAAAGTGTACTTTAGTCTGTTATAACTTGTTATTCCCTCGTTTAAGAAAATAAATGAATACTCTTTACAAATATGCTAGTAAATGTGTAGACAATAAATTTGCGTCAGGAAAATAATCGAGACCGAAAAGTATTGCAACTATCGTAGTATTTGATTTTAACAATATGTGTGTACAATCTCTATGAATCCTCTCATTCTTCTTTCCGATAGTAAATAAATTCAAGTATCCTTGAGCTTGATTTTGAATCTATATTTGTTGCCACGAACGATGATCTTGGATTCAACTAGCATGAACTTTGATTTGAACTCGTACTCCTTGAATCTTGATTTGTTCTTCGTTCTTGAGTATGAGAACAAACTCTTTCCGACCAATCAGATTAAAGAGTGACAATGCCGAATTTGATTGGCCAGAACATGTCACTTGCACATGTGGCACGATTTTATTGGCCTTTTAATTTGACTTGGCATGCCTTGTCATTTTAACACGTGGCATGATCATATTGGCTCTTCCGTTTGACTTGGCGTGCCACGTCATTTGATATGTGGCACCAAACTGGGTCTCTGGGAAGATGGCATCTTGGGCTTAATGAAGTGAGTTCATCCTTTGTAGCCCAATTAAATGGGCTAGCCCCGTCAATATTATTGGACTTAAATAATTAATTCAATTATATTAGCCTATAATATTTATTTGGACTAACATATTTTACATATAGTCCAAATTAGTTTATTGGATTTAAATTCAATAAACTTTAAATGCTTACAAACACCCCCTATTTCAAGACTTGTCAAGATATAAAATTTTGAATGTTAAAGACGAGGCTTGAAGTATATACACACGTAGCGTGAATATTTATCCCATAGAATTCCGAACTGTACGAACTTGACTCCAATCTCGAAGCGCTGTGTTCTTATTAATTCCTGTTAGTGCTCACTTAGCTTAAATAAATAAAGAAAGAGATATTGTCTTTTTCTCCTAGCAATGTATTTCCAGGTGAGTCAACAGATAATGGATGAATGCCTTAGACTACATCACGTGAGAATGTGGAGGCTGTGAATGAATTTCATATCAATTAATAGCTTTGGTGCCAAATTGATCCACGCTAGATTAACTATAATTGTTGAAAACTTTCACTGGCTATAGAGCTTTCCTTTCATGTCGGCCTTTCAATTATTCAACATCAATTTCAACTCACATGCCTGTCCAAGTGAAACATTGACGAGTAAAGTTTTTCTTTTTCTGCGTTTTGTCTTCTTTTTGTTTTATTTTTGTTTTATTTTGTTAGGCTAAGAAAAGAAAAGTCGTCGAGTGTCATATTGATGGGCAACTTCATGACATCCCATAGAAGGATAAATTCATCACGACATAGAGATGATCAAATCCACAACATATAGAAGGACAAATCTCTCGCAACATATAGAAGGACAAAGACAATACATAGATGATAAATCCACACCACCATATAGACTGACAGATTCACACCACCATATAGACGGATAGATCCATACCACCATATAGATGGACAAATCCACATTACTATATAGACAGACAAATCCATATTACCCCATATAGACGGACAAATCCACATCCTATATAGACGGACAAATTCACTAAGAAGTCAACTTAAGGTGCGAAGGGACTAACATGTCCACCTTAAGATTGGATAATTAGAAAGATTCAACTCGAAGACTTGGTGGACTTGACGACATTGACTTGAACTCTTGGCGAACTTTGAAGACTTGGTTGACTTTGCAGACTTCAACTCGAAGGCCGAAAAAAACATGAAGAGCGATGGAATTTTAAACTTCAACTTGAAAAATTAGCAGACTTGAAGACTTCAACTTGAAGACTTAGAGGGCTAACTAATTCAACTAAAAGACCGGAGAATTTGATGACTTCAACTTAAAGATCGACAGACTTGAAGATTTCAACTTGAAGACTCAGAGGGCTTCAATATTTCAACTTGAAGACCGGCGAATTTGAGGACTTCAACTCCAAGACTGGAAGGACTTAAATACTTTGACTTGAAGAGCGGCGAACTTGAGGACCGGCATACTTAAGAATTTGGAAAACATGAAAACATAGTGAATCCTCGGACTTCAATACAAATACTTGGTAGCCTCCTAAAATGCTATAATAGTCCCATTGAAGATACTGATTTACCATGAGGCTTGTCCCCTCTAACACATATATGAGATCTAAGGTTCAATAGAAGAATGATATTTCAGCCTGATTTTCAAGTGCTGGTTGAATGAATTACTTCCATCATATTTCATTTGGACAACGATTAGGGCAATATGTATCTTTTGAACTTATGCGGCTGAACACAGAATGAAACTCTAAGCTGCCTACGTACCTCGATTAAAAGGATCAACTCATACCGTAGTTCAGAATGGATGAGTTTAATTTGTCCTAACTTTTTCTTAGGCCGCCTCGTTCGAGGTTTTCAACCTAGTGAACTTTTTTTTGGGTCTGTACACAGTTTATATTCTTGCGGGCCAGGAGTAACATGCAGTTTATGCTCTTACGTTAAGGAGCGTAGCGACTTGTAATTTAAGCTCGTATTTTGAGGAGCTTCACAACTTGAAGATTTTGCTCGATTTGAAGAGCTTCATGACATGCAGTTTAGGCTCGTGCATTCAGGAGTGTATAATTTGAAGATTTAGCTCAAATGTTAAGAGCTTCATGACTTGAAGATTTAGCTCAAAGTTGAAGAGCTTTGCAGCTTGAAGTTTGGCTCGAATTTGAAAAGCTTTGCAACTTGAAGTCTTTGCTCGACTTTGAAAAGATTTGTGAATTGAAGACTTTGCTCAAATTTGAAGAGCTTTACTTCTTAAAGATTTATTTCACATTTGGGGAGTTTTGTGAGATACAATGTATGCTCATGTGCTAAGAAGCCTTATAACTTGCAGTTTAGGCTCATGCGTTGAGGTGCATTACAACTTGCAGTTTAGGCTCGTGCATTGAGGAGCGTTGCAATATGCAATTTAGGCTTGTGCATTGAGGAGCACTATAACTTGAAGTTTAGGCTCGTGCGTTAAAGAGCGTTACGACTTGCAGTTTAGGCTCATGCGACAAGGAGCATTATAACTTGCAGTTTAGGCTCGTGTATTGAGGAGCATTATAACTTGATGTTTAGGCTTGTGCCTTGAGGAGCACTATAACTTGCATTTTAGGCTCATGTGTTAAGGAGCATTATAACTTGCAGTTTAGGCTCGTGCATTCAGGAGAATTATAACTTGCAGTTTAGGCTCGTGCTTTGAGGAGCATTATAACTTGCCGTTTATGCTCGTGCATTGAGGAGCATTATGACTTGCAGTTTAGGAACATGTGTCAAGGAGCATAGTGACTTGTATAGACTCTTCGGTTTCATTCTCGGATGAAAACTTGCCGTTGAATTATTCCAACTTAGGAGGTTGATAACCAAAATGCATATTCAAGTTATCAATTCTTTGCGTGTACGGCTTTGCATATGTGAGAGATAGTTTGGACGACTCAGGCTTATATTTAATAGAATCCATGATGAAGTCCTTTAATTTCTCAACGGGAACCAGACCTTCAGCGGAGACTTGAATCTCCTTGGTTGTCGTTGCTTGCTTTTCGGATGAATCTTCATTCTCTTGTGATCTTTGAAGATTTAAAGGTGTTTGTGTGGATTCTCCCTCTACTATGCTATCCAATGTATTTGTTAACTTGGAAATTTTTGCAAGAAAGTGCTTTAGCTTTTATTTAATACAATACAAGGAAAGGAAAAAGGTCTCTTAGGGGTACCACAAATAATGGACTTACTAGTTCTTTTTCTATCTATGAAGTAGGACGAGTGTCCTACCTACGTTTACAACATCCATTACTTCTGACTATGTCGATGAAATGGGACCGCGAAGACAACCCACCACTAGAGCTTGCTTTGCTCTCGCTCCGCTCGCTCCCACCTGTCTTCTTCCAACTATAGTGAAAGATCTTTCACTTCACCATAGCAGGAGCCACCAGTCGGATCGACCAACAAATGATAGGCCAGAGAGATGGGCTCATTCGACTAATCAGTGATCCCTGGGCCTACCTAACACAGATGTCCCTGAAATAGGGGATTGGTTGATCGGTCCGATCTGCGCATACATCACTAAAGAAGATAAGAATCCACATATATGGGGGAACACGTCAAAGGCCCATGTTATGGAAGTAGCAGAGGCTTATGAGAGAAAGAAAAAAAAGGGGGTGCTTCTATGAGTGCAACCGACATTATAGAGCATCTTGCGGGACTAAATTCGTGGCTGGAAGTGTTCAGGCACGAACAGCTGAAGCATATTATTGTACAAAGGCTAGCAGAATTGTGGGACATCAAAAGCGGTAAGTTGATTGTTGGTTTTTGTTCCTCACTCTCGTATAGGTTAACTTGGTTCGCTCCATTCTTAGGGATAAGAAGGATCCACTGGAAAGACTGGAGTAGTATCTTCATTAGCCGGAAGGAATTAGTCTCCACTAGCGTCATTCGAAGAACGAACAAGAAAAGGGTTACTGTTTAGGATAGATGGATGTGGCCCAATGGCTAAATCTCTTCATGAAAGAAAGTGGACCTTTCTTTTTACTCAGTGAATGTTGCCGAATCTCTCGTTCTATAGGAGTAATAAGCGAAAAGGGGGATTCTTTGGGCTACTTCGCGGAAGAGTCAACGCGAAAGAATGGTAGTATTCAACTTTCTATTGTCAATGTTCAAGTTCCTTGTCTTAGCTTATCTTATTCTTCTTGAATTGTCTCGAATTACCTACGGAGTTTGAGGGGTTCACTAGATTTTTGATCCTTCTCCATTTCTGAGAGCTGGGAAAGGTAAATATTACTATACTCTTTCTTCCCTCTCTTCTTCCTCCTTGCTTATGCACTCCATGACTTTCTTATGTTGTGGGGTCTTGAAGACTAAATTTAGCTGCCAACCCTAGTCAGCAAGCTGAAAAACTTTCTCAAGAACATGGAGAGCGGGGACTCTTAAACCTGGCAAGATATAGATAAAGAAATTAAAAAATAGGGGG
>MCJB01011244.1:40440-56924 GCA_002018475.1 Nicotiana obtusifolia | reverse complement strand
GGGGGGGGGGGGTCGTGGTCTATGCTGAATTCGTTTTCTTAGATAGAATGAATGGAAAAAGGGTGCTTATGTTGTGGTTTTTGTAGTTGCAAGAATTTTTTTTTTCCGAGAAAAGGTCCCCTCCTTAAATATCATGGCGGCTAATACTAAAATAATAAGTGAAGTAATCGTCGTCTGACCAATCGGCTCAGACACCAGACCGCCCGTGCCCGCCCATTTTGTCTCGCCTTTCCACGAGAGATTCATGGTCTTACACTTCCGCGAAAGGGTAAATGATCTCCAAGAAGAGAGAGTGGTAGCCACTTTATGGGGATGCATACAACGAAAAATGGAGAGAATGAACCTAGAGAAAGGAAGTAATCCCCAAGTGAAGATGAAATTCAATGATGAAACATTGTTGAAAGAGGAGAGCCGGTCTTTCACACTAAGTCATGAGTGAACCTAGGCTCCTCAAGACCAGCCTTTCACTCCTAAGAAGTGGGAATAGGAGTCAATCGATGACTGAAATTTCTTAGAAAGATTGCCTAATGCCTTATCTCTTCTGGATTCCATCTCACTCTCTTTCGGAGAATCCCATTTCCTCCGGTACAGAAATGAATGGGGTAGGCAAAATTACGTGAGAGAAAGAACCTCTTGGTGGAGTCCAGTCCCCTGGAGGACAGAATAGCACTTCTTAGTGACTAGGAGCGGAGAGCTCGTTGCACCTTGTTTTTCTTTGATCGGCCTATCTTCTTTCTATAAGCAAGCTCCCTCCAGCCGTCCAGTCCCTGGACGGCTCTCGTCCGCTCCATTATATTCCCCATTATTTCACTTTCTCGCTATTCGAAATATCATAAGAGAAGAAAGCTGGCAGGTTGGATCCTACGGTAGATTCTTGTTGTTGAATGATCGACTAGCTTCCTCTTTAGTTCTTTGATATTGGGTTCGTGTTCAAGCGAAAATCCCACTCTTAGAACATTGTTGAAAGAGGAGAGCCGGTCTTGCACACTAAGTCATGAGTGAACCTATGCTCTTCAAGACCAGCCTTTCACTCCTAAGAAGTGGGAATAGGAGTCAATCGATGACTGAAATTTCTTAGAAAGATTGCCTAATGCCTTATCTCTTCTGGATTCCATCTCACTCTCTTTCGGTCCGAAGCCGAAAGGAAGTGAAAGTCGCTGAGGTAAGTTCTGATAGAGCTAGGTTCCAGGTATCAAGGTCTGAGCCAAATTGAGCAAGGGTGGCCACTTTGCGATATTGTGCCAATTCTAGTTTTGAACTACCGCAGACTTGTTTCATAGTTCTTAACTGAGCGGCAGACCCGACGCGATTGACAGATAAGCCGACGTACATAATGGTTTCATGTTCTTTCATGGATTGGTTATTCCTCTCCTTTCGTATCTCTTTTTCCAATTTTGGTCTCGATTAGTTCACAAGATTGAATGGCCAATTCTCCTCCGAACCCTCAGTTCGATTGTTTTCCAAGAATGTTGAGCCGGGTATGTAGCGCTTATACCAATGAATTCTTGTTCACTTGGACTATTTGTCTTCACTTCCTCAAAAGTGCTAAAAAAAGCCCCTGGGCGCAGACCCTTACCCAAGGGACTAAACGCATTCAATTATCTTTGAAAGAGCTTATTCGAGAACAACCTATTCTAAACGCAACCTATTTGAATTGGAAAACTGCTTCTTTTAGGGATGACTATTCTGCAGCGAGTTCTCTTTCTTTCTCTCTCCTATTGACTATTGACATAGCAAAGTCTGGTTCTATTGAGCGTGATACCCGCCCTCTACAAAGTGGTTTTTGAAAATTTCTTTAAATGACTCTTCGTCTCCAGTTCTAAAAGGTTTAATGAATGGCTTTTTTCTCTACCCACCACCCATGAAAAGACAGACTACATAGGGCCTCCGCAGCATTTCAGGTCGGAAAACTCTATAAGCGTGTCATCTAATTAGGTTAGGCCAACCTCGGAACTAGATGTGGTCACCTTTCTGATCTAACACCACATGCGATGGCCCGGGATCATCCTCTCAATAGGACAGAAAGAAGGAATCTTCCTAGGAAGAACCTAGACGGTTAAACACTTTTTTGTTCCTATTAACAAAACATCCCCTTTTTCTTTGCTCTTTCGGAACCGGTACAGAAATAGGTACTTTTTCTACATTGTTTACCTTAGTTAATGGGGGGTTTCGGTGAAAACCTATGTGGGGCACCGAAAAAGTGGCCCGCCTCTCATCATCTATACCAGCTGCCATGCAAGAACCAATAGAAAGGATTTCGACGCCCCTCTCGTCATAAGAAGCAGAACGCGCCATCACCTACAGCCCTTTCCTCTGCCGAGAGCAGCTGTAGAATGGAGATTGCAATTCCATTTTTTTATATGAAAGGGGTGGCATGTGAAATCAGCAATCCCATATTGTGGAATAAGAGCAGTGGCACTTGCGGAAAAAAAATTTTGAGGAAGGGATTGATTGAACTAAGGAACTAAACTAATGGACGAGAAGGAATAATAAGTCAATCTTGGTCGGAATCAAAAGCGGGAAAACTGACCACATGATCGGTAATGGCATAAACCCTAAAACAAGATTCACTCGTTCTTCAGTCCTCACGTAGACATGAAGGGGAGGCCCCACAAATAGGATTCAGATTTCTGAACGGGAAAGCATCATTGACGAAGAGGAAGGCTTGGAAAGGGATCAAGCATATTGAGGAGGAGCTTTCACAAACGCTAATAGCCGATAGCTGATGTCACTAGCCTTAACTTCTTTATCTACTTGAAAGCTGATGGGAGTACAGCTTTCTTCAAGGAAGTGTCCCATATGATATTATATTAGTAAAGAGCCCATAGCCTTGAATCTTGAGAATGAGAATGTAGGTATTGTCGTCTTTGGTAGTGATACTGCTATTAAAGAAGGAGATCTTGTCAAGCACACTGGATCTATTGTGGATGTTCCTGCAGGAAAGGAAGTTATAGTTAGCAGATGGGATCTAATTCATTAAAGGAAGGGATGGTGATTAACTGATAGAACCTCTTCTCTCTTTCAAATCGCATCTCTCAAGTGAGAAGAAAAGGCCCCCCCACGGAACGGTGGGAAAGCAAGGGCGTAGCAGAAAGAAGAAGTATGAAAACAGCAAATCTTTCCTCCGCCCCTTTTTCGATGTCTGCCTGAGGACCTATGTTAATGTTTTGGAAAGGGGATATTCGGGCAATTTTATCCATCTCTGAATGTATACCCAATGGATTATTGGATCCATATTGATGCCATGCGGCTAGATGAAGAAGACTGGCGCCTATAAAATAAAGGGGAGTAAGTGATGAAGACTAAAAAAACAATTTAACGTGGCATTGTCCCCGGAGAACCCACCCCAAAGCCAAGTCACAATGGTATCTCTTACTACAGAGTTCGTTTTGTAATAGGAGTCCCGTTGGGCTTTTACAGGGTAGTTTGATTCCAAGCCAAGCAGTAGGGGATGATCAGTCTTATCGGGCGGGGAATTGCATTCGCTAATAGAGCTTCCTATGATCGCACCCTAGGAGAGTGCAAATGGCAAGTTGAATGGTCTGGTTCCACTTAGTAGCCCAAATACGCCCCTTTAACACGCAAGCACGCTTTAGCTACTAAGCTTCGAAACAACCCATAGGCTTACTTCGGAGGCGAAGAGTCTAATTACTGCTTTTCTGCTGTTTCACTTTATAGGGTAGGGTCACCGTGCCTATGTGGGTCATAGAAAAGAAAATACATAAAGCCTAATGGCTCGCGTAAAGGCAGAAGAAAGAAAGCCCGAGCGAAAGAAAAGCTGACCAGGAGTGCCAAACCACTCTAGTATCTTCACCCTTGCACCCCCTATGCTATTATACTTGGACTAGGGGCCTCAGCCTTTCATGAGGGGAAAGACCCATTCTTTATAGCCGTTACGAAAGCTCCCGAAGAGAATAAGTAGTACTTCTTAATAGAATCGTATATTTAATACGATTACGATTCCAGTATTAAATATACTGCGGGGCCAGGAGTGTTCTCAATCTTCACTTTACGCCAAGCCGACTCCCCTTTCGTCATAAGGCATGGAATTAGACCAAGGGGAATCTCTATAGGAACTAGTCCCTTATATTTCGCACATAGGAGATCGAGACACAGCCCTAGGGCTATGGGGAAAGATGTAGATCGGGGGGGAGGGGGGTCAACTTGATGCGGAAGAGGCATGAGTGCAGTTCGATCTTGTGGTGTATTTGTTTGTAGTGAGTAGGGCCTCTTTCTCGTTGATCAGTTTGCCTCCGCTCTATTGAAAAGTAGGAATTCCTACGGCGGTTTTGTCAATGAACGCGTCTCGGGCCGGATTGACTAACCTAACCCACCCTTAAGGAGGCTTTTTCATAGTTGGATGTCCGCTTTAGTGTGATTTACGCGTCCCCTTGACCCAGACACGAACTAATCCTTCTCTCTCTTAAATGTATGCCCGGTTTTCGTCGAATCTTTTTGATCACCTTCAAAAACAAACCGGAATTCCGTCTTGACATGATAATCTAACTTTGTCCAAAAAACTAAAATACGAATGAGATCCACAATGCCATCATTGTATGGCCGATAGTAGTACAGTAAATGACGCCTTCCTCTTCAGCGCCACGCATAATTGGCTCGCGTAAAAGCAGAAGAAAGAAAGCCCAAACGAAAAAAAGCTGACCAGGAGTGCCAAACCACTCTATTATCTTCACCCTTGTGCCCTACCAAATGAAAAGGAAGTCGTAGGAGCAAGTTAAGAGTTAGAATTCCCCGACTCTGTTCCTATTTATTAGCCTTCTTTCTACTTCAACATCAACTTCGTTAGCTAGCCTATTCGTTATGGGAAATCAATGCTCCGGGCCAAATAGAGCTTACCTACGACACCTAAGGATTGCAAGCTCCAAGCATAGCTTCTCGCACAGCTAGAATATGAGAATAGGGCCCTTGGTTGCCACGCCTTCATATGCTGGGCAGGATTATATTTAAAAGTATAAAGGTGACTTTCTTGGCACCGGGGATTGCCATTTACATTTAACTCCTTTTGGTACCTCTGGCTTTAGCATTTGCCAAGCACATCTAAGCGAAAAATAGAAAAAACTGGATTTTAATTGTAAAACCTGATATACGCAATTATCAGATCGATCTTTGAAGGACACGATGGAACTTTCCTCCTTGACTTCAGTTTAGGAATATTTTCATCTGTGATCGATGATTTCTTGCAAGAGGTGGCGATGGGCAGTGTTCCAAAGCGCCATAACGACGTGCGTTAGAGCGTTATGGCAAACGATCCCCAGCACCTGTAGTTATGGGGATCGCCTTCGGCTTGCTATACTCTTTCCCTAACTCAGCACGGAACTTGTTTCAATCACATGGCATAGTATTAGAGTAGGAGGCTTTCCTTTGTTATAGAAATCCAATTGCAAGTTTAAAGACTAGCAGCAAGGGGATGACTTTTGTAGAGAAGTTTAAACAGGTGACTCCTTTTTTGAGAATTCTTTATAGAAAGAAGAGAGGGAGGAGATCGAAACGAAATACTTGTATCGAACGAGCCCCTATCTCAATTACAAGTAAGGAGCTATTACCCTATGCCTATGGTCTTCGTTCCTTACACGATAGATTGAGAGCCAGATTGAAATGCAGAATCCACATGGTATCCGCCACTTCAAACAAGAAGGAAAGCCAAGGGAAAGGGAGTTCGCTCCGCTCCGTCCCATGGTTCAATACCCAGAACTACCAAATGAAAGAGACCGATCACCAAAGACGGGTGGATGTTCAGTCTCAGTGGCAGAAAACCAATACTTTTAGTGTCCAAATATTGTCGCGGGAAAGAAGCTTTTTGAATCAATAAAGGAAGCCTATTGAATCAGCTTTTGGGAATAGAAGGGGAAGGGGAATATGCCAATGAACTTTAAGTAGGGGACAAAGCTGGGGATGGCAAGGTTCTTTATCAACAATGCGGCACTCCTGCGTTTGTGATTTGTCACCAGGCAACACATTACACATTAGCAGATGGATGCTATAAATTCCTCCGAAAAATCATAAAATACTGTGCGCCCATACAATATACTCTAAATTCTCATTGTCGAGGAAAGTGAATCAACAAATGCATGCAAGGAGGATCTTCCTTTATGCTTCCCTCAAATCAGTACCCCCTCGGTCGTACCTTTATTCAATATCCGTCATGCTAGAATAGGGGGTTTAGGAAGAATACAAGCTTTGTTTCGAGGTTTTTAGGTGTCGAACTCTTTTATCTTCGCCAAGATGCTTTCTCAGCGATCTTTTCTCATCCTGAAGTTGATCTCCTGTCCTCTACTGACCCACCCTTAACATGCAAAGATCCAGAACCGGATATGGATTCTGGGAGGGGTGTCATCAAGCAGAGGTTACTTGTGCACCGCTTGGGTCAGAAGAATTTCTCGGTTTCCGATCATGAGATAGACGAAATTGTAAATTTGAAGAAAGACATTCTAAATAGAATGGGCGAACTGGATCCCGAGCCCTTCTGGACTAGCCATCGAAGGAGGCTCATTCGGGACTACATACTACCACCCGTGGGCGGGGAGTATAGAATAAATGGTTTACAGCAAAAATTAGACTTCTTATTGGGGGGAAGTCCAAACAGCTCCGCTCCTTTAAAGGCCGGCGGCTTGAAAGCTTACCTTATTATTAGAGAAAGGTTTGGAACCCTAACCAATATGATGAATGGAGCGCATACATCAATGCATCACAAACTGACAAGTCTAAGACAAGTTAGAAGAGCTAGTAGGCGACGCGAATCTATGCTTTCTATCTTTCAATCGGATACCAATTGCTTGGATGCGTTTGAAAGCCTCGAGATGACTTGCAGAATAAATTCTTTCTAGGTTTGTCTTGTGTCTCCGAAACAAACGGTCCATTTATTGATGGGCGAACGACGGGGATTGAACCCACGCGTGGTGGATTCACAATCCACTGCCTTGATCCACTTTGCTACATCCCCCCCTACCCTCGCACAGGTTGAAGTCTCAATCTATGATCAAATCCTTTCTGAGCTCCCACAGGCGATGAACTGCTTCCGACTTCTTCATTCGGTTTGTAGTCGTACCGTATAGAGTGAAAAATTCCTTTTAATGTGAGTAGCTATATTCAAGCAAGCATTCCAGCGAAACGATCCTTTGACAATGGGCTTTTCCTAACACTGGGACTGACTTTATACAAAGAGAGAATCAGCAAGAAAAGCTCTTTTTGAATTGGATATTGGATAGGCTAAGCTAGGTGTTCTTCCCAGCGCTCCTCAATCAGATCCATAACTGTTGTTGCTTGTGCAGGAGTAACTAGAGAACAAAAAATTGCAATAAAATTGTCAACTAAGAAAGACCGGAAGTCCATGCTGGTATTGCAAAGGCAGGAATGAGTTCACAACGTTCGAATAAGCTACTCGACCGACTAAAGCTAAAAGGAGAAAGGGAGATGACTCTAGTTGTCTCAGTAAATTATAGACCACTTCAAATCTTTATTTTTGAGAGGGATAATCAACTCCGCAAATATCGATCGAAACTTGCAGGTTATAGCTTTCGAGCGAGACAACTCATCAATGATATGGTGCAGGATTGACCACTCAGCTATCCAAGTTACATAAAATACACATTTTGAAGTTTTTCCCTGCCTTATGAGGGCACACTTTGAGTCCCAAACTTTCTGTCTGAAGCAAATGCTGGAACTCCAAGATGGTGGTTTGGAACATCCAAGAGGACACCTGATCCATGCTCTCTTCCCTGCTTTCCGGCTCAAACGGGTGGGGGCTTTCTGTTTGCTTGCAATGCCGGCTATTCACCTTTAGTTAGAAGTAGAAGTAGAGGGCGCCGTTTGCCCCACACTTCAAAAAAAGTAAAAAAGTATGGATGAAGTAAAAAACGTACATAAGGAGTGAGAAAGAAAAACCCTGTCTAGCCGTTGTTACTCTGCATCTTCACAGAGAATTCAATTTCACCGGGTCCATGTTGGTGAGTACCAGGTGAAAGTCTTCTTAGGATTCTACTGGAACTGTCTTCTCTTAATCTAAAGGGAGTTCACAAGAGCAAGGGAAGATGGATTGGATCGAGAGGCAATGCTTATGCCTCTTCTTTATCTATAGGATTCCCATCATTTTCAGTCTACAGCGAAGGAGACAAGGGCGAGGCATCGAACATGTTCTACCTTCAACCTCCATCCGTCATTAGTAATCTCAATTCCGGCGGAATTTAATTTAGGCACTTTCAAAAGCTTAACCAAAGAGAGGTGCATCGCCGTATACTTTTTTCTTTTCTTCGGTGGGTCATGATTCCTAAGTCGGGGTGCTTATAAACCTCTCTTCATTTTCTGGCGGGCATGCCTTGCAAGTCTCGTATGCTGGCGATTTTGATAAGTCTTTTTGATATGCCACTTGGATCTCACTCTCGCCTTCGACATCATACGTTTTACTGAAATAGATTTGACGGAAAACCAGCTATATCCGATATTGGTTGGCCTTTCACCCCTAGCCACAAGTCATCCGGGAATGATTATCCAGGAACTGGAAGATGGTTGGCGTGACACGCCTAAATCCCCCACAATCAATCCACAAAGCTTCAGGCGACTGGAGCAACCTTTGAAGGTGCTCGGCCGAGAGATTTGAAAGAACGGAACTCCAGCGCACTGATTGAGCTAGCTAGAAGCAGAAGGCAAATCCAACTCTTTTTTGTTAAAAAGAGATCTCGGATCAAGGGCTATCGACCCGACAGTGCTCCGTTGGTCCATTTAGTGGATCCTCCCCCCAAAAACAAGATCATATTGAGCAGCAACTTCGAGGAAGATAGCATTGGGGCTGGAAAGAAAACGACCTCACCTTCTCTGGTGTCAGTGAGGGTTCAAATTCGAAGTCTAAATATCTTAAGAGAAGAAAGAAAAGAGAAAGAGCAGCACTTTTAACGTCTCTGATCCATGATCATCTTCTATATACCTGCATCTTTTCATCCTATATACGTTCGGCAGAAAAAGCACCCGAGTCTTACAGTAGGAGTTCTAGCCTTTAGCCTGCAACAAATCGAAAAGGCAGTCTTGTGCCCCTTGCCTTGGAAGCCATCCATATAGACTTTCTAAATCTATATGGTATGATATGGCTTTCAAGCTTCCTAGCCTGGGTTTGTGTGAAGCATGAGAACATGAGCAAGCTCAGTCTTTCGCCAGGTGTTGAACGATCTACTCTACACAGGTGTGGGCTTACAGAGCTAGGGCTCATAAAACCTTTCTTTCATTTATCAATAGGGCCCTGCCCTAATCGGTCACTTTTCTGGGCCGGGATCGATAAGTGGAAGTCATAAAAGAGAAATCTTTCTCTTCGCACTTGTTGCTGGTATAAGTCACCACTCGGTTGTCTCAGATCCAAGGGATTCCTTTTCTGAACAAGAAGAGTAACAGGGGTCAGCCTTTTTTCGGTTGAAGTAGCCACGAATTTGGTCGTAGTCAGTTTAAACCCATAAATCTAGTCCACTTGCAGCCATGTTGATCAAAATGACTAAGTTTAATGACTTGACCAGTCACTAGCCCTCGTATTATAAGATTCTCTCACCCTAAGCAGCGGAACCCGGTTGTACTTGACTAAGCCCGTGCTCCTCCAAGGAGAGAGTTTGCTTTACCCAACTCCCTTTTTGATAACAAGGCAGAAATCCCCGACCCGACACTTGTTAGTTTCGAATGAAGAATGAAAAGTGCCCTGCCCTATCGTTCTCGCTCGGGAGCCAAAACGAACACGCCTGCTACCTACTATACTGGACCTTCGACCAGGCATTCTACCTTTGTCGAATCGGAACCAACACCACTGCATTGCGCTCAAATAGTTGAGCGGCCGCCGACCAGCAACTTCCGTGCACAGATATAGATTCATTCTTCGTACCTGGTCCAGCCTCACAGCCCTTCGCGGGTTGCAGCAAGCTCATCTAATATATTCGACTTCGCTTGCTTGCACGACCACCACACTCCTCTTTGCTTTCAAAATAAAATATTTCTTCGCTATCTTTCTTTGAGCTCCTAGGCAATAGATCCTACTCCCTAAGAAGAGTCATTAAGAAAGAGGGGGCTTAAGCCAACTCGACCGGGGGGGAAGGATTTTGAGGAGGATAACTCCTTTTCAATAATAGGAGCGTAACCTACTATTAATGTATGTAGACCAAGGACTTTCCATTTCAACGGTCTCATCTCAAGGTCATTTCCACCAATCACTTCAACAGTGCCAGGACTTGAAGGCTTTAGCTATGCGAGCCTACCACTACGCTCCTTTGTTATAGAATTAATGGTCAGAAACTTGCCTTACTTAATCTCTTTCGAGATAAAGGTTTTTATAGAGGTAAAGGCACCCATCTCACATAAAATAGTTAGAAAGCTCGCGCTGGCCCAGAAGCTCGGGGATTGAATACCCCTATGTTCCAAGTGACTACCTTGGCTGGTGATGCGTTCACGGCAGCGCCTATTGCTGAGGTTTATCATCCATTACAGGAGGACGGACAGAGGCATCGGGAGCTCAATGATCTTCTTAGCATAAATACTATCAAGCGTCCCTTGCCCGAAGATATTTATGAGAGGATGACCAGTGGAGTTCATAAAAGAAACCAAAGAAAGGTCCACGACAAAGTTATCCCCTCTCTTCATATCTCTACTTACTGGCTGGGTGCAGATAACACTGTAATAATAACAAAGCCAGATAGAGATACTGTTCGTTCAGAATTGATTCAGATGGCTAGGACCCACGGAAAAATTGACCTTATTCATGCTCCGCACAGCAACTTGCCCGGGATTGAATACCCGGATCGAATCAGAGTTCACGCCACCTGCCCTGAACAAATAGGAGGCGTGAGCCACAGGTCGCACATAAGCCGCCGGGTCGCACCATAGAAGAACACCCAACACAAAGATGCACACTCCTCCATGTGAAATATTCATCTTCATAGGAGCTTTTTGATAGTAGTCGTTGGGTGGAGAATATAAGGGGGACCTTTATCTCCTAAAGCTACTCATTAGGGAATACCGGCATAATTAGTCTGTCTACCGCTTTCTTTCATAACAAAGCCGTTATTTCCGGCTGGTATAGAAGTCTCTCGCGCGGGCGAAGGAGATGCATTTTTGGTACTGGTGGTATTGGACAAGCTCTAAGGGAAGTTGAGGAGAGCTGTTCACAAGCAGTGGTTATGAGCTCTTTCTTGTTCTGGTTCAGAAGAGGCTGTGCACCTTCAGTTGCACTAGTGGATTGAATAATCTTTTTTTTGTCCTATCCTAAGTTTCTTTCTTTGCATGAATCAAGTTCTTCGATAGGACCATCCCGACCGAGGGCTAATTATAGATCTACTATGGTCTTTTTTTTTTATTCTTTTATCTTATTTCCAGTTAAAAGCCTTTTCTGGAAGCATTATGTTGAGTCACTCCAAGAGTAGAATCAGCAGATCACCTCACATTTTAGGAACCAAATGAGGAATCACACGTAGACGGACCTGAGCATTCTCCTGCTCTACGGAGCCCTCTGGAGCTAGAGTTGGGGCTGCTTGACGCTCTTCTCTAGCACTTGGTGGGAATAATCCAGCAACCGAAAAAGACTGCTAGAAATTGGAAAAAGAGATACGAACGGAGAGGAATAACCAATCGATGAAAGAACATGAAACCATTCTGGTTCAATAGAGGTACGAGAAACGGTTGGGGGCAATGAAGTAAGTGAAGTGGTTGGATTTTGCGAGCTGTTCCAACCACTGCTGGATGTGATTCCAAGAGCCGAACGAGAATGAATACCACACAGAAGAGTCAAGACCAGCATTCAGAAATCTGAATCCTATCTGTGGGGTCTCCCCTTCATGTCTACGTGAGGACTGAAGAATGAGTGAATCTTGTTTTAGGGTTTATGCCCATTGCAGATCATGTGGTCAGTTTCCCCGCGTTTGATTCCGACCAAGATTGACTTATTATTCCTCCTCGTCCATTTGTTTCGCCTTTCTAAGTCAAGTAATAGTGACCCACCGAAGACCTGGAGCCTCGTAACATGTTGACCAAGGCCCCCGAACTGAGGGTTCGGTCAGTAGAAGGGACGACTTTGTCTCCCCGAAAGAAGAATAGCCCTGCTCTCTAGCCGACTGATCCCGTTGATCATATAACTGGGAGGGAATGTGCCACATTAGAGGTGAAGGATCAGAGGTGTCCTATAATCACCACGACGAGGCTGGTCCCTCTTTTAGTAGACTCAGCCATTTCTAGCAAAATCTAAAGGACATATTTGTTGCCGATTTGGGGTTCTGATGGAAGATACTGCTGAGGTTATACACGAAGAACACACGTGATTCTGCTCTGGCAGAAGTGCACGCGCAATTCAGCTCTGGAAAAACTCCCTAAGGTTCAGAGAGAGATGAAGTTTATAGTCAACCTCTGCCTCTCAGATAGCTTTTTTTTCCAACACTTCTATGTGGAGATGGACCTAGACAGATCACATCTCATTAGAAAGGATGGTATTTTCTTTTTTATTTAGGATCTTTCTTATTTACCTTTAAGGCATCCTATTCCCTGTCTTGGTCTTTACCTTTGCTTCGAGGGACAAGCACCGCATCTAGGTAAGCGGCATCTAATTGAATTGATTCATTGGCCCAGGTCAAAGGTCTTTCCGCCCTTTTTTTTCATGGGCAGAGTCAAGTTCGTTACGGTCAGCAAATCAGCCCCGCATCGCTAACCCTTGCGCCTTCCCTTCTGTCTACACCATTTCTTTGTGAATGCTCCGCCTTGCTCTTTGTCGCGCTACTTCCGCTAGCAACCAGCTTCGGATTCTCCTTAAGGCACAATGTTGAGTAGGTATTTGAATAGAAACTCTATTTTGGGGCTCAATGTTGCTGGACTCTACCGGTCGGATGAATGGAAGACCGACCGACCCGGGTTTTCACGAGCGTTGGCGGGTTCTGAAGTGCCTGTTAAGGGCGCTAGCGCATACCTCGGGGTGATCATCACCACCTACACCTCACATCTCGGCATAGTGGAACGTGTAACCTGCCTGCTAGTCTGTCTGCTGCTTTCTTTCATAACAGAGACGTTATTCCCGACTGGCATAGAAGTCTCTCGTGCGGGCGAAGGAGATGCATTTCGTGGTACTAGTGGTATTGGACAAGCTCTAAGGGAATAATCTCTTTCTTATTTCTATATTTCTTTCCCATGACGACTAAGAACATGCAAATTAAAAATTTCGCTTTCGATCGAGAAAGACGGGAATTTTTGAAAGTGGGCTTATTGCCCCATGTCTTACCTATAAAAAAAAAGGCAGGAACTTATTAGCACAGGTGGCTTGCTTGCATACCTTCTCCGAGATATGGAAAGGGGGTTCAAATACAGGCTGGCATTAAAGGAAGCGCTTTTAGCACACGACATAATCGTTTATAGTCACTCATTGGAGGTTTGGAACCCTGAGTACAGTGCTTCGGGTGTAGCAGGAAAAGAGGCTGTACGTGAAAGAATACTCAGATGAAACAACAGTTTAAAGGAAGGGGTAAAGTCTCGGGATTAGCTCTAGTCGAGTTGTTAGATGTCTCTCTCCGGAGTCACTCCTCTATCTTTCGTCAAAGCGTACAAGTCATTATGTTAAGCATCTAATCCTAGTCTTTATGTTATCTGTGTTAGAGGAGTTAGATGTCCCTCATGTTGAACAGTCTGACATCAAGTTGTTAGGACCTTAGTCGCTATGCGAGAGCCGGTAGATCAGATTGAATGATGCATGGAAGGATGTTCCGGTATTCGAATTATCTGCACGGCTACACGACGGTGGAAGGAGAGGAGCTTCGATTGACTTTTTTCTTTGCTCTTCGACAGCCCTAACAAGTCACTTGAAGCTCTGCCCTTTGCTTTGCCTACTCCACCTTATTTGCTGGAGGGAGGATACGATTATCGAAGCTGAAGTCCCATTCAATTCATATAATTTCACCAACTACCCTCTTACTCGCACGCCTACCAACTAGAATGAGGACAGTCAGACTAACCCCAAAAAAGAACTATCACTCGAGAAAGCGGCCCCCTTCTGCCAGGTCTTTCGCTCGTGCATGAAGTAGGCTGATCCAACGCAAATGGAGCTAGTTAAGATTAAAGTGTCTCGACCGATCCAACCTGGCATTGGCACATGGACATCGGAAAGAAGCAACCACTTGAGATGCTGAACTGACCGACCCTTATTATATTTGTTTTGAGGTCCCTCGAGACTCCTCTTGTACCAATGTCTCCGTTTTAGGGTTTAAGGAATAAGGTAATGAAATTCTGGTATGGACTTTTGTTGTTATTACAACAGGCGGAGAGCAGTGCCCTATTGGTGTAATTCCTGCTTCCCCTTGGTATCGGTAAAGGGGCCTCTTTTCGGCCGATCATTCTACTGGCTTCTCGCATTCACGCCCCCGTTTGACTGCCGCAGCGAGGAAGAGAAAGAAGAAGCAGATGCTAACTCAACCGAATATGGAGAGGTTTTAGGCCGAAGAAAACAGCTCGGCTAACAAGGGTTGCAGTTGAACTATATACAAATAGCTCTAGCTAGAAAGGGGAATAAGCTCGACAAAGACTTCGAAGGAAGCCTAGAGGCAAGGGTCCAACTCTTCCTGAAATTGCGCTTAGTGTCGCTACCTCTTTAGTTGCCGCCCTCTAAAAGTCAGTGCTTGCTGCAGACCGATGAACGTGGGCCGTCCGAATAGTGCAGGAGCGCTCATATTTTATTGCTTACTCTTTCACTTTCATTTCTAAATCCGGCTTGCTCCCCGCTACGGTTTGGACCTTTCGCCTACTTAGAAGTGGATTCGAACCACTAATAGGGTGACTGACGATGCGGTGATATTTGCAATACTTGGGATCATCCACCTTTTTTAGATCTTTCACCGCGTCACTGATATTCAATGATTCCATCATAGGCCCTTTCTCTACAGCCTAGACATCCTATAAGCTTTCGAGGCTCAGTAGAGATGGGAGTGGATTCAGTGAGCGTTGGAATTGATAAAGTTCCGTGGAGTTCATAATTGCATAAAAGGAGTCAAAGTAGTGGCTGCGGCGCGTTGAGGCACTTCTTCGTCGGTCCCCGTACGCCCGGCCTGCCGGCCCGCTCTGAAGAATTCATGATTTATATATGTTTCAGGCCACAAAGAAATAGCAAAAAAAATTTTGGAGAGACTGGGACGGATGAAAGACAGCCAAGCTCAGAAGCTATTGAGCCATCAAACTTCATACCTCTAAGCGCTCGTGACTATCCGATGATAGTCACTTCGCTTTCCTTTTAGACTGAAAAAGGAAAGCAGAAAGATTGAGCATAAAGAAAGTATAGAGAATGAGCTATTACGTGCAAGCCGAACATGTTCTACCCTCAAACTCCATCCGTCATTAGTAATCTCAATTCGATTTTCCTATTCACTAGTACACTACGCGCTACAACTAGCAGCTCCTTTACTAGGTTGGGAAAAGGCTAGCGCGCTAGCGCGCAACAGCTGATGAAAAGCCAACAACTTGTTAGGAGTAAGTTTTGGCTTGCCCCTTTCCTCTTATTAGTCAGATAGGTTTTCCACACTATACAAGGGGCTGCTTGCTGCTCGCCCCTATCTCTAAAGTGGCTTATGCACGAAACTTGTTACCACTAAACGACGAAGCCAGGAGCAGAAGAAGGGACTTGAACCCTCAACCTCAGCCGTCTGTGGGATCAACTCCACCTTCGAGATCTTCCATATCTGCAACTACAAGCTCTCGAGTGGGAACAGGATCTCCTACTGCTGATAGGTATGCAATCAAAGAACATCTTCGAGCCTTGGCATTTCGAATCCCGTTGAATGGCTGTGGTTCCGGGATTCAACTTTGGAGTCGCCAGGTAAGCCATTCGGTTCACGACCCGGAAACCTATCTCCACAGCAAGCTCCTCAATTTGACCCGGTCCGTCACGCTTTGGACATCGCCACCCGGATTGTTGAGGCCCCATGAAGACAGCTCTACGAGTTCGCTTCATGATTTCGTGACATACCAAATAAGGGATTGTTAGAAGAAAGCTCCTATAGTGGACAGCTATAGCCCTTTGTATAGGTTGGGTGCTGGTTTAAGGCCATAAAGTGCTCGCTTGAGGCGCCAAACAGAGATAGAATGATATTTATCGGTAGTTCCGTAGCAAGTTGTTTCGTACGTTTTCTAGGATCAGATAGAAGCACCACCCCAAAATTGATCCTTCTTTTCTTCTGACTTTTACTAAGTCTGACTCTAGTTTCTCGTCAACAAAAAGAAAAAGGAGTGTGATTCTTTTATTCCTAATATTTTTCATCTCTTTCTTTTTCTATTTTCTCCGGATCTACTTACTTTCTCGCTTAGATGTTCGCCTCAGCAGAGAAGTAAAGTTCTGCTCTCCTCTCTTTCTCTTACGTATCTAGTTCTATAGCTTAATCCTGACTTTTACGATGAGGCGCCATGCCTTAGAGAGTCGTGCTTGCCCCTCTTCTGGACCCATCATCTGATCTGATCCCACAAATGAAGGTGTAAAGATCATAACTCCA
>MCJB01011244.1:25744-40420 GCA_002018475.1 Nicotiana obtusifolia | reverse complement strand
AATATCACCTGTTGTGGTGACCACCACGATGATGCTTCATCGAAGACAAGGTTCCGTGATGCATAGCAGCGGTTGGTTGTGGGATCACAACATTTACTTTTACTAGAATAAGCCACGAATATGCATCTGATTGCTTTCTTATCAAACTTTCAGCGTAAATGGTCAGGTACAAAGATATAAGATAGGCAGACAGTGGCTCACGTGATCAACATTCAGCCGAGGCTAGGGAGCATCTCTTCCTTTTCGCCTTGCCTCGAGGGCTTCCGGGTCCTATATTCTAGTTACTAGCTAGAATCGGAACTACCTACTGACCACCCCTGTAACTGACCGAAGCAACCCCCGGTGCAGATCAGAACGAGAACTCGTTTCCTCTTCGAGCTAAAGCTAGAGCCCCCTACTCTGTTTAACGAACCAGGGAAAGGAAAGAGGGGAATCAGGGTTAGCGCAAGTGATCGAATGAGGAATCAAAGTTATTAGATTCGCCAGCTTGCTGCCCGAGGAACCCGGTCCCTATTCGCTTACTTGTTCGTTCGATGCGTCGTTTGTGTAACACGTATTGACGAGGTCAGCTTCGGATATTGATTCGAGACAGATTTGGGTATCGGTTTGATGGGTCTTGCCTTGCTTGGCGCCATGCCTTAGAGAGTCGTGCTTGCCCCTCTTCTGGACCCATCATCTGATCTGATCCCACAAATGAAGGTGTAAAGATCATAACTCCAATCTCCGAGGCAATCAAGCTATTTTGTTCACTCCGTTCTTGCCGGATCTTATTGCAATTGATCTGTGCAATATCGAGTATGCTAATGCGAATCTCGAACGGTCGTAATCAAATCTCTCAATCGTTTTCCTTTTCTCCTGTCGTTAACTCTAGAGGTTGTAAGTGCATTTTCTCCTTCTCCATCTTCTGGAAAGCACTCTTTGAGCATGCTGACAGAATGATTGACACTCACATCTCTCTCATTTCCAGTGATTTCACTACAGTTTACTAGCGCATTCCTAGACTAAGACTACGGCATTGAAGAAGCAATCTAGGAGTTCCCGTTCTCACTTTTCTTGATCTTCCAAGCTTGAAGCTCGCCTGCTTTGAGAGAGGAAAGACAGCCATTTGATGCATGACAATGGAGAAAAGTACCGATTGATTGGATCGAAGTACGAAGGGGTTGATTAAAGTATGAGATCAGCCCAAGACTAAGGCCGAGCAACTAGCTGCTGCAGGATTGGACGTCTATCTATCTCACCACGCTCCCCTACTCCTAAAAAGGCCGGTGGAAGGAATGCTCTGCTTATCTTTCTTACGGCTCGTTACCGCAATGCTTCAGCAAAGAAAGCAGCAAGTGAAGAGATAAGGCCTCTCATTTCCATTAGGGCAGATGCATTCCCATTGTAACGGCGGCGGAGGGACGGGACCGATCCCGAAAGAGAGGTCTTTCTTTATGGTTATGAAATTGCTTTGGTTGAAAATCGAGTCGATGATTCCATAAGTCAAACGGGCGGGTGAGGCGAGAGTCCTTCACTGCACTCACTGGAGAGAGGGTAACATATCCTATATAGTAGTAAAGTCTTATCCCATTATTAGTAGCCGAAGTGTGGGCCAGCTAATTCAGGAAAAAAACTTTCACATGTGCATAGGAAGACTCGAATCACTTCTGAGAGCCTTTTTGTTAAACCAGTTCCTTTACTCTTTTTGAATGAATTACAGTCAGTAAAGTAATCTGGTGGAAGGGATCCATAGAAAAAAAATTGGCTTCTTTGTCTTTTTTCTATTTTTAGAATAGAGAAAGAGTCAAAACTAAGGGTACGCTCTCTAGAAGATTTTCTCGGAGCTTTTTTTTTCATTTGGTCGCCTGCTATCTTGAAACCTCTTTGCTTGCAGGGGCAGGAGTGGAAAGAGCGCTTCGCGAAAGAATCGTGTGGCGCGGTGAAAGGTTTCCCGTGGAGGTTCCAGAAGAATGGTCTGGGCTTTCGAAAAGATGAAGATGCAAGGGGTAAAGAGACAGTCTTTTGAACAAGCAAGCTGACATAAAGATTCTAGCTCGCGCCCACTTAGAGCAGATGGAGATTCTCGGACGGGGAACAGCGGCACTCGACATCTATTGAACAAGACCAAGAACGAATCCATACCACGCCGAGTTTAAAGGAGAGAGTTATCTCGTGCCACTAGGTATTCTCTACCTAGCTACCTGTCTCGCTTTCGGGAAGAGGTAGGCTCTTGCAAGATGCAAGATGCTTAAAGCCTTTCAAGGTGCTGTCGCTCATTCTTTCGTTGTTGCTAGCTTGCAGTCACTTGTCTCTTTGTTGTTAGACGAGGCTTTTCCTTCGCTCATGTCGCTTGCCGGTCACTCTTCTTCTTTATTGGTTGCCAGCCGGTCGCTAGTCCGCCTCACTCTTGATTGGTTTGCTCTGGGGCCATGGGTCATGAAAGAGGTTGACCCCCATCCTCCTTAACTATGTATGTCTAATGAACTCCTCCCTTTAGTCCGTACTTTTCCTTTTTTGGGCTCGGGTCAGTTGCCGAGTATGATTTTGGTATAGTTTTAAAGTTTGAAGCTGGAGCCTCACGTCACGGAACGAATGTTTTGTTTTCAAATCACGGCAAGGGAAAGATCAAAAGAGAGGTGGGAAATGCTCTGCACGAACTATCTGATAAAGTTTTCTTTTTCCTATCACAGGCAGCTGGCAAAGCTGTGTTTGATCGTCGCGTACATGCTCCGTTACAGCTTCGTTCATGCGCCAATCAATTGACAGTAAAGCAGAGAAGGAAGAGTTTTGATCACCGTGTGGGTAGTTGCTTTCTTTTTAGTTTTCCAATCTTCTGTCCTTCATTCTTGCAGATGCAAATCATATGTGACCTACTGGCATTTATGCCAGCGGAGCGAACTCCCTTGCCCTTGGCTTTCCTTCTTGTTTGAAATTGGCGGATACTATGCGGATTCTAGGATTCAGCTTCTGTGGTTGAAAAAGCTGCTAAGAAGAAAAGTTTTCTTTTCTCTTGCCACCTTCCACGCCAAGGAGGGTTGAAGGGATCGATCCCAGTAGCCTTTCACGAGGGGAAAGACCCATTCTTTATAGCCGTTAAGAAAGCTCCCGAAGAGGAAGAGGTCTTTGCTGCTTGACTGCGTGAGTCTGATTTTAAAATCTCTCTCTACCTTCACAAAACTTCTCGCGCCCTTCTCGTAGTTTTGACTTGCTCTTAGGCTACCGTTGACCGGCTTCGCGAGACCATTTCGGCAATGAGAAAAATCTTGCAGATTTTTAGGATGGACATATCATAAAAAGGTATGGCTGATAGTCCTCTATTTGTGTGGTCCGTTCTAGTGACAGCATTTCCACTTTTATTATCACTTCCGGTATTGGCAGGGGCAATTACCATGTTATTAACCGATCGAAACTTTAATACAACCTTTTCTGATCCCGCTGGAGGGGGAGACCCCATATTATACCAGCATCTTTTTTGGTTCTTCGGTCATCCAGAGGTGTATATTCCCATTGCTGCCGAAGCGGTTAATAATAATTTCTACCATCTCACTTGGTGATGGAAGTTCACCCAAGTTCCGGTGCCACAATCTTCTAACTAGCCGTGCCTTCTCCGATTCAATCATAGGGCTAATCTGTTTGGCCAAGTTATCTTTTTGTTCTTTAATCTTGGCCAATTCAAGTTGATCCAAGACTCTTTCGATCTCGGACCGATCCCCTGGATCTTCTTCAACCGCGGAAAGACTTGGCTCTGTTGAAGAGCCTCTTCTATTTATTGAGTAATTCTCCACCCGCGGTCATCAGCTCCGCGGGACTTCTATATTTTTTTGCTCCCGTCAGTGTGTCTAGAGTGCTAAAAGAAATATATATAGTTCAAAAGAAGGTGGTGAGAGTTGTTAAGTCATCAAATGAACTTCTTAAAAATGAATCTTTTCTCATTGGGAGCTGGCTGGCGAAAATAGCTTAATGGTAGAGCATAGCCTTTCCAAGGCTGAGGTTGAGGGTTCAAGTCCCTCCTTCCGCTCTTGGCTTCGTCGTTTAGTGGTAACAAGTTCCGTGCATAAGCCACTTTATAGATAGGGGAGAGCAGCAAGCAGCTCCAATATTCTCTATGATGGGGAATGTCCCCTCGTACTTGCGGCTGACACCCTTACTAAAAAAGAAGGAAAGCTTAGGGTCAGATTGGACTTTATCTTCTTTGCCCTGCTTGCCACCACTCTGAAAGCCTGATTCGCAGCTCTCTAAATCATTTCGAAATAAGTTAGGTGTAGGGGTTTAGTTGGCTCAGCTCTGAAAACTGAGTGACGAGAATCTATCTTCACAAACCTGCGAAACTTCCCCTTAAGCTGATCAAGCTGCTGATCACTCTGGTTACTCGGATCTTGCTGACTCTATTAAATCTGAGAATTCTGATGCTGTCTCACATAAACTCCTCAATAGTTCCACCCCTCCCCTCTAAGGGGAGACAAGTGGAACATAATGGCCCACCATCACAGGGAATCTCAAAACCCTGAGCTTCGTAGTAAGGCACATGTTTGAAAAAGATGACATGTCGAGAAAGGTGGAATCGTCGTGTAGAAGGATCGTTAACACTTGTAGCCCTGGTTTTTTGATAGGGAAAGAGACAGGGGATGGGAAGTTGGCTGTAATTGAGACACGTTTTTCGGATGGACGATATGGATTTTTTCGAGATAGTTAACCACTTTTTTAACCGTGTGATGGGCGTTTGATTATTCTAAGTCGAGATTGCAGTCTTCACGTTGTCGAACAGTCAACAGAATCCGTTACTGGAACGAAACTAGATCTTGTGGAATCATAGAGGGGGAGAGTCACAGTCTCCCTTATTTCCTAACAATAAAATTCATTTTTTGAAAGGACAGTAACAATGCGATATTCCATAGATAATCAAGAAACTGAAGCCTCTCTTTTTATTTATGATATACCGGCTTGAATTCACTTTCACTTTAGGAAAAGATTTCTTTCTCCTCAAAGTAGGTGTTCGCTCCGCAGCACGAACAGGTTGAGATGCGACGTCGATCACATCGGGTGGGGCCATTCTCCCAGAGCAGAGCTTGAATCAAGGGTCAGAACTTTAGGCGGGGCCTCTGTCGATAGAGCTAAAGCAGTCATTCATTAATCCACCCTTGACATACTAAGAAAAACGGCCAATCCAACTACAGAACAAATACAGACATAAACATCAAAAATACCACACAGAGCGCCCGCTCTAAAAAGCTGACCCTCCTGCATTCGTCCTTCAAACTACCCATCAATCAGCTAGAAAGACTCGGTCATAGGAATTTAGAACACCTACGTGCTGGTAAAGGAAAACCACCTCAACCGGATCAGAGTAAACAAGAATGTCGAATCAGGCCGCCCTTTTCCTTGAAAGAATTCACACGCGGCCACCAGCTTTCCCAAAATAATGGGAGATCTGCTGCTTACTGCTCACGAAAACATCCGACCTATACTATAGTCAAGTCGTTCGCCTATCTTTCTGATCTCCTTTCCCTCTATTCATCAGATTTTAGGCTTTGATCCTCTGCAAAGCTATCAATGCTTTATTCAAGATCTTTAGCAGTCGATCGTTCATTCTCCCTTCCCGCGGGAGCCCCGGCCCATTCAAATCAAAATAGAACGAGCACCTACGACTTAGGGGAATGGAATGTCGACCACAGGGTGAGAAAATCTTATAATACGAGGGCTAGTTCCAGTAAAAGGAGGCTGTGTACCACAGTTCGAGTTAAAAAGAAGAAAGGGGATGCGATAGAAAGAGAGGGCATAAGAGAAGCAAGATACGACATTCGTTGGAACAAAAGAGAGCAGCAAAAAACAGCGACCGGCAGATCTAAAACTGCTATAGTAAAGTAGAACGGAAGTACCTCCCAATGGTTCTACCTTTTCTTGTGCGTTCGGGAATAAATAGAAATTTTCTAAATAGGATGCCTAACCGCCGCACCGATCATTCGGGGGGAGGGGGGACATTGCGAGGTGAGTAGTTTATCTGGGGTGGATGCCTCCTAAAGAGTAACGGAGGTGTGCGAAGGTAGGCTCAAGCTAAGATTCTACTCGTGAGCTGTTAATCAAAGTGAAGTTGGTACGCTCCACAGCTCGGAAGGGTATGACCCTCTCAGCCATCGGGATTTCTCCTGTGACGTCTAATAAGAGCACCTGCTTTCCTAACCTTTTTCGATAAAGTTTATCCATCCTTTTTCAAGATGACCTGGAAGGCTAATATAGAGGCATATAATTTTCCGGGTGTTAAGAAAGATATTGAATCAAAAGCGGACATGCTTGCTCACTAGCTAGATCGGGCTGTCTATACCTTTGCTAACTCTTCTGCTTGTAAGGAAGATTGAAAGAGGGAATTCTCTGATCTATGATCCCGAAAGAAAGATAGTCTTTTTTTCGATTCCGCGTATTGGAACTGAAAAGGGCTATTCATAAACAGTCTTCCTTGCTTCTTACCTCTTATCTTATTGTAGGAGATAATCGGAGAGAGAAAAGTCTTCCTATCAATTCCTTTTGAATAAGGCTACACTCCTTCAAGCCTTTGAAACTATTGAAAATAGAATCTTTATGTTTTCAGGCGGGTTTTCTTCTCCACCAATAACCAAGACGCATGAAAGCGGTTTCCAGCGCTGCTGAAACTTTTCCACATAGAGGTTTCAGCTACTTAAAGCGAGAGTGCATCCAAATATTCGAGAAGAGTACTCGTCCTTGGTTGAAACAATTATAGGTGTCAATGGACCGATTTCACTAGCAGAGCACTTTCTCCGATGTGCGCAAACAGAGATGCCACTTTCAATGATGGACACCTACCCTTGTTTTAAAGTAGCATCGAGTTTCGCTCGGAAACAGGCAAGTTTCTAGTTTCCAAATAAGTGGTACCCTTTCTTTAGAGTCCGGTAGGTCAATTAAGTTGCCTAAATATCTTCCTTATCTGCTGCTCTGTAGCTGCCTTCCTCGCTTCGTCTTCGGCTTTTAGAGTTGTGAACTATCTTGATCTTGCACGCGCTTTAATAAGCTTTCAACTGCTTTCGTCAAATTTACAAGTTGTTCTCTTCAGTAGAAGCTTCAATAACTATTGCTTGCATGACCGACATAAAAGATGACGAATAATATACATTGTTGGGATCGAGCTTAGAGGTTGCATTAATGGAGACTAAAGGAGATCCAACGCTCAAGTCATCATCATCGGCTTGCATGAAAGGTTTCCTGGACTTAGATAAACTAAGTTGAGCAAGAAACTTTTCGATCCTTTCAGCGATATCGTTCCCTTTTTGGGTTGCATTTGTAGAGGATCTTGTTCCTTTTGAGGATGAAGATCCGACAATGGTGATTGATGCGGACGACACTTGAAGTGTTTGTTGTCCTAAAGAGCTTACTTTGCTCCTTGTAACTGGCCCAAATCTTTCAAAGATAATATTGAGGATGTTTTTTACATCAGCATAGAACTTAGAATTAGCAGCTTTAGTGGACGTTGATCTGGAGTTGATTTTCTTTGAAGCCATTTCGATGTTCTTGAACTTTGGTGATTGAACGTTGAGAAGAGAGGTAGAGATCGTCCCACTGGGCATGCCAGAATTTGTAGACAATAAATTTACGTCAGGAAAATAATCGAGACTGAATCATAGTATTTTATTTTAACAATATGAGTGTACAATTTCTATGAATCCTCTTATTCTTCTTTCCAATAGTAAATAAATTCAAGGGCCCTTGAATTTGATGTTGAATCTATATTTGTTGCCACAAACGATGATCTTGGATTCAACTTGCACGAACTTTGATTTGAACTCGTACTCCTTGAATCTTGATTTATTCTTTGTTCTTGAGCTTGAACTTGATTTCTTGAACTTGAACTTGATTGCTTGAAGCTTGAAACTTGTAGAGAAATTTGCGGCGTTTGATCCACGAGCTCTCTCTTGCTTCTTGTTATAACTTCTGGTCCTTTTTCTGAGTTATGAAGACCCTTATTTATAGTTGTGGGAGGGAAGAATTGTGATGAGAATAAACTCTTTCCGACCAATTAGATTAAAGAGTGACAATGCTGCATTTCATTGGCCAGAACATGTCACTTGCACATGTGGCGTGGTTTCATTGGCCTTTTAATTTGACTTGGCATGTCTTGTCATTTTGACACGTGGCATGATCATATTGGTTTTTCCGTTTGACTTGGCGTGCCACGTCATTTGACACGTGGCACCAAATTGAATCTTTAGGAAGATGGCATCTAGTCCAAATTATTTTATTGAATTTAAATCCATTAAGATTTAAATGCTTACAATATGATGAACTTTGAATGCAAACAAATAATATCATTAAAGACAAAATAAAAATTATATTCATAAAATAATTTTCAAATAAAGAAGATGTCATTTTCTTTAGCAAACTAACAAAGGAAAGTGTATCGAATGAAATGGGACCAGCGAGTATGTTGCTTCGTTTTTCCGATTAGAACTCATCTTTAATATGAACAATTAGATGTAGTTTGACTTTTAAAAGACCCAGGACTGAAAAATATCTACTCCCATTTAACTGTAGCTTAGTTAATTAAACGTATTGGTATGGGGTGCGTGGTGATAGGTGGTAAATGGCAGGTTTGATAGACTGAAATGTACTAGAAACACAACACGTGGATGGATAAAGTGGGGAGTGGTCCCATGCATTAGCATTAGGGAAGAGACGCGTGTAAAAGCTCGTAGGTTGCTCCCATGTGCCATTCCTTGCACTGTGGAGCTGTCTTCTTCTCCCTGCTCCTCTTTCCGCTTTCCGTTTGAAGCCGAACCCCCTTTCTTTTCCATGACTTTTGCCTAGACTAAAGCCATTTTAGTGTATAAAGTATTTTGCGTTTATGTAGAATTTGAAGAAAGATGTATTTTGAAATCTGAGGGAATATAATATAGTCAGACTATCGTAATTAATATAAGTCAATAGTTAATTTTATGATCCGTATAAATCGCACAAAAATAATTTTACTGTTCTGAGTTGGCTAAAGAAAAGATAACAAAAAAGGGAAGACACATCATATTAATTAGAGACACATTCAAAATTTTATTTAAATAATCCTCTTCCTTCTATTGCCATCCAAAAACTGAACAACTAAATAGAGGGTCCGAAAAGGGTTTGGCCATCTGAATAGTGACTTCTGTCCTTCTCTTTAAAGACAATGATGTGAACATTCAAGACTTTGAACATATGTCTAACGGACAAGATAGCCTAAGATAGATACCTTTCATAGTCATATTGTTTGTGGCCGGACCCCATTTGTGTTATCCACTTCACTCTACGTACGTACTCCCCCTGTTTTATGAAAATCAACGCACTGCACTGAATTGCTACAACTTTATGATTCATAACTTTTCAGATTGCAGTTGTGAAGTGCTTTATAAGTCGCTGAGCAACTCATACTTGTCGATAACTCAGTGTCTGGATTTTTTTATCAGACGGATAAATGAATCTTAATTATAACTCAACACTAAAAATTAACTCAGGAATTGAGAATTGTTCAAGACCATATAAAGAAGACTCCACGACTACAACATGGACTCAGTTTGCAATCCTAATTTTGGGTAGCTAGTTTAATTTTAAACATATTAGTTATTTATTTTACACAATTTAAAATGTATAAAAATTAATGTTTTGATTCGGGCTCGATTTCTTTCCATATAGAAAGAGAATAACCTTAATAGCTTAGGTAAGATCTTGTGTGTTTCCTAGCTGTTATCGTAGGAACGACCCAATCAAAACGTTGATGAATTTTCACTGGTTTAATTTTACTCATCTCGAGCCACTCATGTACCCCCCGTAGCAGCCTAATTAGTACTCCCATTAGCTTAAGTTTATCAAAGGTGAATGAGTTAAAGTTTTGACCGGGGCGGCTTGGTTGGTATAATTAGCCATAGTTAAAAAAAGATTACCACTTAATTGGATAACAACAGTGACTTAATTACTCCAAATAATCTAGAGTCTTCCTACCCCTACTAATTTTTCTACTTTTTTCGATCCCAAACCCCGTGAACTCACAACCTTACTTTTTCAGTGTTTGGTTGTTTCTTCTACATGACTGGTTCTTTTTTGCGACTTTTTTACTTCACACCAAAATTGACCCTCATTTTATTTCTTAATTACCCAATCAGGAAAGCCAAATACAACCATCCTTCCCCTACCAACTAGCCTTCTGTCATCACCTATTCTATAAATAGTTGGTTTATTGGACAAAATGATTTAATTATGTTCCATTGGCTAACTTCATGCCACATTACCCCCTTCGGCCATTGGCTTGCACAGTGATCCCACATGCATTATTCTTTGATCTTCTCTTCGTATTTCCTCATTTCCTCATTTCCACTTCTCCCCTCTACCCCTCAACCTCCTCCCCCACCCCCCGGGCCAAATCAAACGAAGTGAAGTTCTAGAATGACCTTGGCATTCATCTTCCAATCCCATAAAGGATTTAACTTATCAACTTTTATGACAAACTAATACTATATTGTTCTAGTATTAATTTGTTTAAAATGAATGGCAGATTTTCATATCAACTTTTATGACAAACTTTTATAGTCATATAAATATTAGATTATAATATACTTAATATTATAATTGTCAAAAATAATAATAACTTTTTAAATAAATTTTATGTCTAGTCAAATTATATTACAAAAATTAGAACATAAGGTGTAGTAATACTCCGTACATTATAATCGCTATAGAATTCTTATAGTATCAATATTATTTAACTTCTTTGTAGTACTCTATCTTATTTTTCAAGAACTTATTTCACAAATACAAATATAGGCTATAAATAATTATCTTTTAGCCGAGTTAATAATATAAAAATTATTTGCACATATATAAAGTTAAAGCTCATCTCATGTACTCATATATGATTTTCCCCTTCATTTGGCGATGAAGTTGACTAGCTAGAGTATGTAAGCGTGTAGCATTAATTAACATCTGATGATTATAGCTTCACTCATTTTACCCCCCCTTCCTGAACATTTATGTAACCAACTTTATCCAGCCAATTAGGGTATAATATGGTTAATGCGTGTGACAGTCACATTCCTTAAACCACCTAAAACCATCGTAATCAAAGAGGTTGTGGGAAGAAACTCAAATGATTATCCAAATTACCATTCCTCATCCCATGATTCAAAAGCAAGAAATATACTATCTGATTTCATCCATATCCTTATCTCGTCTTATAAATCTTAAAAAGGTCCCACATACTTGCCATTTTGTTTACTGACTACTTAATTGGTGAGTGAGTGTTCAAGGAAGATAAGAAAACCCCAAAAATAACGCTAAAGCCAATGCTAACTATATAGCTTGCTTGTTACCCTATTACCTAAGTCACGTTTCGCCAAATCAGACAGAATTAAAGCCATGCCTTGCAATGTCACCGTCCAATTTCTTAATTTAACAAATTTTATCAACTTAGCTCACACTAGAAACATTGTATCCCAAAACCATTGACAGATGGCAATCTGGATAATTCTACATATAAGCAAGGTTTATTTCAAAGGAGTGGGCATTATAAATAAGGTCACGCCACTACTCACCAAAGTCTTAAGGCAACAGCTTCTTAGTCTTTACTCCAGCTTTATAAGTAAAAAGTCTTCGCTGCTGCCTTTCTCTACCTTCACTTTTACCCCAGAGAAAAAAAAAAGCAGCAAAGAACAAGTTAGATAGAGAAAAAAGATTAGGACATTTATTAGCAGGATGAATCATCAGGTTGCAGCTGATGAAATGGTACTCATTTCCCAGTACTATCCTGATATTTACACCCAACTGGTACCACAACAAGGTTAGTACATTTGACGATCACTTTGTCTTTCTAGTATTGTATGGTACCTTTTCTTTAATTATCTGAAAATTACTGGTCCGACTAATTTTTAGTACGATTAATATGTTTAGGGTTTGAACCTGGAACCTCTGGTTGAAGTTTGTATTATTTGTTTTATTTAGCCTACAGTTGTGTGTTGATGCAGGAGAGTCAAAACCGCGGCGTAGGCGTAAGAAGAAGCAAGGAGAAGGGAGCGGGAGTGGGGTTATGAGGAAGAGGAAGCTGAGTGATGAACAAGTGAATCTACTTGAGCAAAGCTTTGGGAACGAGCACAAACTGGAGTCAGAGAGGAAGGACAAGCTCGCCTCAGAGCTTGGGCTTGACCCTCGCCAAGTTGCGGTTTGGTTCCAGAACCGGAGGGCTCGTTGGAAGAGCAAGAAGCTTGAGGAGGAATACTCCAAGTTGAAGTCTGATCATGACACTAATGTCGTTGAGAAATGCCGTCTTGAATCTGAGGTCCATCTCTCCCTCTCTCTGTATATATTTACGCAGATATACACAGTCGACTTATAGGAAAACGTGAAGTTAAAAAAAAAAAAAAAAGAAAAAAAAAAAAGGAAAACATGAAGTTCATTTAGTTATTTTGCAACCTATGTTTTCAAGGAAATATAGGTGAGGGTCCTCTTTTATTTTTATCATTTTCCTTTCTCTCCTCCATTCTATAGTTTCGTTTCTTGGGATTTTCCAGTGAAAACTGGGAACATTAGTGAATGTTGATGTGGTCCTAATATTAAAGATGTTTACATGATTTGTTTAAGAGGCGAAAGCTAAGAAGCAAAATGGTCTCTATGACTACATATTATGTGTCCCAAAGATACTAACTTTAATAAATACATTTAGAAAATAATATAATTAATTATATGTAACCATTCATATAAACAAATATGTACTTATAATTCATAATAGGTGAAATTAGTAAACTGAAAAATAAAACAAATAACGTGAAAATAATTCAAAATTATGTTTTAACTATCAGTGTAAACAAATTAAATATATTTGAAAAATGCCATGTTTTAGACATGCATGCACCCTGTAGGCTCAAAAGAGGCCATAATATGCTGCATGTATGGTTGGATAAGAGTGAAAAATGAGAAATCGACAAAGAAACTGAGAAACTGGGAAGACTGTCACCCAATAAGCAGCAAAAGGAACTACATCCTCCAATTACAAATCTCCCGTACATCCTCGTCGTTTAACGTCTTGGTGGAGCTGCACATGCCTTTAATTTCTTGGCTTTCTCACGTTGATGTTCCAGATTTTCAAACGAATCTTATATTATCAATACAAACTATAGTTGTTAAAATTAATCACTCACTATAATCGGTACTTTTCATGAATAATTAATTAAAATGAATATTTTTCTCTTGCAGGTTTTGAAGTTGAAGGACCAGTTATCTGAAGCAGAGAAGGAGATACAAAGGTTACTATTAGAGCGCTGTGATGGGGTTTCGAGCAACAATAGTCCAAGTACTTCATCTTTCTCAATGGAAGCTGCTATGGAACCCCCATTTCTAGGGGAGTTTGGAATGGAGGGATTGCATAATATGTTCTATACACCAGATAACACTTATGTTCAGGGATTAGATTGGATTAACCTATATATTTGATATGATCGATCATGTGATTAATTAATTTCTAAATTTAGGATCCCACAATTCTATTTGTAGATAGTGACCCCACTACTAAAACAAATGCATGTACATATATCTTTTTCCCTTGCTTTTCCTAGACTACTGTGTGTTTATTACCGTTGGTAGTATATTTGACTAGCTAGCTACCAAGTAGCAAGATGGAATATAACTTGGATATTTCTCTTAAGTGTTTTTGTGTATGTATTTTTGACTCACTCATTAATCCCATCTTTATCTCATGTTCAATTGTATTTGCATCAACTATTCTAATTCACGCGCACACATATATATAAAGGTTATGTTGTAAAAAATATAATAATTAGTTAAATTCGAACAACTTAAGTTTTTAGATGAGATCACATCATTTGACATGACATCAAAGTTACAAGATTAAAATCCTGAAGCTTACCCTCATTTTGATCATGTCTGAGATTGGACTGATGAAATATTCATAAAAAGATAGGTCTCAATCTTTGGAGAAGGCAAGTTAAAGCAAGTATGATTAGAACTTTGGGAAAGCTGATTAAGCAAGCCGATTTATTATAACTTAAGAGAATCAGTTAGATACACAAATAAAGAAGGCCATGCATTACACATTTTATCATACCATCAACGTGGGAATCATAAGGAATTCAACCTTAGTTAGGTGTCTAATCATTAATGTGACCTCTTTTCACTGAGACCCACTCTTGTTGATTACGATCTAATATATAAAAAGAAAAAAAGACAATGCGTACACAAAATAATCGCAGGATTCGAGGAAAGACTACACTTCAAGAGATATAATATAAGTTGCCTACCCTGATATTGATCTAGTACATATTTTTTTATATTTTGGTAGGAATCACCCCAAGTAGGTAAAAAAGGGAAGGAAAGAAGTTGAATGGAAATCAAAATTTTGCTGCTATATATCATCTTTAGTGATAAAATTAAAACACACAAATGGGTGAATTGGGTAATGCGTTAATTTTTCAAAAAACTCTTATTTTCCTTGAGTACAAACAATAAGTGATATTATAGAAGCACTAATGACGTATGATTTTATATTTCGACATGACGAACAGCTCAGGCTTGTGATTTTTACCTGGATTGTTTGATTTCTGTCCGTGAAAAATATATAACGTAGACAAAAACAGAAACTACTGGTATGAAAACATTGGTTTACGCCGTCCAATATGATTCGATTCCCATTTGTTCCCATCTTTTCAAAACGTGCGCCCTCCC
>MCJB01011244.1:0-25724 GCA_002018475.1 Nicotiana obtusifolia | reverse complement strand
CCCCCCCCCCCCAAAAAAAAAAAAAAAACTCACACACACGCTCTCACCCTTTTGCCGTAGAATTCAGATTATGTACCTTTTAACCTACTGCTTGCATGCATCTCATGGGCTGGTCTTAATTCAATGCATCATTATACATTTATAGGTTCCTACATTTTCAATAGTATTTTCGAGGTCGAGAGTGAAGTTTTCCTTTTTCAGAAAGAATGATAGTACTAGCCAGTAGAAGTAGGTTGTTGATTATATGCCAGATTGTGAGATATGTGTGTCAAAATTCGGAGGCCATCGGATATAGTGATTTGAGATACTTTTCCGTTTGCTTTTTGTGACAAACGTCTTGATAGTGTAGCACTATCCACTAAGATCTTTAATGTCTATAACGAATTAAGGACTCGAGTACCGTCCTATAAAATCATGACAATCCTATAAAATGGCAGTTCATTTCTTATACAAGAATAATTATTAGTGTTATCTTAAGCATGAAGTATTACTCCTATATTACACTTGGGGTTAAGATAGTGTAGTTCCCATTCCTACTCCTAAGATTACCAAGGATTAAACTAAATTTGAAGTGGTACAAATGGATAAGGACAAAGCCGAAAGTGTTTACTACTATCGATTGGCAGCTTAGGGATTCCGTACTCCTTCTAACTAGGGGTAGTATATTAAAAGCTTTCACTAATATAAAGTGATATTATAGTTTTTAAAAGTGTGTAGTATAATTTAACATGTAATAGCAAGACAGTTAGTACTACTTTTATCAGGTTAATTAATAATCAATGCTTAACTTAAAAATTTATTCGTAATTAATTTATAAGTTAAGTAACATGATTGTATATATTTTATGCATAGAATTAAACTTTTATTTAAAAAAGGAAAGAAATTCAAAAGAGTGAGCTTTGAAAAAGATACGCATGGCGTGAGGAGGATTCCCTTTCTTAAGCTTTTATGAATCTTTTATTAGTATAAATATGGTTTCAATTTGCATAAACTTATAATTGGTGTCATGTTGTTCCCGATAGGTCTAGCTCATGTTTCTCATTTTCGACTTAGACATTAATTATACTGCTGTACATGGTGGGTTTGAGTTTGGTTAAATTAAAATAAAGAGTGAATCGAAAATAGAGGGAAAATAAAATATTTAAATTTCTCTCGTTGACAAAAGATATTGTCCAATATTTGAGAAAGAAAAGGCTTTTGATGGGTATATATACAATTGCTCTTCTTCTAGCTCTTAAAGAGTTAAGAAGGAGGCAAGTCTCGAGTTGTCGTCGTCGCTCGCTCGGCTCGGCTTCGGCTTTGAATTTGGTCAACGATTGATTGATTAATATTTTTGAAATAAATTTCTTTAATTATTTAATAAAATATTAATTAAATTAGCCAAATATCTAACCCGAACCGGATCCCTGCGTGACCCGATTAAGTTTCTTCCCGGATCTTTATTTAAATTTCCCTCCCACTTTTAAGTGATTATTCTGAAGAGTTGTGGACTTTCAGAAACAGTACTTCCATTGGCTATAAATTCGCTTGATTCCTCAGATTTTTCCTTACGAATTTTCTGAACTTCAAGACTTCTTCTTCTTCTGCACAAATCTATTTCAGTGTGATTTACTACCGTTGAGTGGTTCGCTGACACCGTGGTTTTTGGTACCAATACACAGGTGAGTTAAATCGTTCTATCCTGGGAGGATAATATTCCAGCACCTCGGGTAATTGAGGGAATAATTTCCTTAAGGACACACTATGTATTCAGTGGGCTCGATTTATTCCGAAATTATTTTTTCAAATAGTATTTCCACATTCTGTTGCTGCTAACTTTCTGCTTCTGTTTTCTGTTTCAGACAGATTACTGTTTCGTTATTTATTTTAGTAATACAGATTGAATAACAATCTTAAGAAAATTATTTTACTGTTATCTGTATTCTGTTTTTGGAGATTAAAACCTGTGTGGTTTTCTACTCCTTCTGAATTTTTTCTAATTCTGATTTGAAGATATAAAAACTTTATCAAAATATTAAAATTCAGAAACGATTTGAAGAACATAAAAATTTTATCGTTTTCTGCAAAACAGTATAAAAAAACTTCAATTTTTTTATAAACGTACTGTTTATCGTTAAGTACAGTACTATTTATTGTTATGTTTTTTGCCATTAATTGAATTCTTCTATTGTTGTCAGTGAGAAATGGCGATTGATAATGAAAATCCTTTTGCAACTGTTGCGGCAACAAGCCAAGCTGCTATTCCACATGCCGAGAAACCGGGGAAATTTTCTGGAGCCAACTTCAAAGGATGGCAGCAAAGGGGGTTCTTCTGGCTTACCCCACTTGGTATCTAGAAATTCACCAGTGAAGAACCTCCAGTGCCTGCCGCAGACATGCCGGACAACGAGAAATTTATGATTGTTGAGGCGTGGAAAGAGACAAATTTTCTTTGCAAAGGTTATATCCTAAGTGCTTTGGAGGATGACTTGTATAATGTCTACAGTGCTATGAAAACTTTGAAAGAATTACGGGATGCACTTGAGAAGAAGTACAAGACTGAAGATGCATGCTTGAAGAAGTTTGTGGTTGCCAAGTTTCTAGATTATAAAATGATAGAAGCAAAACCGTTAGGACCCCAATTCAAGAACTTCAACTTAATTTTCACGACCTTATTGCTGAAAGTATGGTCGTGAATGAAGCATTTCAAGTGGTTGCAATGATTAAAAAATTGCGGCCTTCGTAGAGAGATTTCAAAAACTATCTTAAGCACAAGCGCAAAGAAATGAAGTTGGAAGATCTTATGATTCGTCTCAAGATTGAAGAAGACAACAAAACAGCCGAGAAGAAGTCTCGTGGAAATTCAACAATTATAGGAGCTAATATCGTTGAGGAGACTACTCCAAAAAGTAAGGAGAGGAAGAGGTCTTCTGGACAAACTAAGGAGCAGAACAAAAAAAAATTCAAGGACAACTGCTACAATTGCGGAAAAGCTGGTTATAAAGCCCCTGATTGTCGTCTCCCGAAAAAGGATAAGACGAAGGGACAGGCCAACATAGTGGAGAAGAATGATGACATTGATGATATGTGTGCAATGCTTTTGGAATGCAACTTAGTTGGAAATCCTAATGAGTGGTGGATTGAATCTGGAGTCACTCGACATATTTGTGCTGTCAAATAAGCATCTGCGACTTACTCTACTGCTGGCCCGAAGAAGAGCTTTCCATGGGAAATACTGCAACAGCCAAGATTGAAGGTTATGGGAAGATATTCTGAAGATGACGTCCGGCAAAGTGTGAATGCTCAACAACGTTCTTCATGTTCCTACTATTAGGAAGAATCTAGTTTCTACTTCTTTACTTGTTAAGAATGGATTTAAATGTGTATTTGTATCTGATAAAGTTATTGTAAGAAAGAATGAAATGTATGTTGGAAAAGGCTACCTCATAGAGGGCCTTTTCAAACACAATGTAATGGTTGTAAACAGTACGAATAAAATTTCAGCTTCTTCTTATTTATTGGAGTCAAATAATTTATGGCATATTCGCCTAGAACATGTCAATTACAAAATCTTATAGAAGTTAATTAATTTTGAAGTATTGCCTAAATTCGAGTATAATAAATCAAAATATCAGATATGTGTTGAATCTAAGTTTGTAAAAATATCCTTATAAGTCTGTTGAAAGGAATTCAAATCCTTTAGACTTAATTCATACTGACATTTGTGATATGAAGTCGACACCATCTTGAGGTGGGAAAAAGTATTTTATAACTTTTATTGACGATTGTACTTGATATTGTTATGTTTATTTGCTTAATAGTAAGGATGAAACATTTAAGCTATACAAGAATGAAGTGGAGAATCAATTGAATAAAAAGATCAAAATGATTAGAAGTGATAGGGGTGGAGAATGTGAATCTCCGTTTGTAAAAATATGTTCGGAATATGGAATTATCCATCAAACCACTGCCCCCTACACACCTCAATCCAATGGAATTGCGGAAAGAAAAAACTAGACATTAAAGGAAATGATGAATTCTTTATTAATAAGTCCGAATTACCGCAGAATTTGTAGGGGGAAGCTATCCTTACAGCTAACTGAATACTCAACAGAGTACCCCACAGCATAACGCAATCTATTACATATGGAAAATGAAAAGGAAGAAAACACAACTTGAAATATTTCAAAGTGTTGGGGGTGTTTAGCAAAGGTAAAAGTACCTTTACCCAAAATAAAAACCGGACTAAAAACTGTAGATTGCGTTTTCATTGGATATGCTACAAACAGTAAAGCATGTCGGTTTTTGTTTCATAAATCTGATAATCCCAAAATTCATGTTAATGCGGTAATTAAATCAGATAATGCTGAATTCTTTGAAAGCATCTATCCATATAAAATTGAATGCGAGTCGTTAGGTAAAAGACCTAAACGATCACGAGAAGAACCAAAGGAAAATCCTCCAAGTAATGAAGATCCAGGGCATAGTAAACGTCAAAGAACATCTACTTCCTTTGGACCCGATTTTGTGACATTCTTGCTTGAAAATGAGCCTCAAGCGTTCAAATCAGCTATTTATCTTTTGATTCAGCATTTTGGAAAAAGGCAGTCAATAGTGAGATTCGATCAATTTTGGATAACCATACATGGAAATTGGTTGATCTTCCTTCAGGAAATAAGCCTTTAGGTTCGAAATGGATCTTTAAACGAAAAATGAAAGCTGGTGGCACTATTGACAAATATAAGGCAACACTTGTTGTCAAATATTATAGACAAAAGGAAGGCCTTGATTATTTTGACACTTATTCGCCAGTAACGAGGATAACATCTATTAGGGTGCTAGTGACATTGGCGGCTGTGTATGATCTTGAAATCCATCAAATGGATGTTAAAACAGCTTTCTTAAATGGAGAATTGGAGGAAGAGATTTACATGGAACAACCTGAGGGTTTTGTTGTTACGGATAAAGAAAAGAAAGTGTACAAACTTGTTAAGTTACTTTATGGACTTAAACAAGCACCCAAACAATGGCATGCCAAATATGACCAAACAATGTTGGCAAGTGGGTTTAAAATCAACTAGTGTAACAAATGTATTTATATTAAAAACACTCCAGGTCATGAAGTCATTGTTTGTATATATGTTGATGACATGTTGATAATGGGCAAAAATATGGCAGATATAAATGCTACTAAGCGCATGTTGGCTAGCAAATTCGACATGAAAGACTTAGGAGTTGCTGATGTGATCTTAGGAATCAGAATTCACAAGACGACACAAGGTCTAGCATTATCATAGTCTCACTACATTGAAAAAGTACTTGACAAGTTCAAGTATTTGGATTTCAAGATTGCCAAGACTCCAATTGACGTGAGTTATGCACTTCAAAAGAATGAAGGTGAAATTGACTCACAACTGGACTATGCAAGAGTATTCGGAAGTTTGATGTATATTATGAATTGCATGCGACCAGATATAGCAGGTGCTATTAGCAAACTAAGTCATTTTACAAGTAATACCAATCAAATACATGGGATGGCAATGAAACGAGTTTTGGGGTATCTGAAACATACCCAAGATTATGCTCTGCATTATAACAAATATCACCCCGTGATCGAGGGATATAGTGATACAAATTGGATAACTAGATCATCTGAAGTTAAATCCACGAGTGGATATGTTTTCATAATTGAGGGTGGAGCAGTGTCTTGGAAATTATCCAAACAAACGTGCATTAGCCGTTCTATAATGGAATCTGAATTCATAGCTTTAGATAAGGCCAGTGAAGAAGCTGAATGGCTCCTGAATTTCTTGGAAGATAATTCATTTTGGCCCAAACCTTTGGCACCTATATGTATACATTGTGATAGTCAAGCGGCAATAGGCAGGGCAGAGAGCGTTATGTATAACAGGAAATCTCATCACATATGTCGGAGACACGATACCGTTAGACAACTACTCTCTAGTGGTGTTATCACTATTGACTATATAAAGTCAAGAGATAACATGTCGGATCCACTTACAAAAGGCCTATTTAGAGAGGCAGTTGAATGATCATCAAAAGGAATGGGGTTAATGCCTAGGACAAGTGATCATGGCGGTAACTCTACCTAGCAGACTGGAGATCCCAAGAGTTAGGTTCAAAGAAATCAAACATAGTTATGAATGACGGTTCAGCATTGTCAAATAACTCAACCTATTTTCGTAATGAAGACAATGTTCAGAAATCGAGGTAAAGCAGTAACGCTTTTTGATTAGTCAATAAAGCTTAAACTTTTTAATGATTTGCTAAGTCTGGCAGGATATGATCAGATAGTGTGTCTATAGGATTACACGTTTAGAAATCACCTATGTGAGTGTGAAGTGTAAGCTGCTTCAAGGGGGGTGAAAGTAAAGGCCTATTCTCTAAGCACTTATGAAACCAGGCGGTGTTCATGACTGAAACGAACTCAACTGTGAGAACCATAGATGGTTAAGGGTTGATTGTGTGACTTATATTGTCTAGGCATACAACAAAGCTCGACGGTTCAAAGATATCAAATCTATCGATTGACCGAGTATATTCAATATAAGTTCACTACGGAAAGTTCAAACGGAAACCTACTTATCCATATGCAATTAATCCTTGCATGTACATCACACACTCGTCCATGTATTCATTCCCCATTCATGTGGGGGAATGTTGGGTTTAAGCTTGGTTAGTTTAAAATAAAGAGTGAATGGAAAGTGGAGGAAAAATAAAATATTTGAATTTTCCTCCTTGACAAAGGGACATTGTCCCATATTAGAGGAAGAAAAGGCTTTTGACGGGTATATATACAATTGCTCTTCTTTTAGCTCGTAAAGAGTTAAGAAGAAGGCAAGCCTCGCGCCCTCGTCGTCGTCGCTCGCTCGGCTCGGCTTTGATTTCGGTCAAAGATCGATTGATTGATTAATCTTTTTGGACAATATTTTTTTTAATTATTTAATAAAATATTAATTAAATTAGCCAAATATCCAACCCGAACCGGTTCCGTGTGTGACCCGATTAGTTTCTTCTAGGATTTTTATTTAAATTTTCCTCCCGCTTTTAAGTGACTGTTCTGAAGAGTTGTGAACTTTCAGAAACAGTACTTCCATCGGCTATAAATTCGTTTGATTCCTCAGATTTTTCCTTACAAATTTTCTGAACTTCAAGACTTCTTCTGCTTATGCACAAATCTATTTCAGTGTGATTTACTACCGTTGGGTGGTTCGCTGACACCGTGGTTTTTGGTACCAACACACAGGTGATTTAAATCGTCCTATCCAGGGAGGATAATATTCCACCACCTCGGGTACTTGAGGGGAATAATTTTCTTATGGACACACTGTGTATTCAGTGGGCTCGATTTATTCCGAAACTATTTTTTCAAATAGTATTCCACATTCTGTTGCTGCTAACTTTCTGCTTCTGTTTTCTGTTTCAGACAGATTACTGTTTTGTTATTTATTTTAGTAATACAGATTGTATAACAATACAATATATTGAATTTGAATTACGCCTAGCTTAAGTCTAATCACAATCATCCCTCTTAATGTTTAGGTTAGTACTACATTGACCTCAAAAGTAGCATTATTACGTGTGGTGAGCATCATTTTAACTGGCCAACTTTCTATTACCCTTCCTTTTTGTTAATTCAAATATTATACTTTGGTGGTAGTAACTTTTAAATTTTGGTATAATCATTTTGTATTTGAAATTCACGATTTCAATTAGCCCAAATTCGCGCTGTGTTAGACCCATTAAAAGGTGAAGTTTTCCTTACAGAGGTTTCTTCATTCCAAGGACTTTCAAACCTAAGACATTTGAAGGCTGGAGAGATCTCATATATATTATCACGGGCCTAATTTTTGTCCGTCAAAACTAGCCCGTGTGCCTCACACCCAACTTCAAAACAACGCTTAGCCAAAATTCTACAACTTTGACTAGAATATTTTTAGGCAGCTTACAACGCAGCATAATAAGTTTATGAATGATTTAGGCAACGAAATTAAGTAAAGACAACAGAATATCAACAAGAACACAAGGCACAATATATAGGAAACTCTTTTCCCAACTTTGTAATTAACTCGGGCATACGAAAAAGCTCAAACTCATAGTATAACGTGTACAAAAGATCACTCTTGACCTTAGGCGTTTTCAGTCCTCAAAACAGACTTAGGAACTCTTTCTTAATTCTCAAATGTGCCTCCACACGTTTTTTACAAGCATAAGGGTGCTGCACATTTATACATCATGTGACTGCCCTTAGCCTTTACACTTATCTCTCTTAGACTTAGACACTTGTCCCACACAGCCCACTATTTTATCCTAGTATAGTTGACATTCTCCAACTACTAGGATCATGCTAAGATAATGGAATCATGATTACAAAAACGTTCTAGCAACTGCCTGTCAGATTTGGAAAAACGCTAATTGCAGCCCATGTGCACAAATGTGCCTTGTAACCACCTTTGACTTTGTCAAAGCTAGAGCTTGCAACCATGTGCGTGCCTTGGCTTGAATCAGGCACCAATGTCTTGCTCTCAGATGCATTGCAACCAGTGGCGGAGTCAGGTTTTTCATTAAGCGGTGCCAAAATATAAAGAAATAAACTCACCAAGAAGTCAAGGGGTGTCATTATATAGTATATATACATATTTTTTTAAAATTACCGAGCTATACAGTATAATTTTTAGGCGAAAGGGTGTCGGTTGATACCCCTTTGGTGCATGTGGCTCCGCCACTGATTGCAGCCACACTAAGCCTTAGCCAATGCACACGCATATGGCCCTTTGCCACACTCCAATGCCATGACAAGTTTGTCTTGCGCGCATGCTTTCGTTGCACTTAATTTGCCCTTGCCCACTTCATTTTTGCCTTGCCTTAGCATCATTGCCGCATGCCTTGATACCTTTGCCATAACATAGTGTTACCCTCAGCCCTTGCCTCGTTTGTCAATCCTCGTCAAGCTGCCTTGCCTCCCTTAAAGCCTTGATCATCGCTTGCCCGTTTTCCTTTTTGCCTTAGTGTTAGCTCGTACACCTTAGCTTTGCAACACTCTTGTTGTCATGCCAAGCTTCCAAGAGGCGGACCCCTAACATATACCACTATACCCCTTAATGGACATTGTGATCCTTATTTAATTTTTTTTCGAACGTCGTTTTAATTTAATTATTTTATCAGCTTTTAGTTTAATCTTATTAGTCCGTACATTTTGTCACGTTTATTGTCTTGTCCTATTGACAAATGACAACTACTACGCCACTATAACACACATGCTCGTACAGTGTTCGTTTAGCATTTCCAAAACCAAAGGATGCTAAACAGGGAAGACTATGGAGATTTACTTCTATCGATATAATTAACTTTCTTCACTTCCTAGCTAATTAATTACATTTGGGTGGAAACCATCTAAACGGACGCTTCGAAATAAATTTTAGGGGCATATATGGTGGTTTTAAACAAAGTAAATTATTTTGGACAATAAATTTTTTCTAACTCGTAATTTATCAAGTTGAATAGGTATTTGACTGTCCTCTATAGTTATACAAGATGATGAATTGTTTAAATTCCCAAAATTAAAGCTTGCAATTATCCAAAATCATTCATAGTGCATGGGATCATTTTTTATTTGCTGACACCAGCTAATCATTCTTGTACCTTTCTCATATGTCCAAATCGCATAGTAGCACGCAGTAAAAAACTAGGATATGACCTAGACAGGCTATAATTCTGTATTTTTAAATATGACAGTATGACACCCAGGCACCCACACTCTCCTTCCATGTTTCCCTCTGCCCTGATAACACATTAACAGTTAATAATTTCTCATTTGCTAATTCCTCCCACTGTTGGCTTTTAGTTTGTCTTTTGCCTTTTCTCCTCTGAGTTTGAGCCTGTTTAGCTTCATTCTGCAAATTCTTATCCGCCAATGGATTGAGCATCCTCTATTTAATATTCTACTTAATTATGCCATTCGAATTCATGCTCCCTAATTTACGCCTTAAAGTAAGCCATAATAAAGGAAGTTTTTAACTACTGAGTGCCCTAAGCTCCACCAGTCCATGCTATTAATGGCCTCACATTCCACGTGGCGACGAACCACTTCACTAGGTCAAAGATTTAATCAACTACAGTAAGTTATTTACTTTATATTCTAAGTTATTGATTGTATATAATTTAGCCTGATAGTGTGTAATATACTACACCGTAACTTTACAAAAGTTAAACTTGGTTAGTTACATGTATGAAGCGTATGGTTATTTGGCAGATGAACTTGATCTATATTAATTAACGAGGAAATAAAAAAGAAGAAAAATCTATATAGCATTAGATAAAGTCTAAGACTCCTAAAATCTTAAAGGAAAAAGATAAAGAATTGATGCTCTGCTCTTTGCTATTGGAAGGTAAGCCCTGATTTATCTATTCCAAACCAGCTAATTGCGTACGTGTATGGTTAGCTCAAAGGAATCTATGCTTAAGAAAATGCCTATAATCAATTATATACTAGGTAATTTAAGAGTAATAATCCGACTTAGTACAAGAGATACATACATGGTTGAGAAATGAGTTGCGTGTCCTTTCAAATCTCGCAGTCTTCTTTTAAGCAAATTTGCTAGATTTGAGCACATGGTAACCCACTTCCACTTACTAATTTTTGTTCTTAATCACAACCCATTTTGAATATTTGTACAGGTGTCGAATGTTGATGTTTGACCGTGTGGCCATATCTATAATAATCTATGTTTTATTTCCAGATTAAGATTATAACGGATTTGTGTATGAGTGTCTCAGGTTGTCCTAGATCCGAAGAAAATGGTGTGTGGAAAGCTAATGCATCTTTCTTCTAATGGCTTTGTGGTCCAGTCCTAACTAAGAGTTCATTGATCTGTATTTTGCTACTGCATTAAACTAAGAAAAAGTGTAAACAATATAATAATAATTTACTGATTTTTGCATATTCGGGCGGTCCATCCAGATCATGTTATATTTTTAAAAAAAAAATGCAATACTGCAAAAGAGGATTGTTTTTACGAGAAAACGGTATGCATGTGATGAGATGTTCAAACTTAATGTTGAGATAAATTAAGTATCTTCTAGTTCTGTTTATATGCTTTCTTCTGCTTATTCACCTTTAAAAACGAATAACAATTGAATTAATACGTAGTTTTAAGGATATGTGGGTTAATTCAATACAAGTGATCAATGACGTTAGATTAAGCAAATAAAAGACGTAATAAATAGCCAAACCAATGATAAGAGTGATCCCGAGCTCGGTTAATGGCTTAACGAGGAACCTGCCTTTGTGTACAATCTTGCACTATGAAGAACAAAAATAAAAACTTTCAATAACTTTTAGAGAGAATAAAAGTAAATTGCCTTGATATGCGAGTTACAATGCGTCTAGTGAATAATAAGCTTCCCCTTTATATAGTGGGGGAGTTTTACTCTAAGTACAATCCTAAGAAAGGTAAAAATCTTCTATTTTGCTAATCACTGATTTTCTGCCAATACGGGCCGAGATTCCCACCATGATATCCGCGTAGGCACGGATATCATGGCCCTTTGTTAGTTGTGTGTGGTTGTTTGGTAATGCCCTCCGAAATCTTGGGGTTCGAACCGGACCCGGAGGACGTGGTCACTGACTCCGATTCCTTACGGTCACGTCCCTGCTCCGTTTGCCTCTCCGAGAAACCGGGATGCTTAATGGGCTCAGTTTTACCTGTATACAGATAGTTCCCTCATTTCTCTGAGAATAGGCTTGCCGAAACGATGGGAAACGACAGATGACTCCGGATCCTTCCTTCGTACGTCATGACGAGGGAGCCGAAACATCCCATCAGTCGCGTCGTTCTGACTTCGGACACGTGTCGCTCATTGGCTGGTTGCCCCCAAATGCGACGTGTCGGTTGTTTCCCTATAAAAGCTTCATCCCTTTGTTCTTTTTCTGCTTTTAGACTAAATTATTACATTCGAGCTTTCCAGCCATCGTCAAACCTTATTCAAACATTCATATCTTCATTCTTGTTCTTTAATCGTCATAGCGATTTCCAGATTTTTATCCAGATTTTATTTAAATCTTCATACTCTGTTCTTCATCTTCAAAACCCATTTTTCCAAAACTTTGCATTCTTTCTTCAAATATTCAGAACCTCCCAAATATCAATGGACAAAACATCGAAATCTGTTCCTCAACAAGTTGCCTCTTCATCTTTCCAACCGATGGCTGGTACAAAGGCGGTTGCTTCTAAAGTAGTCGCCCTCGAAACAGCTTCCCCCGATGTGGTTGCCAACGAACCAGCCTCGAGCCTCCCTTGAAAGCATTCATTCCCGGGGGGCTGCTCAATTGCAGGCGACTTTAATGTCGAGAAGCCCTCACGTAAACAGGACCAGGGCGAAGGAGTCTCGAGGTACATATGCTCCGTGACTGAAGACGTTCTTTCCGTAGTTTGAAAGGACTACAATTGGGAGGGCAAGGACGTAGTAGTCCCCGGGCCCAGGACGCCGTTACTACCCATGTGGAGGGGTATTTAAGTGTTTAAGTTTACCCCCTCACACTGGGCCTATGTGGACCCGATCGTTCTGGACTTTTATAAGAGGTACGAGGTGTGCCTCGGGCAAATTCATCCATCATCGTGGAGGATCATGATCCTCATCCGCTACTTCATGAATAAGATCGATTCTCATCAGTTCATGATTGACCAACTGCTTCGATTATACAGTCCCTCGAATGTTCCGGGAGGGACTAATCAAGCTTACTCGCCGGGCCAGAAAGGCCTCCTTTTCGAGTATCAACGAAGACCAAGATCGCGGCTGGCAGGGACGTTTTGTTCGAGTAAAGACTGAGTATTTGATCCCCTCTCCCCCGAATACATGCCATTCCCTGAGATGTGGAATGCGTCTCGTAAGTGCAATCTCTCTTTAAACATCAAAATTCTTTCTCTTCAACTTATTTTTTCTCATATATGCTTGTGTTTGCACAGTTGTCACCCGGGTTCCCAATGCGGTTCCCCGGCTAAAGGAATGGATCGACGGACTCTATACTCAGATGTCGTACTTTGAGCGCACATGGTGCAAACTCTCGAAGGGCCGAAGGGAAGCCCGTTCTCATGGCAAGGCCTCTTTCTGAATAGCCAATACCATGTTTTTATCTTTTATTACACTAATTCCTTTTCTTTTTGTTACTGCAGGTTTGCCTAAGACCACTGAACTTACGCCATCGGAAGGGGACGAGAATGTGCCCCCATCCGTTGATCCCTCCATTGCTGCAACGGAGGAAAAGAAGAAAAGGAAGAGGAGACCCTCGGGCTCCGAGGTGAAGAAACCAAAGACCGATGGCATCGAAGACATCCGAGGGGGAGACTCATGCGATCGACCCCCCTCCAACTTAAAAGACCGATGTGGATACCCGAGGTGAAACTTCCCAGGATGTCGGCTCTGCTCTAAAGGAAGTGCCCGATATAATTGAGATCTCGCGGACGCCCTCCTACACTTAGTCCTTGCTCGAGAAGGCCCAAGCGAGAAAAGAGAAATCTAATGAGGGGGTCCATGGTGCGGATGATCCCCTCTACTCCTTTTTCGATTGTGTGGAATCGTCTGCTTTGGAAGACTTCTTCGGGCTGGGGGACCTGGAAGTTCCGAAGAAGGACACATCCTCAGAAGCTGGCGGGTCGAGCTCGAACCCGAAATTGATCAATCGGTTCCCTGCTCTGAGTGTGGACGGCGATCGCAAGAGATCGATTATACTGACTGTCCGGAAGGATGCCCGGGTTTTGTCTGCTCCTTTGGGGGTATCTAGCTACCTCCGATGCCTGGTGACCGAGGAGGACCAAGCAAAAATAAATGAGGTGAACATGCCATGCCTTTTCAATGAGGCGCAGCAGGTGCTGAACCGGGTAAGGCATCATTACTTTCTATCGATCTATTGTTATCTATGTTTGATGTTTCTCAAATTTTTTTCCTTTTTGTAGGCCTAGGTACTTCACCATGAGAGTTTCCTTCAGTATCGGATTGAGGTCAATCAACTCGAGCTCGAGATCAAGGAGTTTGCCCAAAAAGGGACAAGTACAAGCTTCTTAGCGAGCAGCAAGAGGGGGTCGCCAAGAACCTCCAGGCTAGTTGGATGCAGCTCAGAAAGAAGCATCGGCTTTAAGGTAGGAGCACGCCGACTTAGTGGAAAAGGTAAAGGTTTTTGAAGTTAGAAACGAGGGTCCGGTCGCAAGTGCTAACAACAATACTTCGCAGGACCAAGAAGAAGATAGACCAACTCCTCAAGGAGATAGACGAGATCCAAGTAATGGCCGACAGGTGGAAAAGCAAGACGGACCTGCTGGCCTCAGAGAAGGAGACCGCCCATGTCAAGCTGTCTTTGGTGAAAGTTCAGCTTCGGGTGGCGAAGGAGAAAGCTGATACGCGAGCTCAGCAAATTGAGGATCTCCGAGCACACTAGGCTCGGCCATCGCGGAACGGGATGCCATTGGTAAAGAGCTCGAAATAACGAGGTCCAGGTTGGAGATAACCTCGGCTGATACTGACGAGATGGTGGCCCAATACAAGGCCAATGTTGAAACAACCGAGACCCGCTTGAAGACCACTGCTGAGTATGTAAGGCGGCTATCCCAAAGGGAGACCCTCGAAGAAATCCATGCCCGAGGCTTCAACCTATCCGCCGAGATCGAGGAGGCAAAAAGACTTGAGGTCGAGGCAAAGAAGCTAGTTGAACTCCAAGGTGAAGAAGGCTTTAAAGAATCTGAATGCCCCGACGGTTCTGGCGATGAGTCGGGGCTCCAGTGAAGATCATACGTAAATGCCTTAGGATTTTTTAGTTTTTGTGTCCTGTACATATTTTTTGTTGAGGTCGTTTTTGTTAGGCCTTTGTAAAGATATTCCGGAATACATGAAATTTTCCCCTTTTGGCAATTTTCAAGTCACTATTATCTTAGCATCTTTTTATAATTGGAAATATTTTTAATGCCTCAACATCGAATCGAACGTAGTAACAAGCCATTTTTTGGAGGTCCGAACAAAATCTATCCTCAATGCAAATTTTGCTCGAAATTTGTGAAAACTCGGAGTGACCGGAAGTTTCCCCAAGATGCTTGCTTAAATTTTTTTAGATTATGCCTTTTCCGAGTGTAACTTTTGAATAGGTTTAGAATTTTGTTGAAGTCCTTATGTTTTGATTACGGGCTTCGGACATCTTCGAACCGTTTTTTGGGTGGTCGTAGCCTTTTAGGTTTAGGAACTTCCTAATAGATTTTCCGGGTTTCGATAACCCGAGCTGCCCGAACTTATTTTAGACTACAGCCCCCGAGTGGGGGTAGCCCTTTGGGCTCGGATAGGGGTGGCCCTTGGGCTCCATAGTCCCCGGGTAGGAATAGCCCCTAGGCTTGATACTTTTAAGAAGCAAAAGTGTGTAATAGCAAGGTAGAAAATTCCTTTCATTTCTATGTGTAACGTACAAGATTGGAAGAATGTAAAAGCTTGTATTATGGCTAAGGTGGCCTACGCGGGCACAATTCACTTTGACCGCTTGGCCTGTATAATAAATTCTAACCACCGAGCCTAAACTGTTCACACACAAAGCTTCCTTCCTTCCTTGCTAAGAAGCTTGACCCGAGGGTGATGCCCCCCAGTATTCGAGGTCGATCTTGAGAGTGCTCGGATTATGTTGACGAGACCATTGACTCTAGTTTGAAAAAGGTCTTTAATTCTAAGTTAGCATGATTTACTGTTGCCTTATTAAAAACCTTATCGGAAAACCCATTTGGGACAAAACTGGTTCAAAAAAGAAAGAGTGCAATGCGTGTTTTCAGACCTAGCAACCACATTCTCCTTTGATTGTTGCTTGCAAGTGTTAGTCCGATTCATAATATTAACAAAGGTTAATGAGGTCGTACCTTAACAGTATTACCACTTTAAGTGTGTCGCGTTCCAGTTGTACGGTAGTTGTGAACCGTTTCCTGCATCGAGTTTGTAGGAACCTTTACCTGTAATCCCAATGAGTCGATATGGTCCTTCCCAGTTCGGTCCTAGCTTCCCTTCGTTCGGGTTCCGGGTGCGCAATATTACTTTTCTCAACACCAAGTCCCCGATATTAAAGTATCGGGGGTTGGCTCTTCGGTTGTAATATCTTTTTATTCCCTGTTTCTTGGCGGCCAACTCAACTAGGGCGGCCTCGCGCCTCTCATCCAATAGTTCCAGGCTCGTGCTCATGGCTTCATCTTTTGATTCTTCGATCGCATAACTTGAGGCTCGATTCTTCCACTTCGACTAATATTAGCACTTCGGCACCGTAGACCAACGAAAACGGACTAGCCCTGGTACTAGATTTTGAGGTTGTACGGTATTCCCACAAGACTTCGGGCATAATTTCCTTCCATTTCCCTTTGGCATCGGTCAATCTTTTCTTCAGGTTTTGAATAATAGTCTTGTTTGTAGACTCTGCCTGTCTATTCGCACTAGGGTGATAGGGTGTTGACAAGGTCTTTTTGATCTTATGGTCCTCAAAAAATTTTCTTACCTTGTTGCCGATGAACTGCTTCCCGTTATCACACACTATCTCAGACGGTATTTTGAACCGGCATATTATGTGGTCCCAAATGAAGTTGACAATTTCTTTTTCCCGGACCTTCTCGAACGCTTGAGCTTCGACCCACTTAGAACAATAGTCAATCATAAATAGTATGAATTGAGCCTTACCGGGTGCCCACAGCAGGGGACCGACAATGTCCATTCCCCACTTCATGAACAGCCAAGGTGACAAGACCGAATGTAGCAACTCTCCGGGTTGACGAATCATTGGTTCATGCCTCTGGCAACCGTCGCATCTCCGTAAAAAGTCACTCGTATCTTTCTCCATGTCGATCTAGTAATAGTCGGCTGTGATTATCTTACGAACCAAAGATTCTGCCCCCGAATGGTTTCTGCTAGTGCCTTCGTGAACTTCTCTCAAAACATAATCGGTGTCTCCCGGCCCAAAGCATATGGCGAGTGGTCCATCGAATGTTCTTCTAAACGAAGTACCTTCGGATAGGCTAAACCTGGCTGCCTTTGTGCGCAGAGCTTTCGATTCTTTAGGATCCGAGGGCAGCTTCCCAGTCTTCAGGTAGTCTATATACTTATTTCTCTAGTCCTAAGTTAAACTTGTTGAGTTTATTTCGGCATGGCCTTCTTCCACTACTGATTTCATGAGTTGTACAAGCGTTCCTGAGCTGATTCATCATCATCAACCGATGACCCTAAGTTAGCCAGAGCATCGGCTTCGCTATTTTGATCCCGGGGTACATGTTGTAAGGTAGATTCCTTGAATTGATGCAACATTACCTGTAATTTGTCCAAGTACCTGCGCATTCGTTCCTCTTTTACTTCAAATATCCCATTGACTTGATTTACCACAAGGAGGGAGTCGCACTTAGCTTCGACCACTTTAGCTCTAGGCTTTTAGCCAATTCGAGATCTGCAATCACGGCCTCATACTCTGCCTCATTGTTAGTCAATTTCACAGTTCTAATAGATTGCCTAACTACGTTACCGTAGGCGGCTTCAACATGATGTCGAGTCCGGACCCCTTTGCGTTCGAGGCATCGTCTGTAAAGAGGGTCCAGATTTCCGAAGAAGACCCCAAGGTTAACAATAATTCCTTTTGGACTTCGGGTATTAATGCCAGCGTGAAGTCGGCCATGAAATCTGCCAAAATTTGATATGGTTCATGGTCGATATTCGATATCATACCAGCTAATTTCTACGTCCCATTTGGCAACCCGACCGGAGAGCTCGGGTTTGTGCATTATGTTCCTTAGTGGGTAAGAAGTTAAGATGCATATGGGGTGGTATTGAAAATACAGGTTTAACTTTTTGGTGGCGCTTAGCAAAGAGAGCACCAATTTTTCTAGGTGAGGGTACCTTGTTCCTGCCTCGCCTAGAGTTCTACTAACATAATAGATAGGAAATTGCATACCTTCCTCTTCCCGGACTAGAACTCCACTTACCGCAATCTCGGATACGACCAAGTACAGGTACAACCAACCAATCCGGGTACTTAACTTCCCGAATGAAACCTATTCTAAGGTGTTTAGATACCTCGTGTTTGATGAATGCATGCTTGACTTCGAACTGAGGCCTCCTTTTCTGTTTAACCGGATGGAACTTTGGATCCAAGCTTACCTTATGAGTGGTTATTTTTGGCAGGATCCCTGTCATGTCTAGATGGGACCAAGCAAAACAATCCACGTTAGTTATAAGGAATTTAATGATTTTTCTCCTGAGCTCGGGAGTTAACCCCGTGCCCCGTTATACCTTCCTATCGGGCAAGTGTTCGATCAATATAACTTGCTCCAGCTCCTCGATCATCGATTTGGTGGCATCAAAATCATCAGGGGTGATGGACGACCTAGGAACTCCGTAACCATCATCCTCGCCTGCCTCTTGCTTCTCCGGTTCGGTCGGGGTCGGTGTCGGTGATTGCTATTTAGTTTCTTCCTTCCTAATCGACTCCGAGTTCTTTGATGTAGAGAGTGAGGACATCGAGGGTCACCTCATCGACCGCGAACATTATTTTTGTGGTCGATTTCTCTCCGTAAACTATCTTGATCCTTCCCGGTGTGGGGAACTTCAATGCGAGGTGTAGTGTCGAGGGCATTGCCTTCATGTTATGAATCCATGGCCTTACGAATAGAGTATTATATCTCATATTCATTTAATCACGTATAACTTCGTTTCATGAATGGTTCCGGCGATGTTCACTAGCAGGGTTATCTCCCCTTTAGTAGTTTCACATGCCATGTTGAATCAGTTTAAAACCCGGACTGCGGGCACTATTTGGTCTTGTAGACCCAGCTGCTCTACGTTCCTCGATCTGATGATATTGGTCGAGCTACCTAGATTAATTAGCACACGCTTAACTCGAGATTCATTTATGAGTACAGATATTACCAGTGCATCATTATGCGGTTGCACGATGCCTTTAGCATCCTCATCATTGAAAGAGATGGTCCCCTCCGAAATGTAATCTCAGGTTCGTTTTTCCTTTGTAATGGACACCTTAGTGCGCTTTAGCATTGGCCCCAGTGGAATGTCGACTCCACCAATGATCATGTTAATGACGTGCTGAGGTTCCTTTTGATCGGTCTGTTTGTTGGAGTCCCTATTCCTGAAGTGATTTTTGGCTCGATCACTCAGAAATTCTCGAAGGTGCCTATTATTGAATAATCTGGCCACTTCTTCTCTTAGTTATCAGTAGTCTTCGGTCATGTGGCCTTGAGTGCCATGATACTTACACATCAGGTTGGGGTCTCTTTGGGCATGATCGGACTGCAATGGCCGAGGCCACTTGGTATCTTTGATACGTTCGATGGCAGATACGATGCCGACAGCATCGACGCTGAAGTTGTATTCCACTAATCTCGGTGCCTCCCTGGCCCCGAACGACCTGTCGAAACCGTTTTTACTCATGAGTCACCGGCTAATTGTGACCTCGATCGCTCCTTTTTCATTCCTCGCAGGGTTACGTCCGGACCCGCTACCCCTTCGATCTCCGATGTACGGTTGATACCAATCTCTTTTCAGTCTTGGTTCATGATTGACAACTCTTTTAGCCCTGTCACTAGTTCTGATGGGATAAACGGACCCGGAGAGAGCCCCGAGCTGATCATCCTCGACTCTAACTTTTGATTGGTACCTGTTATGAACGTCATCCCAAGTTACCGCTGGGTACTCTATCAAATTCTATTTCAGCTGCTGTGAACCCAAAGAGCTTTGGGGGTTGAGTCCTTGAGTGAACGCCTGAACAGCCCAATCATCCACGATTGGAGATAGGTCCATTCGTTCCATTTGAAACCTCGACACGAATTCCCTGAGCATTTCGTTGTCTCTTTGTTTCACTTTGAAAAGGTCCGATTTTCTGGTCTTGACCTTGATGGCCCTGGAGTGAGCTTTTACGAAGGCATCTGCAAGCATAGCAAATGAATCAATGAAATTAGGGGGTAAGTTGTGATACCATATCATTGCTCCTTTCGATAGGGTTGCTCCGAACTTTTTCAGTAGAACCAAATCGATTTCGTCGTCCTCTAAGTCGTTTCCTTTGATGGCACACGTGCCTCATTTGGATCCTTGATTCCGTTATACTTTGGAATTTCAGACTTTCGGAACTTCTTCGGAAAAGGCTTTTGGACAAATTTCTTGGAATCCGGGCCTTTCAATATCGAGAGTACTCCTGGGATTTGGTCAACTCTGGAGTTATAGGTCTCCACTTTTTTGTCGTTGGCTTCGATCTTCTTTTCCCCCGATTCCACCTCCTTTGTAAGTTCCTCGAGCATCTTTATTATTTTGAGGTTGGTTTCGGATTCAACTACACCGACCTTTCCGTGGTTTATTCATTTCTTCGGGTGTTTTCCCAGGATGATCTGGGCTCAACTCTGCTGGGGGCGCGGCTTTGGTTCTGTAGCTAGACTATCTCCGCCTGTTGAGCTTGCAACATTTTAAAGATCACCCGCAAATTGATTCCATCGCCTTTACCGTCGTGTACCTCGGGCTGTTGATGGGGCTCCTCCGCGAACGTTGTTCTTGGGGTCAGTAGGCAAGTTTGCGTCGATGGCCACATGTGAGTTGGCATCGATTGGGTTTGCAACCGGAACTCCGTTGGGGTCAGCAGGAGGCACCTCATTGCTGGGCACTATATTGTTATTCTCGCCATGGTGGCCAGACTTAGCATCAACGTTCAACTGAACTGATTGAGAGTTTGACATTCTTCAGTTGACCTGAAATTAAAATCTCAAAGAACAAGCGTAAAACAAAGTGCGTTATGAAAATTTGTACCAAATTACCACTATTATGCTTAGCCCCACGGTGGGCGCCAAACTGTTTACCCTTAAAAAAGGATAACAACTGAATTTATACGCAGTTTTAAGGATATGTGGATTAATTCAATACAAGTGATCAATGACGTTATATTAAGCAAATAAAAGATGTAATAAATGGCCAAACCAATGATAAGAGTGATCCCGAGCTCGATTAATGGCTTAATGAAGAACCTGCCTTCGGGTCCGAGCTTGCACTTATGAAGAACTTATGAACAAAAATAGAAACTTTGAATAACTTTTAGAGAGAATAGAAGTAAATTTCCTTGATATGCGAGTTACAATGTGTCTAATGTATAATAAGTTGTCACTTTATATAGTAGGGGAGTTTTACCCTAAGTACTATCCTAAAAAAGGTAAAAATCTTCCGTTTTGCTAATCGTTGATTTTCTGCCTATACGGGTTGAGATTCACGCCGTGATATCCGCTTGGACACGGACATCACGGCCCTTTGTTAGTCGTGTGCGGTTATTTGGTAATGCTCTCCGAAGTCTTGTGGTTCGAACAGGACCTGGAGGACGTGGTCTCGATGCCCCCGAGGCAGGTGTTTTGCTCGAGCCCGATACGAGGGGCTCCTCGCTCTGACTCTGATTCTTTACGGTCATGTCCCTGCTCTGTTTGCCTCTCCGAGAAACTGGGGTGCTTAATGGTCTGGGTTTTACCCATATACACTACTAATTTTTCGTATGCTCTTTTAAGTCATTATTAATAGCTTAACATTAATTTCAATGACTAAAAAGAATTTTGGAAATTATGAGGCTTGTAGTAAAGCCGAAATCACTAAAAATGGCTTTTGAAAGATTTAATTTTGGGCCCTCTTAGAGCAATTGTTGGGCTCAATCATGGGCAAGCACACCTTAGTTGGTTCGAATTTGAAATTCTAGATAATAATACCCCTGTTTAAGCATGGAATTCGCACTTTCAAGTGTAAGAAAACAGAAGGAGAAAAATATAAACAATTTGAGAAAGCCCAATGCTATGATTTATACGGCAATTTCTATTTTCTTTGCTTAACTGATAATATATTTTGTATGCATATAGTCTCATAAGAAATATTTATGTAACAATAACATGATTTAAATTTTGGATCTGCGATACACTTTTTAACCAAAACTGACACATTACAAGACTATATAGAATGCTGTCCAATCTCTCTTCTTCTTATTATTTTCCATATACGATATTAGTAAGAATATAGTCTTGTTTGGATCACATGCTTTGGCGAGGCACTTCAATAGAATTTGGGCTCCATCTACGAGATCACTTGAACTATTTACACAAGGCCCAAAATCCCAATAGGCTTCAGCTCAATCTCTTGTCTCCTGTAGCGCCAATTATAGAATTAAGTCCTGATTATGTATATGCTAATGTATAATAGATTTACCATCTGGAAGAAAAAGAAGAGAATCAGGAAAATAAAATCAAAGAAAGACACAACTGTAGTATGAGTAATATATTTCATATTTTGCTTGACTGTTAGCCGTTAGGTTTGGGAGAGAATATCAATATGCTAAATACATTATTAACTACATAATTCTTATGTTTTTCAAATCAAAAGCTCTTCGAAATTTTCATTTAGATCTATACAAAAGCTCAACCGTGTCTATCGGACACCTAAGCAAAAGCTCTAACTATATTTCACGCTGTCTTATTTTATGTAAGCGAAGGGCCCTAGTAGGCATGGTGGAGCTTTTGTTCAGGCGTCTAATAAGAACAATCTTTAGTTCAATTATTTAAATGAAAATTTCCGGCAAATTTAAGAGGCTGCCTATGTAATTTCAAAATTGACAATAAGAAAGAAATTTTTCATTAGTGAAACTGATTATCTTAAAAATATATCAAGCACCTGCGGTACAACAAATTAAGCTAAATCTTTTTATTAAACCTTTAGTTTGAGTTTGGAGCAATAGTACAACCGATAAAAAGTTTCTTTCTTCCAAAAATCCATTGTTTAATTTGCTCAGTTGCTCTCATCTCCAATTTGGTATTTTGGAAATCGAAAGAGACGATGTCGGACACACTCGCTGCTCTGAGGTCTTTAATGTCCTCTCACTCTCCTCCTCTTCACGCTTTGATTGTTCCTTCCGAAGATTATCATCAGGTTCCCATTCTTTTCTGTGTGTGTATGTAATTTCATAGGACTTAGATATATGCAACTGTTTTACGATTCTATACGTTATTGGATGATGTGACAGAGCGAATATGTATCGGCACGGGACAAAAGGCGCGCATTTGTGTCTGGATTCACCGGAAGTTCTGGTTAGTTTTATTTTATTTTCTCAATCACTTGATGTTTATTTAGTTGTATTTATCAGTTTTTAGATTCTGATTGCTGCTAATAACGTTTACCAGAATCTACCAAAGGATGCAGCCATTGGTGTTGATACGTGGTGTGTATCAGTAGGTACTGCGCAGAAATGGGAGCGTGCTTTTGCTCAGAAACAACAAAAGTTGGTTCAAACGAGTAGGAACTTGGTTGATGAAGTTTGGAAAAATCGTCCACCTGCCCAAGCAAATCCTGTAATTGTGCATCCATTGCAATTTGCTGGTCAGTCTGTTGCAGATAAGTTGAAAGGCTTGAGGGAGAAGCTTGTACAGGAAAAGGCTCGTGCTATGATAATAACAACACTTGATGAAGTAAATCTGTAACCCTAGATCCAAATGTTTTCCATCTTGTAGCTTTGGCTAATCTGGTCTTGGATATTATTCATTTCTCCAATATGATTGCCAATTTACAGGTTGCATGGTTATATAATGTCCGTGGTAGTGATGTATCATATTGCCAGGTTGTTCATGCATTTGCAATTGTGACATTAGACTCTGCCTTCTTCTATGTGGATAGACGAAAATTGTCTCCTGAGGTTGCGTTTACACTGCATAACATGTTCATTTTAACTAAATACAATTGCATTTTGTTTAGCTTTTTCTACTCTGAAGTAAGCATGTATATACCATGCAGGCAAACTTACATGGAGGAAAATGGAATTATAGTGTGGGATTATGGTGATGTTAGCTCAGATATGGTCCTTCTTGCATCTCATCACCTCACTCCTTCCTCCACTAAGGAATTTCCTAGGAACCCAGAGACTGGTGGGGGAACTGCCGCTAATAAAGGAAATGGTGCTAGTCATGCTGTTGAGTTTGCAATTGACCTCATTTGGGTTGATCCAGGAGCATGTTGCTTTGCTTTGCATTCAAAACTGAGTGCTGATAGAGTTCTCCTTCAGCAATCACCTTTGGCTCTTGCAAAAGCTCTGAAGGTGATTAACACTACCTCTGAACATACTTAGCCCGTAAAGTTTGTTGTCTGAGCATTTTAGGTGGTTGAAAGTCTCGTAGGTCTTCACACAGCCTTTGTCTGGTTGGTTGGTTAGAGGTCAAGTAGATCAATTGTCCCATCAGAAGCAAAATAATAGCAAAGAAGTACTTGAAGTTGCTTGTTTGATGTGTACACAATCAGCTATGACTCCAATTTTTGTCAGCTAAAAGTAGGTCGCTGTTACAATTGATGGCTGCGAGCTTGATGACCACTGTTTGTTCCATTATTATGCATGACCTTCATATGCTTTTCTACATTTTGAACTGAATCTATCTTTGGAAACATGGATGTTTAGGACTGTATACCTCATGACGTTATATTTTTCCCTGGATTAACATTTCTAATTTTCCTGTTATATTTAATGGTGATACAAATCATCATGTTTTTTATTTTCTGAAGTATGACATGGACCTGGTGATCTTTTCCCTCCTTACCTCCTCTAAGATTCTCGAGTAAAATGGCTAATCAACAACAACAACAACAACACAAAATCCAGTAAAATCCCACAAGTGGGGTCTTGAGAGGGTGGTGTGTACGCAAACCTTACCCCTACCCTGAGAAGTAGAAAGGTTGTTTACGAAAGACCCTCGACTTGAGAGGATGAGTAAAAACAATCAAGTGTCAGCTCTGCGCACGATCTAGATTCAGGAAAAAGGTAACAAACCTAAATGTCATGCAGCCTCCTGATTATAAATATGGCGCGCTACACATCCATAATCAAAGACTCTACTAGACACGGCTCATAGACAACCCCTAGGACAGACTTGCTCTGATACCAAGTTTGTCACGACCCAAGTCGGAGGGCCATGACTGGCACCCGGGCCATACTTGCCGAGCACCAACGCACATTTTATCTAATCTTTCTTATTGTCTATACGGGCCGATGAGATCGTTATAAATGGTAGACATGAATCCTAAACAACCAATAATGACAGATAATGGCATGAACATATATATCATGGGTCGACAGGCTGTCATGAGAGACTATACAACAAAAATTAGTCGACAAGGCAATCCAGACTAAACATGAGTCGACACTTGTCTATGAGCCTCTAAAGGAACATAAGTGATGCAACATTGCCGGAATAGGGCCCCGACATACCCATAACGCCTATAACAAAAACGCATACCAAGACCACGGCAAGTCCGGAGAAGGGATCTCGCCAATAACCGCTGAACTGGGCAGCCTACTGTAGTGGGGGAGCTTCGCCTACCTGTCTATCAGGACCTGCAGCACGACATGCAGCGTCCACAAATAAAAGAACGTCAGTACGAATAAAGTACTGAGTATGTAAGGCAGGAAAGCATAAGTAAGAACAATAATGTAAAAAGGGATAGAGATTATACAACCTGTAACATCTAGGTACCTCTGAGAGCTACTGACATGAATGCATGATGCATGTATATACATAAAATTTTAAAAATATGCCTCTGTGGGCATCATTATCATCATATTTTACCCGGCCCTAATAGGCTCGGTAAAAACGTACCCCGTCATCATAAGACCCGGAAGAATCATACCCGACCACGTGGAGCTCGGTAAAACCCAACTGATCAGTGGTTGCACA
>MCJB01011233.1:97173-108839 GCA_002018475.1 Nicotiana obtusifolia | reverse complement strand
CGGTGGTATACCTGTCATGTCTAAATGGGACCAAGCAAAGGAATTTTCATTAGCTGAAAGGAAAGTAAGTAATTTGGCCCTAAGCTCGGAGTTTAAACCCGAGCCCAGGTATACCTTTCGAACGGGTGCATCGCTGCGGATTGAGACTTGTTCGAGCTCTTCGACCGTCGACTTGGTTGCGTCGGACTCATCCGGAGCAATAAACGATCGGGGTACCCCGTAACTATCTTCGTCGGGCTGATCTTGTTCGCCTTCATTTGTTGAAGGTGGCTTCTCTGATTGCTATTTAGCCTTTTGCGGAGGAAAAGTAGGTTTCAGTGCCGCTTCTTCCACTGCGAACATTTCCCTTGCAGCATGCTGTTCCCCATAGACGGTGACGACCCCCTCGGCCGACGGAAACTTCAACATTTGATGTAGGGTTGAAGGTACGGCTTTGATATCATGTATCCAAGGCCTCCCGAGCAAGGCGTTATATCTCATATCGCCCTCGATCACGCAAAATTTTGTTGCCCTGATAGTCCCAGCAATATTCACCATCAGCGTTATTTCACCCTTGGTTGTTTCAAAAGCCATGTTGAAACCGTTGAGGACCCGGACCTCGGAGATAATCTGGTTTGACAGTCCCAGTTGCTTAACGACCCAAGACCGAACTATGTTGGCTGAGCTCCCGGAATCGATAAGTACGCGCTTCACTCGGGTATCATGCACTAGCATCGATATCACCAGTGCATCATTATGAGGTTGTGTAAGCCCTTCGATATCCTTGTCGCTGAAATACAAAGTTCCTTCTGTTGCATAGTCCCGAGTACGTTTTTCTCGAGTAATAGATATTTTGGTGCGTTTCAATACCGGTACTTGGGGCACATCCGCTCCCCCGATTATAATGTTAATTGTGTGCCGTGGCTCTTTGATTTGCTGGTCTGTTCCTATTTTCGTAATGGTTTTTGGCTCGATCGCTTAGAAATTCCTGAAGATGCCCGTTTTCGAGCAACCGGGCTACTTCCTCTCTCAGCTGCCGACAACCTTCCGTTCTGTGCCCATGAGTGCCATGGTATTTGCATATGAGGTTGGGGTCTCTCTTGGCAGGGTCTGTTTGTAACGGCCTTGGCCATTTGGTGTCTTTGATGCGGCCGATTGCTGATACAAGAGTTGCCGAATCAACATTAAAATTGTACTCGGACAACCGAGGTGCTTCTTGGTGGTTACTGTTTCTCTCAAAGTTGTTTTTCGGCAACGGTTTCCGGTTCCTTTGGTTGAAATCGTTCCTGCTTTCCTGTCTCGGGGATTTATGCCCCCTCGGAACAATCCTTCGATCTCCTGGGTATGGCCGGTGTCTATCTCGGTTCGACCTTGGTTCTCGATAGTTATCCCTTAGAGGTCGATCATAAATTCTAACAGGGTAAGAGGAGCCCGAGGGGACTCCGATCTTATCGTCTTCTACTCTGATCTTCGATTGGTACCGGTTGTGAATGTACGCCCAAGTGACAGCCGAGTATTCAATCAAACTCTGTTTGAGTTGTTGAGATGCCGCTGAACTTCGAGCATTGAGCCCTTGAGTGAAGGCTTGTACGGCCCAATCATCTGTAATTGGTGGCAGGTCCATTTGCTCCATCTGAAAGCGCGATACGAACTCTCTTAACATTTCGTTGTCCCGTTGTCTAACTTTGAACAAATCTAATTTTCTCGTCTCGACCTTGATAGCGCCTGCATGGGCTTTGACGAAGGTATCGGCGAGCATGGCAAAGGAATCGATGGAATTCGGTGGTAAGTTATGATACCACGTCATCGCTCCCTTGGACGGTGTTTCTCCGAATTTCTTCAGAAGGACGGACTCGATTTCGTCGTCTTCGAGATCGTTCCCTTTTATAGCGCAAGTGTACGCCGTCACATGTTTATTTGGATCCGAAGTCCCGTTGTATTTGGGGATTTCCGGCATGCGGAATTTTTTTGGAATCGGCTTTGGAGCAGCGCTGGACGGGAAAGGTTTTTGTACGAACTTTTTTGAGTCCAAACCTTTCAGTACTGGGGGTGCCCCCGGAATCTGGTCAACCCTTGAATTGTACGTCTCCACCTTCCTATCGTTGGCCTCGATCCTTTTTTCTCCCGTCTTGACCCGTTTAGTCAGCTCCTCGAGCATTTTCATGATTCCGGACGTTTTCATCCAGTTGCGCTGCGACCGGCTCATTTTGTGGGGCTATCCCTCGAGAAGAAACGGCCTCGACTCGGTCTGGTATTTGACCGCGACTTTGCAGTTGAGCTATGGCCGCTTGCTGGGCTTGAAGTATATCAAATATCACTTTGAGGCTAATTTCGTCTCCTCCATTACGTTGAGTTTCTGAATGGTGTTCCCTCCGAACGCTGTCGATGGGTCTAAGGTCTGATCGGCGTCGACTGCCACCTGAGAGTTGGCGTCAATTGGGACCTCGTTTTCTCCTTGGTGGTTAAGCTCGTTGCTGAAGGGAAGTGAGTGCGACATGATTATGTTGTAATCTGAAAAACAGAAAGTTCTGCAAAGAGCAAGCGTAAAATAGTGTGTGGCAGAGAATTTGTACCGAACGTTCACTATTATACTTAGCCCCACGGTGGGCGCCAAACTGTTTACCCTTAAATTCGAGTAACAATTTAATTTGTTCGCAGTGCTAAGGATATATGAATTAATTCAATACAACGTGAAATATAATGACAAGTAATCAAAATATAATAAGCAAAAGAATGATCAAACCGCTGTAGTTGAATGAATCACTGATAATGAAATGAAACACAATAAGAGAATAACAGTTCTGATAAGAGATAGCTGAAGTACTTAGTATTTTTGGTCCTGTATCTTGTGTGTTACAATGGAGATAAATGCCCCATTTATAGGTAAAAGAAAAGCCCTACATATGGTAAAAACCCGATTACAAGATAGAATCCCCCCAATTATGGGGTGGAATATTCCTAAAATAATGGTTTAACGTCTATGACGGTTGAGATCATGACTCCCGCCGAGATATCAGGAATCCACGAGATATCCGGTCGAAACTGATCCTTTTACCACGAGATATGCCTTCCTTGACCGGCATCGATTGCCTTGTCTCGATCGCTCCAGCCCCGTATCCGACTTGCTGATCCCGGATTGAAGTAGTCCGGTCTTGTATTGTGTCTGGGCCCGATCCTCCTTACGCTGTCGATTATATCCGACCCAATACAATGGTATCACTTATACTTCGGTATATCTTGCTTTTTTAAAATCGATTGCTCCAATAGACAATGTCGAAAGAGATATAGTTTGATTAACTTTAGGATCTTCTCCATATTATTTAGCAATAACAATATCAATTGTGTCTTGGTATCAGTATCTTCTCAAGGTTAATTGCACTTTTCTACAGTATTTAAGCATCGATTTTTATATTTTAATGTACATGTCAAGCACAACATCTTCAATTTTATCATATATACATATAAGTAATATTTATTTATACATCATCAAATTGTAGAATTCAAATCTCATCAGTGGATACGAAAGGTTGAATTGTATAGCAATAATTTTTTTTAGTAATTCTTATCTACCAAATTAAATTAGGTAATCATAAGATAAAATTAAGGGTAAAGATCCACAAACCCCTGGTACTATTCAAAATTATTCGATTTCTAATTCTCCAATAAACTCTTAAAGCTTGATATCTTCCTCGGTTGACTAAACTTGCAAGAATATTTCCTTCTCTTTTCATTTAATCAAATGAGACTTAGACAATTAAAGGCAATGCAAATTCAACAATGAAACATTTATAAGTTTTGAAATAAAAAATAAAAATAAAATGGTACTTAGATAAGATGAAAGTATTAAAAGAATTGATACATCTATTAATAAAGTTTTTTCTATTCTTCATTAGAGATATCTTATAAACTTGTTTCACATAAAGAAGCTTAGGATACATTACAAATATAGCTAAAATAGCCAAACACCAATGAGAAGAAAGGATGGATAATTAAAGTTACTACTCAACTTACATGTACAATTTTATTTTTATAAGGAGTTATTTCCGTCTTGAATTTTTATTTTGGTCAAACCACATTCAATATGAAAGTAGATGACAAAAATCTAATCGCGTTGCAGATATCTAAATACCTAACTTCTCCACGTTGGAAAATAATATAGCATTTGAAATAAAGGTTTTAAATACATAGTTCTTGGGTTCAATTTATTTAAAACTACATAAGAGAATTTATTTTATTTACTTTTTTGGAAAAACTGTTGTCAAGGAAAATGATTATTTAACTAAAAAAAAAATATAGCAGAACTCTATTGACATAATTTCTTTGCTATATGTCGATCGGACTAAGAATTTAAAAAAGAAAAATTAAAGGCACATAAACTAAAATATGAATAAAGTATAAATTAAAACGATTCGATAAATTCTTTTGGAGAGGTCTATTGTCAAAGAAAATGATTATGTGACTCCTAAAATGTAAATAAAACCTGTTTTTTTGGTTGGGTATTATCCACTCGGTGTTCGTACCCTATTGAAGCTTGATTATATTCGTATTCTCGTCAGGTAAGGCCCATTGAATGGGAAGGCGCTCTCTAATGAGATTTTTTTTCATACTCAAGGCTCAAACTCGAGATCTCTGGTTAAGGGTGAAGGGATCCTATCCATCTTACTAGATGTGATTTAAGATAAAACTCTATCAACACAATTTGTTTAGTGTATGTCTATTATTTATATAGTACTCCTACACTATCATCTTTTCATACTCCCGAGAGTACATCCTATGCAAAGAGCAACGTGAAGAATTGTTTGTGCGCCTTTAACTTCAGGTTCTAAATCTAAAATATGGAGCACAAATCATAGAGAACTTAAAAAGCAAAATAATCAAAAGAAAGTCGCATAAAAGTGAGTAAAGGACGGGAAAAAATCCATCATTTCAGGAATGGTAATAATGAGAAAAAGAATAGCTTGTGGTAGAATCTAGCAATGAAACTAATTCTTGCAGGTTCACCGTAATATTCTTGTAAACTTCATTTTGTTATTTTCCGCTTTATCCTCGTTCTACTATGTCAGTTTTATATGGAAAGACTTTTCTGCCATCCAAAAGGCACTTATGCAATTTTAATGACCTTTTATAATGTCATCAACCGTTGCAACTTTAATAATCCATTATACTGTCATCAATCGTTGCAACCTTACATTTTATTGGTTGTGTTAGGTTTTTCTTCTTAATTAGCATAATTAGGTATTTAAAAGGGGTAAAATGATAATTTAACATTTACATTTAGGAGTTCATGCTTTTAATATAACTAGTATCTATGAACGTGCGTCGCAGTTATTAATGTCTCGTGAAGATTTAAATATTTATTTATATGAAAGAACAAAAAATTTAAATAATGAGAGAAATTTTATGTATAATAATACAACAATCATCTAAATGCCGAAAAATATTATTACATTAGCATAATACATGAATTTAAAATAAATAAACATCATCAAAACTTACACAATTGTCATGTTAGTTAGATAATTATGTATTATAGTCTAAAAGTATTTAATATGATGGTGTCTTAACAAACACTTCTTTGTAGACAATATTTTTGTGTATGTTTCCTCCTAATGCTTTAGTTGCTCTGCCTTAACAAAAACTCTTGTTGTCGATCTTGATAAAGTTGTTCGTGCAAGAAAACAAAATGCGGAAAATATTGTCCAATATTTAGGATGTTTATCCTTGTGCTTTATTTGTTATATTTACAAAATATAAACATACTAAAAATTATTTTCACACAAATTTAAAAGGATATTCCTTAGTTTCGGAAGACGAAAATTGAATTCAGGGATAAGAATATACTTGGAAGCATATTGACCAGTATCATAATTTTTGCATGTATGACATTATTGTCAAAACTTCTATATACCATATGTGTGCTATTACATAAGTTATTCGGCATGTCTAAGTTTTTTAGTAGCATGACAAATATTTTTTTTTTCAAAATTAACCTATATACAATGGAAGATCAATGTTAACTTAGTTTATTATATATACGGTGACACTAATATACATATGAAATAATAAACTTGACAACAAACATGTATGGTAGAAGGTCATTTGGTATTAAAGTATTTATATATTTTTCTTGGAAGTAATTGTTGGTATCATTTTTTGCTGAGTCAAAAACTGAAAATTATTTTATTTTTACTATAAAATTTTACAATCAACCTTTTATTTAGTTGACCAACATATTCATTTTTGCTAGATAAGATATCTTTTTAATTCTATCATGCGATTTGCACAACTTGCGTTTAATCTAATGATAAAAATATTTCTCTTATTGAATGCACAACTATTACCATTGGGATTGATAACCAAGTGTTCTGGAAAAATTAAATCATCTTTTCTTGGATGCCCTTCTTCATTTCTGACACGAAGCAAGAAGACACTGAATAATGGATTTGTTCTTAATTTTATATTTCTTGTCAGTTGAATTTTTTTCATTTGAGACCACAAGTATAACTTTGGCAAGCTAGCTTTTATAGTCTCTGCTTTTATTGATTTTGGAACTACTTGTAGTACTTGATAAAAATCACCTCCCAAATCATTAATTTTTCACCAAACGATTCATTAATAAGAACTCCGGGCAATTATTTCGATCGTTTGACACTTTGCCATAAGTGCTTCATCCCATATTATTAATTTTGCTTTTCTTATAAATTTAGCATCATTGCTCTGCTTTGATATATTTGTGATGGTTATTTAAGTTGTTTGAAGAGGTATATCAAATCTAAAGTGGGTGGCCTCACAATAAAATCGTTGTTGGTACACCACTTGCTATTATTGCTAATAGTATCATGCCTCTTGATATGATATTTGCAAGTAATGCATGACATAGAAATATTATTTCGATTTCGCCGGAGGTATCTACAAAGAATAATCCCGTTATACCAGAGTCGACTCTTTATAATATAGTCTTGAAAGCTTGTTCTTGATTAGAATTTAGTTTTGCTCGTGCTTCCTCAGTCACTTGTATATCATTTCGATTCTTAATAATATACTAATATTTTTACTTTGTGTTTTAATATGGAATGCATTTATGCATCCTAAGATTTTTTTTTTTTTAACTTGAATAAGAATTTTACTCATACGATGAATATAAAAAATAATTGAATTGGATTCTCTTGCAATTATTTAGTTTTAACATAAAAAATAATTTATTCTATGTCGATTCAGATCTTAATATTAGTTCAATTCTTGTTTTGAATATTAATCTTAAGTATAATTTTATCCATTATAAATTTAATTTTCAAAGAATAAAAAATTGATATGACATTTTGCTTTTAGATCTTTATGTTTGTACAATTAGTAGTGGTTGACTTTTACCAACCATGTTTTTCTCTTTCTCGTACATTTATATTATTAAATATTTTTTAGTTGTTGTTTAATGATTGAGTATTTTTAATATTACATCAAAATTAATTAAAACATATTATTTGTGTAGGAAAATAGTTCAAATATAATATAAAATTATATTATCCTGGGGGTATTTTTTTCTCAATAAAATTTTAACTCTTTATGCAGTTCATTTAATATTACTTTTTTTTTTTTGGTATTGGACATTATGGAGTGGTAATATATTACCAATACGGAGGATTCTTATGAAATTAATTTTATTAAATCTTCCAACATATTTTTAATAAGAATTTAATAGATAAAATTTTATTAATTTTAAAATATTAAATATTAAAAATTATCAAAGAAGTTATTGTAGTCCAATTATTGCAGTTATGTCCTTTCCCTATGAGTTCTTCCGCTTAATATTTTAGGGCTATTTTGGTATATTAATATTGTATTTATGCTTTTATAATAAAATAGGCTCTCCTTTTTCTAAATGGATTTGGACAATATAATACATTCTCAAATTAAATTAGTAATATGACATTAATTATAATACAATTTCGAATTAAATTAGTAATAGAAATTTTTAAGAAGTATATCCTAAAAGTAATAGGATTACATGACTAAATATATTTACCTGTTCAATTTTATATGAATTAGACAGCCCGAAAGTAATTATACTAATAGGATTTCTAAAGGTAATCATGTAGGATTCCTAATGTGTAGTATTATGTCATAAAACTAATATGATTATAAGGCTAATATCTAGAATTCCGGTTATATCCTTTTATTATGAGTTATTATGCTTAATATTATAAGGTTATTTTTGTAAATTAATATTGTATTCATGCTTTTATAATAATATAGATAGATATAGATATAAATATAGATAGATATAGATAAAAAGTTGGTAAAAAGTTGGGCCTCTCATTTATTACATTTGAAAAATAAGTAATCTCATTAATTTGTCGATAAAAATAGAGTTGACTAGAGCTCAATTATATAGTACTAATAGCAATTTTTTTGTTGAACTCAACTTTGTACTCAATCTCCTTATTAGTATAGAACTCCATCCTTGGCAAAAGGACTCATATGATTACACAGTTACTAGGGAACTGATGAAGATTATCTATTGATTATCCTAATTTGTGAAGAGTTATATCAATCCAAAATTTTGGTTACTTTATTAAACAACCTCCTTTTTTTACAAATAAATACACACAACTCACAGCAGCTGGAGATAATATCAGAGAAGGACAGGTGGGCTTGCAATGAGTATGCTCCAGTAGTGGTAAAGCACTATCTAATTAATTAGGAACAGATTACATTAATTATTCTTCAATTAAATTATTACCACTCCCCTCCCTCATTTTGCAATCTCTCTGCATTTCCACAACTTTCCAGCCAGAAATAATCTTGCAAGTGGATTTCGTTTATTGTTGGAAAGTTTTTGTTATTTAAGACATAAAATTCTGTTTAGTTAATTTTTAAATGGTTTTTAAAAAGTTTTAAGAAACATATTTCACCTTTTTTATATTTTCCACTATGAAATTCTTGAAGAGGAATTTTTACGAATAATTATTGGGAATATTCGACATCTGAAATTCGCTGGTGTTATTATCTGAATTCCTATCAAATAGGTCCATTAGGAAGGTTAAATGCTCTCATTCATATCAGAAAATTTTTGCAATCCCGACGCTTGAACTAGAGAAATAAGTGGAGAGGGATTCTAACTTATCCACCACATTCATAGATAATTTTATATTACTTTTCATATAATATTAAAATAGGCATTTAAGATATAATTATTGTCCAAACATAAACAATAATTAAAAAAATTCGCTTTTAGTCCCTGAAATATTTGTAAATTTTGATCATTGTGATATCTGATTAGGCATATTGGTAAAATATATATGTACTTTTGGTCCATCTGCATCTGATTTTTTATAATTTGGTAATTAGTAACTGTTAAATCATTTAATTGCTCATGCATTTTGTTAACCTTGTACAAATAACTCCATATTTGAGGGGAATATATTTATCAAAAAATGTAAATATAACTACTGATAATAGTTAATTTATCCATAATTGAGGGATGAAAAGAGTAATTATCCGAATTAAATAATTTGATCCTCCTGTCCAAAATTCCTTGTTTAGTTTGGGACAAATGGTGGGCAAAAGAACAAAGTTGTCAAAAGCCATTACCAATTACCATGAGAGAAACGACCAAAATTGGAGTGGCGCAATATTCGAAGTGAAAGACAGCATTAAACTCAGTGGCAATTAAAACACTCCATTAGTCTTCTCTCATTATATATATCGTCAAATCACTGTGTCGAATTCTTCATCTTTTTTTGCCGCCTTTGCCCCTTCCCTTCGATCATTCCATTTTTTCTATTTCTGCCAATTCCACTTTCCAATTTTAACTCTGCTTTCCTAAATCAGCCAGTTTCACTTTTTCCCATTTTCTTGATTTCTAGATCACAATCCAGAAGCATCAAGATTTCTTGTTTTGCTTCTTTTTCTTGTAATACAGTAGCAAAATTTCATCTGGGGTTTTCTCCAATTTCAAATTCAAAAGCTGAATTTCACAATTCTGGGAACTGGGTTTCGAATCTTGCTTGTAAAAGGTTGAATCTTTCGATGATTCTAGAATCTTGAGAGTCAAAAAGTTAGAATTTTTTTTGGAGGAAGGAAAGGTGAAGATGAGGAATAAAGGGGAAAAGAATGACCTGGAGAGTAAGTTGCCGCTTTCAGTAACAAGAGATTCAACAGTTAGTCTTTTAAAGGTACTAACAACTTTGATTGTATTTGTAGTTGGAGTAATTATTGGATTGACCTCAAGTTCACATATTGATAGGTACTTTACTTTTCAAGCTGAACAAATTATTGCAAATAATGCATTGGCTGATACAGTGAACAGAGCTAATAATAATAACAATAATGGAAATTGTAGTGTTTGTGAGAAGGAGGATTGTTTAAGTATGGAAAGTTTTGTTAGGCCAAAGATTTTGATTCATGGAATGTCTGATGATGAACTGTTTTGGAGGGCTTCATTAGAGCCTTATAAAGAGGAGTTTCCATTTAAGAGAGTGTCTAAAGTGGCTTTTATGTTCTTGACTAGAGGGCAGTTACCGTTAATACCGTTGTGGGAAAGGTTCTTTGAAGGACAGGATGTGAATAAGTACTCTATATATGTGCATGCCTTACCAGGATATGTGCTGAGTATTTCAAATACCTCAGTTTTCTACAAGCGGCAAATCCCAAGTCAGGTATATATGATTCTTTGCTGACATGAATTTGGAGATTGTCTGATTGATGTTGTTTTCATGCTTATTGTGTGCTAGTCTAGGAAATGCTTTCTTTTGTGCATATGTTATTTTTTTTATTCATAGAGGAATGTGTTAGTTTGGTTCTGTTTTCACATGGAATGTGTGAATGCATTATAGTGGAGAGTCGACTCTTATTTCACACAAAAGATGCATGCTAGCTCTTTTCATTTTGAAAGGACACTTATGTTCTTTAATAGTGAAGTTCATATTAGGTGGGAAGTAAAAAAGGAGGACATATCATTGTCCATCGACGATTTTTAAGGTTGCTGAACATTTTACTGAGCAGTTTAAGTTGATGCTTTATGCAAGAGTGTAGTAGTTCCTTTGACGCAAATGTTGAGTTGTTCAGTTGTCTGTCAGAAGTTTGAGGAAGTAATTTGGTTTTGTGACAATATACATAAAACAAAAATATGATGAAACATCTTCATATTACTCTTCTGAGACAAATTATTGAGAAGATGCTTTAAAACATTTACTGATGGTTGCTGTCTACTACCAAAGTTGGCTAAGATTTTGTATAAACTACTACTGTTTGAACTATTGAGCTGTGTGAAATGTGATTTAGTTTTCTCCAAAATGACACGAGACAGAAATTATATGAGTTGATTGCTGATTCATTGCATAATCTTCAGGCTATAGAATTTGCAATGGTGATAGTTGGAAAAAGCAAAGACATAACCAATTCTCATAGCGCCTTTTCATTCATTAAGATATAACGGAGAATGTCTAGTCAGTCTACCCGTAGATTTGATTTATCTGAAAACATGTTTTTCTAGCCTTAGAGGTAGTTCGGGGAATGATTCTGCAGCGTGTGATGTGAGTCAAAGGGATGCCTCATTGCTTTAATTTCCATTTTTGAGAGTAAAACAGTGATGCAGCAGATATGCTATGCTTCTTATCCAAAATAAGAAAAAAAGTTATGTTAGTAATCATGAAAACTAATGGGGGATTTGGTTTTTTTTTTTTTTGGTT
>MCJB01011233.1:57811-91798 GCA_002018475.1 Nicotiana obtusifolia | reverse complement strand
CCCCGGCACCAACATCAAAATAATTCTTTTATCAGGTAATGCTTAATCGTTTTAGGTTTTTTTTTTTTTGAAACTGGTAACTTTAATCGTTTTAGGGTTCTGATTTCAGAAACAAATCGAAAATGAATTATCCACAGTCAATGATACTGGGATATGGAAAACACATAATTTTTGAAGTGAGATATGGAAAACACATAATTTTTGAAGTGAGATATGGAAAACACATAATAAGCACAAGATAATGGATGATGATCATAATGGCTGCTCAAAAATAAAGCTTCTCACCTGCGTAGAGACAAAGTGTTGGGGCTGACTTCTGCCAGTCTGCTAGATTATAAAACTTATAATCATAATGAAGGTTGTGTTTTCTTACCAACCAAGAATGTGGTGCAGCAGCTGATGTCCTGAGGATGAGACCCCAAAGGTTGCAACTCTAAGTCCCAAAGCAGTAATCTGCGGTCATTGCTGAACATCAACAAGAAAGGGACAGATGATTTACATTTTACATTGCCAAGTAGCAGCTTATCTACAACTCCTAATGATAATATATGGCGCTTGTTTCTTTTGCTCTATTACAGACACGTGAATGAGTAAGTGTTTCGTGGTTTAGACTATTTTAGGTACATTATTTGACAGACATCATCAAAATTTTAAAAAAATCACAACTGAGATATTGTTTTTGATGAGGCGAATTTTATTAATATGAAAGGGGAAAATTTCAGAATACAAGATGTAGAATAAATAGGAATATTTTCTCAGCAATATTACAATTTAATTCATTTCACCAAGGACAGGTATTCACTTATGAGCAACTCAAATCACCCTAAACCCATCAATTTCTCTACAAAATTTGCCAATGATTTCTATTGATGCATATTAACCCATGATCGTAGCCACATCAACTGTGAAAGCATGTGACATCAAGAGGATGTTTCCTATTCCTGCAGTACTAATCAGATAACTGTAACAAAAGGAGGCCCGCCAGAGAAACTATGCTTCACAAATCACATTCTCCCTTGGCCTGCCACTTGGGGGTATTGCTGTTGTCCCCTTGGGATGATGCCTCTTTTGTTACTTGAGGACTTATATTTTGCCTAGGTACTTGTGTAAAGGCTGATGCTGGACCTTGCATTTCGAGGGCACCTCTAAATGATTGGGAAGCATGTGAGATTTCATTTAGTGGTGTATGAGCAGACTCTCTTTGTATGTCCATAGAATAAGGTGATGCCTTTTGTGGAGTCTGTGTGAAACCTGATGGCTGACCTTGCATTTGATGGTTTCCTCCTTGTCCTGCCATATAAGTGGATGGAGATGACCATTGTGGAACATGTGTGAAACCTGATGGCTGACCTTGCATGTGAGAAGCTCCCTGTTGTGACATGAATGAAGGTGGTGGATGACCTTGCCTTTGCAGAGATCCCTGTCCGGCCATGAAAGAGTGTGGTGGAGCTCCTTGTTGTGGCACAAAAGAAGCCGGTGAGGACTGCTGCACGTTTCTTGCAAAAGCTGATGGCTGACCTTGCATCTGCTGTGATCGTTGTCCATCCATGAAGGACGGCGGTGAAGCTCCTTGTTGACCTTGCATCTGCTGTGATCTTTGTCCATTCATGAAAGACGGTGGTGAAGCTCCTTGTTGAGTAAAAGAAGGTGATGATGCCTGATGCGGATTTTGTGCAAAAGGTGAAGGCTGACCTTGCATTTGATGTGATCCTTGTCCAGCAACAAAAGAGGGCGGTGACGTTTGTTGCCACCTTGGATTAGGCACTGACTGCTGGCCTTGCATTTGTGATGATCCTTGTCCTCCCATGAAAGAAGGTGGTGAAGCTTGTTGCCAGCTAGGATTAGGCACTGACTGCTGGCCTTGCATTTGTGAGGATCCTTGTCCTCCCATGAAAGAAGGTGATGAAGATTGTTGCGACATGGAGCTAGGAGCATATGCTGCACTTTGCGCTTGTGGTGATCCTTGTCCTCCCATGAAAGAAGGTGGTGAAGCTTGTTGCCAGCTAGGACTAGGCACTGACTGCTGGCCTTGCATTTGTGAGGATCCTTGTCCTCCCATGAAAGAAGGTGATGAAGATTGTTGCGACATGGAGCTAGGAGCATATGCTGCACTTTGCGCTTGTGGTGATCCTTGTCCTCCCATGAAAGAAGGTGATGAAGACTGCTGCGACATGGAGCTAGGAGCATATGCTGCACTTGGCATTTGTGGTGATCCTTGTCCTCCCATGAAAGAGGGAGGTGAATTTTGCTGCCACAATGAGTTACGAGCAGAAAGCTGACTTTGCACTTGTGATGATCCTTGTTCCCCGATAAAAGAAGGTGGTGACGTCTGCTGGGCTGCATAAAGACATAAAAGAATTGACAAGTAGCGAATGATCAGCGCAGCAGCTTTTGGGTATAGATAATGACCCTAGTGCTGTACAATGATGTGGGTTAAATTGTCCTCTATGTTCCTGCTTGGCAGAAGAGGTTCTTTTTTGCCAAAAGTTGCACAAACTTCAAAAAATATAGTAAAGAATTATGTGAAATCCGCAATTACAGAAAAAGAAGAAGACAAAGTTAGGGAATATGGAAATGTGCAGAAAGGTGGGAATAGAGTACCTGGAACCTGAGAAGTTCCTGCTGATTGTCTAGGTATTTGTGAAAGCCACGGAACTTGCCCTCGAGGAGGCCCCGATGGTCTAGAAGATGGGAAGTAAGTCGGTTTTGTAGCCAAAACTCTTTCAATCTCCTCACGACGACCTTGGTTACCAAAAGCTTCTAACAGGAACTCCCTGAGGGCACTGGTGAGACCAACACCATAGTTTATCATCTGACTTACTAAATTGGAACCCGCATCATAATTACCTTCTCCACATAGTGCCCTAATCACAATATCATAAGTTGTGACATCAGGTTTTGGTTCTCTCTCACCCATCTTGGTCAGAATAGGCACGCACTCCGCGACCTTGCCTTTCTCAATCAAGAAATTAAACCATTTGTCAGCATAGATTGGAATGACTCTCAGCCCTGCCTCCACCATCTTCGTGTATTTCTCCAACGTGCCTTCAACATTCTCCATCTTCACATATGCCTCAATCATTGTCCTATAAGTTGTGACATCTGGGCTCAATGACTTGTTACACAACTCCATGTAATATTTTTCTGCTTCCTCCATCATTTCTAGCTCACAAAGTCTAGATATCATATTATTGTAACCCGCAACGTCCATTGCAAAAGGTCTGGTCTTGAGGCCCTTCCCCACCTTCTTGAAGGTGTCCAAGGCCTCTGAAACCTTCCCTAACCTAAAACATTCATTCACCATTAAATTAAAAGTGTCTGAATTCACAGCCTGGAACGTTGGTGGTGTGTGATCATCCAACATGGCATCAAACAACACCCACGCCTCCGTTTCCCTCCCATGCCTCAACAACACCTCCAACAGCACATTACAAGTCGCAGGAACCATCCTATACTTTTTATCGAGAAGGGATCGATACGATTCCATCGCCTCTTTTACCTTCCCCTGCTTGAAAAACCAGTCCATAAAAGTAGCATTCACCACCCCATCATAAACAGTACACCTCTCTTTCAACTCGTCAAACAGCTCATTCGCTTTCTCTAAATTATCCAAATTCAGGAACCCTAATATCAAATTGTTATAAACTAGAGAATCCGCACCGTGTCCTTTATTAAGCATTTCCCTAAGCAAATCTACAGCTTCTGCTATACGGTCCGAATCAATTAATCCTTTAGTAAGATGGCGATATGTCACAGCAGATGGACTAAAAGGTGCATTTTCAAGAATATGACTGTATACTTTTAAGCCTTCATCAACTTCACCAGCTTCACAATGTGACACAATGAGATGATTGTATGAAACAACGTTAGGAATAATATTATACTGATTGAAAAAGTACTGAAACAAAGCCTTAGCATCACTGTATCGGCCGGCGCGATACATAGCACCGATGATAGCATTACACGTGAATACAGTCGGCCGTGTGTTTGAGAAAACGGCGTGACGAGCAACGGCAGCTGCGGATTCCAAATCCCCGGCGCGGATGAGAGACTGAACGCGATTGTGAAGGTTAAGCCGGTGGCCGGTCAGTGCCGACGTGGTGTCGGGAAGGCGGGAACGAGGGTCGTCAGGTGAAGGCGGTCCCCTCGGGAGTGGATCACGACGGAGGGCGTTGATTGGTGGTTCAATACGGAGGCGGCGCTTGCGACGGCGGCGTTCGGCGGCGGCTTCTTCGGCTGAAGAAAATGCGTATGATCGCTGAGGGAGAAGGAAGTTAGGGTTTTGAGGAGTTGGTGGCTGTGCTGTTGGATGAGGATGAACGGACGGTGTGAGTTGAGTTCTGACAGCGGCGGAGGAACGGCGGAGAGAGCGGAGGAGGATGCCATAGAGTGACATCGCGAGTAAGGTTTAGGGGAAATAGCGAGGGGAAATGTGTGAGGGGCTTAAACCTTAAACCCTAGAGGTGGAGTTTAATTTGCAGACAAAAAAAGTGAAGAGATGATGAGAGCGAGGTTTAACGAAGGAAATGTTAATGTGTGGTTGATATAAGTTTGGCTTTTCTGTACACTGATCAGACACCGTTGCGTAAAGTCGGACAATCTTTTAGTTTACCCATAGGTCGCTTATAAATACCTAGTATAATTTTGTTTCGGAAAAAGCTGTAATTACTTGTAATTTTGGTAACATAAAAACGAAATTAACGATTAATCTAACCTAATGATTTTAAAAAAAACAATTAACAATGTACTTAGCATTATATTTATTTTGTGTCTACATAATAAACACGGTATTATATACAAGTTATATGAAACACCTTTATCAATAGGAATGGACATAGTCTAGGCAAAGCCGAAAATCGAAATTTTTTAACTTTTTTGTTTGTTTTTTCGGATTACGAATTAGATTTTGGATTGAAGGCTTGATTTGGTACTTTTTAGATATCCGAAAATTCAAAATCTTTATACTTTATATTTATTCCATTATCCATATGCAAATAATAATAACTCCAATACCCTACCCATTAGACATTATTTCGTATATTCAATATTAATTATTAAGTTACTATTAGAATACTTTTTATTTGGACATGATTTTACTGTAGCTAATTCTCATCAGTCTTATTAATGTCTCTGTTGTATTTTCTTAATAAGAATACTTTATTTGGACGATTGCAATGAGAATGATGAACTTTTTAGGCAATTTAACTTGACTATTTCATTTGGATGTTATTTTTGTAAGAAGAAAAAATATCTTAACTTATAGGCTCAAAATCTAAAATTCGAAATATCCAAATCGATTAATCCAAAATGGAACTTAATCCAATCTAATTCAAACTTATTTGGATCGGATTTGAATTGATATTTTTCAATCCGAAACCAAAAATCCAAATTAAAATTTTTATATCGAATTCAAACTGCCCAAATGGCTAACCCTATTTATCACTAGACAAGTCGACTTATTGTTCCTTTTGTTTATTTAAATAAAGCATGAGAAATTGCATTGCAATTCTAAAATAAAGCAATTAAACAAAGTAGAAAAAAACTATTAGTGCTTATGGATACCCTAGAGGTGATTAATTATGATGCGCTTTCATTTTCACATCACGACATGTTATTTCCTATCCAAAAGTAACGATATCAATTTTTTTTTGGTTAATTTAATTATATTTTTTCATTTCCTAATCTTCTCCCCTTTTTGTCTACTTATGCACGGATTGTTAAGTCAATCAAACTAATAGTTTGTTTCTATTATTTTTAATATTTTTCTTTTTCTAGAAAACCTTAGAAATATATAAACATGACTATGCTACACTAAAATGTCTTGTATCATTCAATTTCAAATTAACCCCCTATATTACAAAACACAACATTTGAATATAAATACACTTGAAGATGAGAAATTTTGATTAACGTTGAACACTACATATCACACCAAGTCACGCCATAAAATGAAAAACATAAGATTTGCTAGATATTGCATAATCATTTTAAATTAGGCATAGCACAAAAGGATAGGAGGAGTGAAGAATTAACACCAATAATGTTATTATTGACCGGGAAATGTTATCAAATTGAATGTCAAAAACATATACAGCACATTGGCATTATTCTTAGGTACAAAAAAATGATAATTACAAATACACAAAAAATCTCTTTAGAGCAAATTGGGAAGTCCAAAATAAGTGAGAAAGAAAAAATTATTGCTAATGGAAAAAAGAAAATAAAATGAAGTCTGAATTTCTATCAGTTTTTTATGGTATTTATTTACTCTTGAGGCAATCAAACTTCTGTACACAAATGTATAGATAACTGAATGTATAGCTTATGAGAATGTCACTGTGTATGTGGCTGTTCTTCCTTTTTCTTGACTTTGAAATGGATCAACCCAACATTGATCTTCCTTGGTAGCTTTACGCCACCTATCTCGAAAAATCTTCATTTCGATATAGGATTGTCTTCTGACCTGCATAATGTCATTAAACACAATGAACATGAGAAGAAGGATTCTGCAGCAAAGAGCTGCTAAAAATGCCAAGATTTCGTTGTCCAAACTAAGGGGAGCCTGTGTGACTATAGATAAAGGGTCGAGCTGTGGAAGCAGCCATTATGCTTTCGTTAGCGTAGGCTGTCTACATCACACCCCTTGGGGTGCGGCCCTTCCCCGGCCTTGCGTAAATGCGAGATGCTTTTTGTGCACTGGGCGCCCTCTTTTTTCCGTGCACAATGGCAACCTAATAACAAATGAACTACTGGTGCTTCTGGCTAGTGTTGAAAGAAAATGTTGAAACAGCTATGTGTATCGCATTAGTATGGACATCACAAAAGAAATGCTTTATGAAGTAGAATTTGAACTTACCAAAGACCTATTATCAAATTTCTCAAAAGATGGAGTGGCCTGCAATTCCAAAAGAAATTTCACTTTTTTAAGAAATACCAAAGACAGAATATTTATGTAATTAAGCAGGTAAGATCTGCAGATCATACCAATGCATCAGAATCAGTTAAGTTCTTCCTTTGAAGTGAATGATCTAATTCTTTGTTTACCTACACAAATTAGAAACATAAGTGTTACGTTACACAAGCCAAACACTTATCATCATATTGCCCTATAGTGTTAAAATTTCATCAAAAATTGTGCGGAGAGGATCAATAATCAATGAAGGGAAGAACTACTTGCCATTTCTACATCTGAATTGCCACCCAAAGAAGGGACAGCCAAATGAGTTATGTACTCTGCATCAACCACACCAACTTTCCTGGTACGATCACCCTGGGAACTAATAAAACATATTACTATCATGCCAAAAAAGACGTGCAAAAGGACAAAAGTAATTTAAAACTTCTAATTAGGATTTGCCTGCGCACAATAGCCGAGCTTCATATCCAAGCCCCATGCATGGATCAGGTCATTCTGCAGAGAAAGAACAAGTAGTTTAAGCCGAGAAAAAAGAGGAGCTGCAAGTTTATCAGTTACACATTACTAGTATATCATCACTGAGCAGGTCTTTGTGAGGATTAAAAAGGTAACGTTATATGCTATAAACATAACTAGTATATTTATCAGTTACAAGTTTATCAGTTACACATTACTAGTATATCATCACTGAGCAGGTCTTTGTGAGGATTAAAAAGGTAACGTTATATGCTATAAACATAAGGAGCAATTAGATAACCATGTTCTTTAGTGTACACTTTTTTAACCTCATACACAATCATGAAGGACTCATGGGAGACTACTAGGTTTGTTGTTGTTGTATACACAATCATGAAGGAGATAACTGTAAAAAGCAAAAGAAATGGGAAATAACCACACAAAAAAAAGAAAGATAAAAGAGTAGTTTGCAGTTCCCCTCAAGCTAATTAGTAAAAAATTTGGGACAATTGTATTCGTCAATTCACGAGTCAACTGATTAGCTTGTTAACCATTGGAAATAATAAAAGCTCCGGTACCTGGACCATATACCAAGCACAACGCCAGGCAGCTTTTGAGAATACAGGAGCCATCATTTCTACCCACCTGCACAACAGATTTAATATAAATGAAAAGACAATGTTGTTTTTATTTCTAACAAGACATCTGAGCTATAAAGAAAAGGAGTTTCAAAGCAGATAGACTTAGTTCAGAGAAACTTGTTATCACTTATCAGATAATATTAAATTGAGAAGAAAAGAAAATTGCAGTTGTTTACCCCACGCAAGGAGGTGCTGTGCTGTTGTTATCACACCTTTGGCCTCTTTTATTTAATCTGTAGAACCTCCTATCAAAGCGAAGAAATTACCAGTCAGCATTCTGAACAAGACAATGTACATGCGAAAGCAAATAGATAAAAATAATATCAGGAATTTAACTTTTTCCCAAATGCTAGAGCCTAGAGCAAAGAGATGTCCCTACTGTAAAGCCTGGTTGCAGGAAAACACACTACATAGCGAATATAGGTTAACAGTATTTTTTTGATTTTCTAACTGGAAAGGAACTTCCCGTTTCAGTCTCAGTATCTCAAACTCAAACGGGGTTAATCCTTTGGTCTGTGAGCTTGTTTCATGAGTATAGAGAATGGGGATGCTTCAGCTATGAGTAGTTATTCAACTTATATATATTAATTTACTGTCCATTAAGTGAACAATAAAAAATTTGTGTCTAACCTGTGCACCTTGGATCTCCCTCTGCGTACAGTAATATGATGATGTACCTCTGATTTACTAGCATCAAGTGCTGGCTGTGATATCTCTAGCCCTTCTTCTCTAACAATAGATATGTACCTGAATAAAGCATTGCAGTGAGAATTTTATTTTGGTTACAAACTAACCTAATCCTTGTAGGTTATTTCTTGCATGTAACATTACATCACAAAACTTTTTCTTTGAATCTTCTCAATCATCAATCATTTGGTATTTTCAGCTCAAGTGACAGTTGCCACAGTATAGTAAGAAATCCAATTGTTTGGTTAAAATTTTACATTTGGAAATATTCCTAAATGCAAATTTTGATTCGCTAAATTTAGAACTTTTTGTTTGGTTGTGTAACTTGTATCTCTCTTTCATTTACAATGGGAAGCCAGATCAGCAGTCTCAGCTAATTAACCTGCAACTGCATAAACATCTTTTCTATTATATGTTCATCTTTTAAAATTTAATCCTCCTGAGCGGAGGGTCTATTGGAAACAGCCTCTCTACCTTCACAAGGTAGGGGTAAGGTCTGCGTACACACTACCCTCCCCAGACCCCACGGTGTGGGATAATACTGGATATGTTATTGTTGTTGTTCTTGCTTCTCAATCATCAATCATTGTTAACTTTTTAGTATGAAAACATAAGTTCAGTAATCAAACTGTTGTCACTTAAGCACCAACAGTTTCTCTACTCTGAATTCCGCAACGATATAGAAGACAGCATTGTAAGACAGACTTACTTTTCCGGATGGAAGTTTTCAACTCCAAGGTCCTCATCCCACAAGAAAATGTAGTCGTACTCAGAAACTATATCTGGGTGTAGAAACCTCTTCGCAAACCACCTATTTGCAGAGTTAAATGAGTGAAAAACTGCAGGCAACTCCAGTAATCAATAACAAAGTTGATTAGGACGAGCTTTACCATTTTGTTTGGTTCATAGCAGAGACATGTAAGACACGGCTACTCCAATCCAAATCATTCCACTCATCCACCACTCCATCATAGTGAAAAAGCATCACAACAAAGTCATGTTCAAGAAACTGCAACAAGTTACATAAGCAATTTACGAAGCAGATATTAAGATGACATTCACAAGCTAAACAGGAAGCAAAAGATTAAGAATCATAACCTTCTTAACAATTTCATTCACCATCTCTTTTTGCTTTATTCCAACTGCAATCCCCAACAAGTTAACTGAATGTGGAGACTTCTTCTGAATATGAAAGTAATGCGTCATAACAATACACGGAAGCATTGAAAAATACCAGAAAGCAGCAAGTAAAATAATTCAGCTTGTGGACAAGGGAAATGATTAGGTAAAAATTCATGAAAATTTAAAGGTCTAGAAGTTTTGCCATATTTCTTGACAACCACTCTTCGGTTCGCAGACCAAAATTATACACAGGATATAGCACCATACACACATATGTAGGTACATATACATACTCACGCATATACACAGACAAAAAAAAATATTATGTGTCTGAGTGATCACATTGACGAACATATTCCTTCTGGCCATCCACTTTACCACCTAAGGATAATTGTGCCCGGCCTTCATGACCTTCCTTGACCATCATAGTCAAGACTGAAAGCTTTCCATGAAAATTCGTCAAAACGAAAACCTAAGGCTTTCCAAACACATCAACCAATGAAATCCAAGTACTTAAAAAAGCACACAAAAGGATGGAGTATACATGGATGATCCATGAAATCATAATCATTCCCATGCAAGGAATCAAAGATTATAGATAATCAACGTAAATGCCAAAAAACTCGTGGATAATCATAGACGGAAATAATTAGTTACCTCAACATCTCCCCACAATGGTCGCATTTCCAGGTTCGAAGTTTTAGAAACAATTCCTTCTGGGAGTGCCTCACTCCCTAGCGCCCTGCATTTTTTCTGTGAGTAACAAAATGAGAACCTTCAAAGAAGCCAAAGATCAAAAACCAAATTAAAGAATAGCAGATGCTCCTCAAACCTGGCATTTATTATTTTGCATATTCTCTGTCACGCGACTCTCTTCTCTTTCCTGTCTCGGTGGTACCTAATTAATGAAGTTCAGAGGTTAATTCACGGTGAATCCTGCAACTGTAGGACTATATATCCCAAATCAATCGAAGTTAGACTAGTCTCGACCAAATTACTTAGGTTCCTCCAGATACGTCAATTAAACTTGAAATCATCCATCTCAAAGGTGAAGTCCTAAAGAGAACTAGACATTTGCTGCATAAAACAGAAATCTCTAACTAAGTTGTGCCTCTTAAGCTTTGTTCTAATATATTTAACCCTTTCCAGAAACTAAATTAAAGGGGCATGACCCATTAATATAAATCCAAAAGCAAGTAAAATAGACTGTCCATATTTTCGTCGAATTCTTGCTCTCGCAGCAACCGTAGGTGAAGGAACTCAGGAAGAGCAAAGAGAAAGACTTTCAGAACACCTTCTCTTCAAATACTCAGGAGTAGCAAACCACTAGAAGAACATTATGAAGTCTAATGCAAGTAATAACAAAGTCCTACAATCAAACAGATAGTTCATATGGTAACATAAAAGAAGAAAAAACTGAAGCTATAGAACACAGAAAAGCTAAAACCCAGTCTATACAATGTTAGAAAGGGAGGACATGAAGGAGAAAAAAGCAGTAAGCCTCACTTTCACTTTTAAGAGTTTCTCACTTCCTAGTTGCAGTCTTTCAGTATAGTTTAGGAACTCTTGTATAGAAAAGTAATTGAAGGGGAAAAGACTATGGCCAATTCAGGATTTAGGAAGTTGGAGACTCAGAGAAAGCAATACCGAAAGCTAGCCCATACACCTTTCTGGACAATTTGGAATGAAAGGAATAGATATTTCAAGGAAACTAAAAGAGCTCGACAAACTTGAAGAAATGTTTTCATTTATACTTTCAGTGCAAGGAAAGAACAAGGTTTGCATAGATTGTTGCGTCGCCGTGATGGGCAAGAATGCCTATACCCTTCCATGGTGATTTAATGAAATCAATCTTGGAAAAAAAACTCAGACTAAAACCAAGGGTTCTCAATGATGTAGATTTTGGTGAGTCTAGCCAGAAATAGGAAGAGTCAAATTCAGAAAAGCTAACAACACATCAGCAAAAAGCCGTCTTTTGAAGAAACAAACCTCGCATTTTCTGCATTGTCCATTCTGCTGTGCATGGTTCACTGTCAAACCTGAAAATGCCTACAAAAATTAAAATTAGTAGTTAAAGCATCAAAAAGCTGAAACATTACACCAAAATATAATGAATGTCAGTTTGTTATAAAAGGAGCAACATAACTGCTTTATCTACAAACCTAAATGTCCCTAACTAAAATTCCGAAATGCATCTGACCAGAAAAATATATGATAGTCAATCCGTTGAAGATAACGAAATTTTGATGTCAGTTCACTTGATTTTGCAGGATGAGTGCAAGTGATAACAAATTTAACACTTCAATAAACCAAATCATTCAAGTAGGCAAGGAAAAAAATTTCTAGTAGGCGATCTGGTATCAGGTAAATTATACACGAATTAAAACAGATAATAGTGAAACCACTCAAACTGAATGTACCCTGAAATCCTTAGCCATCAAAGCACTTCCGGTGAAGTAGACACCAAAAATTAAAGCAACGGTCATGAAGAGGCTGCATGTACATGATCTACTTTTAGGATCAGGCAGAGAAACCTGAAAAAATGGAATGAGCACAAGATACCTCGTTAAATAGGAAAACGAATTTCATAATCTGAAATGTTTAGCAATGAGAATGAAGTATTAGTTTTCTCCCCATCCAAACTACATATCCACTTTCGTGAACTGAAAACGCTCAAGTACAGTTGTGTAATGAATAAAGTTATATGTTGCCCAGTTTTTCCTATTAACTTTTAAACAGAAAATTTTTAAGTTTACCTTTCATAAAAAAGAAAAAAAACAGCTTTAAACAGACAAAATTTTGAACTCTCATATTTGTAGTCATACAAAGTCAACCATGGACATTAAAACCAGGATAGAGAGAGTATCTTGATGAGTTTTTAACTCATATTTCTATTTTGTTTAACATAGTAAAATGAGTCTCCAGAATGACTTGGTGAATTATCACATCTTAGGTTAACGCCAGTTTAGTAGCACACTGTAGAGATTTTACCAAAAAAGTCTTACGAAGTGTACATTAATTTGCCGAACACAAACTGGAGCTTCAAGAATTTAGACTTTGTGAGAGACAGAAATTGCTCAAGCAAATTGAAGTGGTTTTTGAAGAGGCACTAGATTGTATATCTGATTATCCAATTGGTTTTGACCCCCAAGCTTATGCTTTTGGCTATTGCAAGCTTAGAGAATGTTCATTCATAGAATAACAGAATCAGAGGGGTACACCCTAACCTTTCCTAGAAAACTACTACTAGTACTGATTATCTAACAAAGCTCAAGTTATGTTTCATAATCCAACTGTCATTATCCATTATCTAGTTTAATTAAGTCCAAGGACCAAAATAATAGAATTAAACTCTTAAAAAGTTTTAATAAAAACCTAACTGGAAATAATTGAGTTCTCAAAGCTAGAATTCACAACACAATGTGATCCACTAGGAGACAATCTAGTTTTCCACGTGCTCAAATTCACTTTTGCTTCTTCAGTACAAAGTGAAAGAAATAGAAGCGGGACCATAACAAGAGCTGCCTATTCCTCCCTTTATTTACAAACATGTAAAATGGACACAAATTCGGATAAAAAGCGACACTATTGACCCTTCTTCCTATCATATCAATATATAATTCTAAGTTGCCCGATTCAATGCTTCTCATTTTCCTTCAAAATCCCCATAATTTTGAAAGAAACAAAAAATTTCTGGAACACTTAAATAAACCATGTACTTCCAATAAGGACCTTCAATTTCCCAATAACTTGAAACAAACAGAGGAAAACAATATTTCAAAAACTTTTTTTCATAAAGATGACATTTTTACTGTTGTTTACTCTTCCCTTGCTTTTCACCAACCCCAGAAACAGCATTAACCATGTCAAGTTGTCAACCACCAAAACAAAAGTACTAAAACTACTTATGCAAAAAGACACAAACAACCTCAAAATGATTAATAAAGAATAAGTTTGAACTTGAAACTGTAACAGTATGCAACTTGAAAGTCCCCAAACCCTTCTCACCACCCACCCGCTAATCCAAAACAACTTCAGTAGAGAAGAAAGGTACTTACAGTGTTCAAGGACTTCATCTTTGCATTAATGAAGCTTCAAAACAAGTCCACACAAGGGGTATTTGATACCAGATATGCTCAAACGAAGCAGAAGAAAGAAACGAAGAAAGACGGAAGAAGGAAGGACAAGAAGATGGACTTTTTTAATTTGGAGCTTTTCAATCAATAGAATGAAGAAAGTCCAATAGTCCTTATAGAAAAGCAACGGATCAAAATAGAACCCAAAGTCTATAGAAAGAAGGAACAAAAAAGGTGGGTATTTTGCATATTCGGTCACTTTCAAAACTGCTCAAACGCTGTCCTTCCCTCTTCCCCCCACCTTCAAACCTTTAATTTCAAAAGAATAAATAAAATCCCACCATTACCAATATGTATAGGAGTTGAGATAAAGAGAAGAAAGAGAGTGTTTTTTAATGAAGCAGAAGACGGAAGTACAGGAATTCAACTTAGGATATTATGTCCTTTTTTAATAAAGAGAAAAAACAAATGACTCTTGAAAAGGTTGCAGCCGAGTTACACGGTGGAATTGTATTATCGTGCTTGGACGTGACCAACCTGTCTTCTCGCGAGTAGTAAAACCCATCTCTACTCGCTACAGATAATTGCCACGTAATCAGTGGAGCCCACTAGCGGTCGTGGAATAGTTATTGTCCAGTTATGTTATGCTAATCCGTTAGTTTAATTTAAGTAATCTCTTGCTTTAGAAAAAAAAGTTAATGGTCTTGCTAAAATGAGAATTGAATTAATAGAATTTGTTAGAAGGAAAAGGATGGTAATGTTTTTTAATGTAGAGATTTGACAGTTGGATAGAGTTAGTGATATTTCGAGGTACGAATGAATATATATATATATATATATATATATATATATATATATATATATATATATATATATATATATATATATATATATTCCTTTTTTTCATGTTATCTATAAGTAATGATAATTTTTCTATATTATTTGCAACTACCAAACGTATATAATTTTGACGGCGGGCTAAAAGCGATCTTTGCTTTACAAGTTATTGTTCTTTAATGTTTATGGAATATTGTATTTGTTTGACATTCTATGAGGAATAAGTGGAAATTAATATTTTTAATTGGATATTATTGGTTTGGTTTGACAAATTTTCACAATCTTGATTTAATTCTAAGTAAGTCGCAGAACCCTAATATATAAAGGTTTTATTGATTTGATTGAAGATTACTAAAATGATTAGTTATTAAATAACACTGCAAAGAAAGGTATAGTGGTCTAGTGGAGCTAACGTGACTTTCAAAGGCTTCAATTATTGGATTAAATAGGAATAACGTTATAATAATTCTGGAATAAGGTGGCGTGATCTTCTTCTTCTTTGTTTCCTAAAGAAAGTCTTTCAATCTTAATAGGTGGCAATTTTGTTGCAGTAATTGTTAATTTTGCTAGTGTATAAAGTCCACTTTCTTGAATTTCTCAATATTCTTCCACTTTAGGCCAGGTTATTAAATTTTCTAATTACCTCCAAATTTACTTTATATTTATTGATTGGTTCATTTGTAGTTAGTGGATTGACATAACAAAAAATTTACTATTTAATGTGGTGAAAACTAAAAAAGTGGAACCAATCATAGTAGTTGACCCAATTCTTGAAATTCTAACATGATTTTTCATCAACGATTGGATTTCATATTTAATATTTTAATTATCTCAATTTCTCCCATGTGAAAATGGATTTGTTAACAAAAATTCAAGCAAGGGTCAAATATTCCAAATGCAAAGAACATAATGTGCATGTGACATGAATGATTGCCCTCTATATACAAGGCACTATCTTTCCCATTTCTCCTAATTTATTTTTCTATAGCAATTTACAAATTTTCAGTAAGTGATAGTTATTGTTAAACTTACCAAAAAGAAGATCTCTCGTTTTTAGAATTCAATGTGTTATAGGTTATTGGCTTTTCGATCATTAGGAAGTAATGGACTACTGAATAGTTGAGGTAGACTTTGAATATTAGTGGATGAAAAGATTAAAAACAAAAGGCACTAGGAGGTATGATAAAGCGAATGAATACTGAAAATCATAAAAGACATGGTTCAAAAATTTAAATACAAAATAGTTAAAAGTTTTTTTTCATAATTGTTAAAGTATTAATGGTCAAAGTTATCCGACGAGAGATAACACAATAACCAAAGAAATATTTGAGTTGCATACGAACTAATTTGGAAATTTAATCTTAAATATTATTTCTCGTTATCTCATATTAAAAGGTAAAAGGCTAAACTTTATACCAATTACTTATTTAATTCACGGTCAACAATCCTTTTAATAATACATGATCAAAATATTTGAACATTAATGTTAATGATAAACATGGAACTTGTGGTTTTATAATGATGCTAATATTTCAAAAGATTCCACTGACAATTCACTGTAATGGGAATAATTGTACGAAACATGTGAAGCCTCTTCTCCTCTTTATATTGAAACCCTTATCTTTATTCTAACTTTTCCACTCCTCAAATTTTAAGCAGTATTGTTATATATGCATACATTACCAATAACCAATAGGTTTTTTACATACATAACGACGAGGTAAACTTTGACATTAAAATATCTCTTTCCACTCTTCGTTTAAATATTTAGATTTAGCATAACCTTTTTTAATAGCTGGATTAAACTTAGGAAAAGAACAATTGAAAACTTAATTCAGAGACCATTTTGTCTATGATACGGGATCCAAATTCTATATTCCATCCACTCGAAAGAGCCATTAGCTTTGGCCTTCATTATGCTAAGATAATCTCTGCGCCTTTCTACTTTTTAATTTTTCTTCAAAAGTCGCTCAAACAGTACATCTAGCTTTACATTATCAAAAAAAAAAAATAGCAAAAATAAAACTACATAAAATTGTTATTTGAGTATGTCTACACAAATAAATGGAAAACAGATAAGTATTTTTCTTCAGAAAAGAGAAATCATTGTAGCCGACTTATGATTAGAAGATTAAAATAGTACTAAATGCTGCTGGTAACGTAAATTACTAACTTGAATGGACAAGGCGTGGAGCCAATGAAAAAGAAAAGGAGGAATCCATGTGACTAGTTGACATAAAAAAAAAATAACAAAATTACCTTGTGCGAGTCTAATAATTATATGATACTGTGAATATTACGTATATATAGGGCCAAGTGATGAAAATATTTATTCAAAGAAAATAAAATAGCTTTTATCTTTTTTTGGTTTACTTATTGTTCTTTTGAGGATTACAGCTTAAGCTGGGTGTTTTGCTCGTAGTTTTATAGCTGTCTGTCAGCCATTTTAGATTATGCAAAATCAAATTAAAGAAGTAATATATGACTGATGACTTTCACATAACTAAAGAAGTAAAGCAAATTTATTTTCAAGAGATTTAATTACAGTATTTCATAGTTAGTTTCATTGGCATTGCAAACATATACTCTATTTCAAATTGCGTTTAGAATAATCAATTAAAATGTGAAAAATGAAAATAGTTAATTGTGAGATACCAGTTAAGTTCGAACAACTTACAACCCTTGGTTTATATTGAATTGAATGGTGGTGAGAAAAATATTTTCATTGAAATACTGTAATACTCCTCATACAAAAAAAAAAAGGGCAATTAAGTAATTTATCCCAAAAAAAAAGTAACAAATAAATAAATTAAAAAAAAAAGGGAAGAAACCTACTTTAACTAAAAGAAGGTCAAAGCCACAACTAAAAGAAAAGGGAAAGGAAGGGGAATGGACATAAGCAAAACGATTTCAGAAGGAAAAAAAAAAAAAAAAAAAAAAAGACTTAGAAGGAAAGGAAGAAAGCATCGAACGGGAAAAACAAACGAATGAGAGTCTCGGATGTTTCTTTAGCGCTGAAGACCGTGTTTCATCTAATCTTTGGCATACAATTCCTTAAGTTTCAGCAATACACTCCAAGTAGTTACATGTATTTCTTCCTCTTTTAAGACTATGCAATTTTATATACATAATCTTTGTAGGGCTGAGTAGATATAATTTTGAAGTTGGATTAAAATTTTGAAAGATATAGTTAAGAAAATTGGGAGAAATTCATGAGACTTTTCCATGAATTAACTAGATAAATTATATGAATAGGTTGGAGTTGATAGATCAGTAATTACTCACATGTGGGTATATATAATTCGGCGAATTAAAAGTCAAGTATGGAACCTCGAGGGTTGGGTATTCTAAATTAGCTATAAATTAGCCTAAACATAGAAATTAACATGAGACCGATATTATGTAATTATAGATTGAATTGGAGGAAATTGTACGAATTGCTCAAGGTGAAGCATTTGGAATTTCGGCACGAGTACTGTGAGCATTAATCTTACCGTAATTTGTGTGTTCATAACTTGCATGATTTACACATGATTTTTAGTATGAATATGTTACAGATTATTGTGAGTTGCATGTGGGACAAGTCTTTTACTCGATATGAAACCGAAATAGTTATTTGAGATGAGTACCGTGATTTTAAATATTTTCGTTGTCACTAGATGTGTTTTACCGTTACTTAAATTTACTGTTACCGAAAGAAAATTATATGATTTGATAAGAACTGAAATGCCTTATATTGTTTTAAAATAGTTTCTACGAGTATATACGGATTACAGAGACAAGTATAAATGGGAGTAGACATTGAAGGATCTCGTAGCTAACGGCAGATTCGTTAGATCTGGTGCACTTTGTAATTACTGATTACCGTTATTGCCCTCGCTGGTGGGAAGGTAGAACTAGCATACCGTTACCGATTTCCCTCGAGTAGGGACTACCGTTATATATGACGTCTGGTGAAGAAGTCCACAGTTATACCGATTACATGATCCGTTCATTGAAACCTCCTAATATGTGAATACTGATATTGTACAGTGGTTACCGAGCTTATTACTGAATTGTTAATTATATTTTACTACAAGAAAAGCGTGATGAGACTGAAAATTATTTATTGTTTCTGAAAGGGCATTTTTATATTATTTTCTCTTTGAGATACTAGCATGTTTCTGACTTGTCCCCAGATAAAAACGGTTGTGGTTAAGTGTTATTACTCACTGAGCTAGCGACTCATTCCCCGCTAATTTTTTTTTACAGAGACGCAGTTGACGCAGGCGAGGATCTCAATAATTAGAGCGCACAGGTTGATATTTCTCGATGAGCCTCGCACTTGTTCGCGTGGGCAGAGATTTTACTTATTGTTATGGTCTTTTCATTGAACTCTTAGAGTCGCTCCATAGTCATTATTTTAGTGTCATGCGTATTCTTTCGTTATTATAGTCTTATGTTGAGTAACGTTTTCGTTTATCAAAGTTGGAGATAAATTAGTATTTCTAGTGGTTAATCGGTGATTTAGTTATGATGGAGACTTGTGTTGGTTAATTGGCAAGTTGTCAATTGTTTGGTATAATATTAGGATATTTGGTTGTTGATTTGAGACAGGAAAATTTTTGGGATGGTCCAAAAACAAGGAAAACTCTGTCCGATTTTCTGTAATATTTTCGATGAGACTTACTTCGGAGCACTTGCTCCTAAGCGCCGGTCACAATCCTAAATTGGATCGTGACAAATACATAAGTAAGGTTTATTGGAATGAGCACTATTTTGAGTGTGATAAGACGTTAATGGCTGGTCCTTCCCACTAGCTTTATTGGAGTACTATTATTCTGGAATACTTCAATATATTTGTTTGGGATGTAAAAGTAAATAACAAAGATAATACTAGAAAATTTGAGGGACTAATGACGTTGGTTTGATGTGTAGGCGATAGCTTTTTGGTATTAGAAATCCACTAATTTAGTGCTTCCATCGAGTAGGAACGGCAATGGGGCAGGGGCCAATGCTTAAATGGGCGGAGCAGGGTAGGACAGGTCAAATTTGAAAATTTGAAAATATTAAATAGGTAGGTGCAGAGCGAGAGCAGATATGTTTGTTTATTCTATAGCTAAGCTTTTTAGTAGAAATTAAGTAAAAGTAAATAAAAATGGCAAATACATATCTTAATGGATAGTAGGGGTGGTTTCTATCTATAATCCCCTATGTAACAATATTTAATAAATTTGGACGAAGAAAATACCATTTAATATTATAAACGTAGTTAGACATCATTACGGCAAAAGTGTTATTAGAAGAACCGCTAGAGTTCAAACAAGAGCCACAGAAAACACTCGTGCTCAACGATAACATTATTCAAAATACTCATACCTCTAATAATTCTATAATTATAAAAAGTTTCAACTTTGTCTTCCTACAGTACGTCCAAAGCAAACATTTGGTCAATCTGTTTGTATGTACATATTGCTCAATACACATGTGGTTCTCATACTAAAGAATAATAGATAAATAACTAATTATTTGATCTTGAATTTTAAGGCTAGATTAAAAATTTGAATAATCTTTTGATGTTACAATTGTAAAATAGCATAAATGCATACTCTCAACTAAAAAGATATTATTTCACATCTTAAAATAATAAAATTGTCTCAACTCAAAAATCAAATTGCAACATATGCCATAAAAGAAGGAAAAATATGAATTACTAGTATAAGATTTTTATCCATTTTTATTCATGCTGAAAAATTATGTCAAGTGAAAAAAAATAGGGGAGGCAAATTAAATTGGGTGGGGGCAGGGCAAGGCGAAATTAGAAAAAAGAGCTAAATGAGACAGGGCAAGGTGGGTTAAAATTTTGGCGAGTTGATACTTGCCCTGCCCCGCTCTGCCATATCCCGTCCTGCCCTATTTACATCCCTACTATCAAGGAATACTCCCTTTACAAAGTTTGAATTCTAAATTTAAACGAATGATTCTATTTATTCTATCACATATCTCGATGGTGTTTAAATGATAAATATATAACATTAACTGTTTATTTTTTCCATACTCGATACTTGATACCTGATTTTGAACTTTAACTAATTCAAGTTTGCAACCCCCGCTTAAGGCCATTCAATTGGGGAATCGCTTCAGATAATTTTTTTTAATTACCATATCATGAATTCTATATCTCTAATTTAGGATGAAGGAACCTATTTATCCCACCACAATCCTATGTGGTACAACGACGACTTGTTAACAAAACAAGTAATATGGAGTTGGAATTAAGATACTCGTCCAACAATTTTTTCTATGCCTTTGAGTTTATTTACTCTACATGGTGTAGTATATATTTTCTTATTAGCAATTTAAGACAAATGAACACGGACAATAATTTTCATCAAAAAAACCAGCTAAAGTTTAGTCAATTTATTTTTTTACATCAACTTTAAAATACAACTCCCATCATATCAATCAGAAACACCGATTTCATGTTTAGCTTTCATTCGGCACAAAATATTCTGGGCTTTATTTAGATTATCCATTTGAAGCTCGGCATTGAATAGGCCTTACTCAAAAGCAGCCCAAACACTTAATTCGATACTTTTTGGGATGATCTTTAATTTTTTATATTTATTTGTTTTATGGGTTAAATTTTAAGGTTAAAAATTAAAAATATTATTTATGGGACAAGTAAGAGGCAAAACTTATTAAACTTGAAGTTCTGCACCGCTGTACGGACAAAAACGAGGACAAAAATTTAATATTATCTACTTGAAGGCTATTTATGTACTTCGACATCCGTAGCACTAAAATAGGACTTATTTTCTCAAATAGTCATTTTTAAGCCATTGTTTATATTTTATCCACATTTAAATTTTTTTTCTGCAAATAAACCATGCATTTCGCAGCTGGAATAATTATGGTGCCGATTTAGGACTAAACTTCCTAGTTAACTTGTGTGAAACTTTAGATCAAATGATTAAGGTTTAATTATAAATTTGTATAGATAGTTCAATTTATTCTATATAACTTCATAAAATTCATATTTGCTTAAGCTATTTGAAATTTCCTCAAATTTAAAAGGTCTCATATAAATTTACTGCGAATTATTTACCAAAATATAAATTTAAAAAAGGGAAATACAATAACAAAGTGTACCAAAAAAAAAAAAAAGAGTATTGAGGAGAAGGGCAATTACATTGAAAACAGCGTTTGGGCAGATGACGACGCCGTTTGTTAAAAGAATAGCCAAAATCCCTTAAACGTGCGCCGCAGGTCTCATCACACACCTGCGCAAATTAGGGTTCTTCCTCACTTTTAAACGTTGTTCTCTCTGTTTCCCAACGGATAATCAATCAATCACAACGCTTTTTGGCGCGTGTTTGTAGATGCAAATACATTGATCTGTTCAATGGAATTTCCAGTAGAGACAAACATTGATGGTGCTCTAGATGAAACCGTTGGTTCGTTTCTCTGATTCTGTAAGTAATCATTAACACTTTCATTTGTTTGAAATTTTTAGAAATTTTAAAAATTTCAATTTGTGGTGCTTTGATTAATGCTTTAGTCACATTGTAAACATTATAGTTTTTGATAGAATTAGTCTCTTAAGTATCACATTAGGGAGATAATTTTCAAGTTTGTAAAAGTTGCGTACTCTTTTGTTGTAGATTTGGAGCTTTTGTTAGGTTTACATTGTGGCAACCTGTGTTTCTTTCTTTACACCATTAGGTTTGAGAACTGAAGTTGTCAATTTTGCATTTATTTCTCTAAGTTGGAGTGGCCAATTAATGGACTATTTTATGGTCCATTGCAAGATATGGGACTTGAGTCCCACATCGGTATTCAGTGTGCTGATGTGGGGTTTATATAGACTTGGACTCTCCCACCTCAATAGCTAGCTTTTGGGGCGTGGTTCTCCGTGGGTTGTGTCAACTATTTTAAAACTCACCAATTTACTTGAAATATTAGAAGTTTGTAAAACTCACCAATTTACATCGTGGTGTACACACATTTATGTGTGTGTGTGTGTATGTAGTTAAAAAGGGGCTCTACAATACTCGCCTTTTGTCCTTTAGAAACTCAAAGGATATTACCTTTAAATTATATGAATTCGAATGGAGAGTCAAAGGTAGTTTCGTTTGATTTTGATTGGAGCTAGTGAAAATAGATGTAATATTAGCTATTAAAAGTGGTCTTTTTGGTATTCGTTTGTTTTATGAGGATAAATGCCTCCGTGTGTCAGTTTCTGCCACAGCATGCACATACTAGCTGTGATGCTAGTCTTTTTTCAAAATGAATTTTCAGTTGTTCCGTTAGCTTCTTTTGGCTTCTGCTTTGACTGAGTGCCTCTTCTATGTTTAGTTTAGTTAGGCCTATATATGTGTGTATTAAGTAACATGATTGGGTGCTGCATATCTATTGTAACATATTAAAATTGTTGAAGTTTTACAATATCTGTGTGACTTAAAAAATTAGACATGGTTCTAGGTTTGTAGTGAGCAGTATCTTGACAAGTTTATAATGTCTGAAGAGGCCGGGCAAATGATGGTACTTTATGGCGATTCCTCGGATCAGAGATCTCTGTCTTTGGATGATACAAGCAGCACTGAGGAATCACCCGATCAAACAAGGCTGTCTCTGGAGACAACTAATGATGCAGTTCCGTATATAGGACAAAGATTTCCCACTCACGATGCTGCTTATGAATTCTATGCTGAATTTGCCAGAGGCTGTGGTTTTTCAATCAGGCGTCACCGTACAGAAGGGAAAGATGGTGTGGGCAAAGGGCTTACAAGACGCTATTTTGTTTGCCATCGTGCAGGCAACACTCCTATCAAAGCCGCTAATGATAATAAGCCTCAGAGGAACAGAAAATCCTCCCGATGTGGATGCCAAGCATATATGCGGATAAGCAAGACAGCTGACTTAGGAGTGCCTGAATGGAGAGTGACTGGTTTCATGAACCACCATAATCACGAACTTCTAGAGCCAAACCAAGTACGCTTTCTTCCTGCATATCGCAGCATATCAGATTCAGACAAGAGCCGAATTCTAATGTTTGCAAAAACAGGAATCTCAGTGCAGCAAATGATGAGGCTTATGGAGCTCGAGAAGGGCGTGCAACCGGGCTTTTTGCCATTTACCGAGAAGGATGTCAGAAATTTGCTTCAGTCATTCAGGAAGGTGGATCCTGAGGACGAAAGCATAGACTTGTTGAGAATGTGTAGAAATGTTAAGGAAAAAGATCCCAATTTCAAGTATGATTTTTCACTAGATTCCAACAACAGGTTAGAAAATATTGCATGGTCATATGCCTCATCCGTCCAGTCATATGACGTTTTTGGGGATGCTGTGGTGTTTGATACAACTCATCGGTTGACTGCTTTTGACATGCCGCTCGGGATATGGGTCGGAGTGAACAACTATGGTATGCCATGCTTCTTTGGCTGTGTTCTTTTGCGAGAGGAAACTTTGAGATCCTACTCTTGGTCTTTGAAGGTAAAAGGAGTGAGATATACAAAATTCATGTTGTTAATTTACCTGAACAACTGGCCAATTTGGAGGCCTTTACTTTTACTCAGATCCCTACCCCTCTTTAAATCCCTAACTTCCCCCTCCTCTCCGAAATAAAAAGCATATGGCATCTGGATATCTAATGCTGACTGATTCAAATGCATCCTATGATTCATGTGTCACATGCTTTCATGCTTGTGGGATATCAGCAGTATCTATCTGCTAGATCAGGCTCTGTAAATTTCTAATAAAATTCAAATGTATGTGGACTTGCAACAGTGGAATTATGTCTTGAAACACCAGGAATGTTGATGGTTCTAAAAAGTAGTTTCTATTAGGAAAATGTTTGCACTTATAGTTTTTTTGTTGGCAGGTCTGATCTTATATCAATCAATTCTAAGAAAAGATCTGATCTTATATCAATCCGTTTGTTATTTCTGTTGATATTTTTCTTTTTACAGTATGAAGGTTTCAATTTAGGAATGTTACAACGCCTCTCACTACCTGCTCCTGCTCCAATAGAAGGAAAAATATTAAATTAGAGAAAATAAAAGAAAATGCACGATAAATATGAAATGATGTCTACAAATGAGTATATTCACAATTTCCACAATCTCTGTTGATATTTGTTTGTTTTCAATTGTCTAAGGCATTCTTGGCGTTCATGAATGGGAAGGCTCCACAAACAGTGCTGACTGATCAAAATATGTGTCTCAAAGAAGCAATTAACTTGGAGATGCCCTCAACTAAGCATGCCCTTTGCATTTGGCTTATTGTTTCAAAGTTTCCATCATGGTTTAATGCTGTTTTAGGAGTGCGGTACAATGATTGGAAGGCTGAGTTTCACCGACTCTATAATTTGGAATCTGTGGAGGACTTTGAATTGGGTTGGAGAGACATGGTGAACTCGTTCGGACTGCATACAAACAGGCATATTGCCAGTTTATTTGCCTTGAGATCACTGTGGGCGCTACCATACCTTAGGAGCCATGTTTTTGCTGGTATGACCACAGCCGGCCACTCAAAGTCAATCAATGCTTTTATCCAACGGTTTCTGAGTGCACAGACCCGGCTAGCACATTTTGTGGAACAAGTATGTAATCTTGAACTTAACTGTTATTTTTTATCTTTATTATTCTTGGTAAAATTTTCTTCCAAGTGCTGAATAAATGCTTCTGAACACTTCAAAACCAGATGAAGTTTAGGGACTTGATATCTCTGGTGAAGGTTTAGGGGCTTAATATCTGCTACAGAACCAAAGTTTCTCATTATGTTAAAATTGGTAGGATGTGGAAACACATGCTTGCTTCCTGATAATCTGTATTCTGAGGGATATGCCAGGAAGAAAATTGTCTGTCATGACGAATGCCATGAATGCCATGAATGCTACCCGCATGTTCCCTCCCACCCCTTTCCCTTTGTTATTTTAAGTTATGAATTTGTATGGTTTTACACTTACTTTACTTGATGGGGTGTATAGGCAACTTGAGGTCCTTGCTGAATGTTAGAGATGGTCGAATAGTTGAAAAATTAGCATGTATACTGCAAAACCCACTCAAGGTGGTAATGATTGGTTCATCATATGTTTTTACAAATTAGAAGTGATCTCTTTTCTTATTTACATAGTTAGCACCTACCTTATGCAACAAAAAAAGGTGATTTCTATTCTTATTTACACAGTTTGTACCTACCTTGTAAAAAATATCGTTATTTACATAGTTTGCATTATCAGGTTGCTGTTACAGTTGATTTCAAGGATCAAGCAGGAGAACAGCAGACTATGCAACAAAATCTGCAAAATATATGCCTGAAAACAGGCGCTCCCATGGAAGCACATGCTGCTACAGTTCTGACACCATTCGCATTCTCCAAGCTTCAAGAACAACTTGTTTTGGCTGCCCATTATGCATCATTTCAGATGGAAGACGGTTTCCTTGTCCGACACCACACAAAACTCGAGGGGGGGCGGAAAGTTTACTGGGTTCCAAGAGAGGGCATCATAAGCTGCAGCTGCCATCAATTTGAGTTCTCTGGAATACTTTGTCGCCATGCTCTCCGTGTTCTGTCCACAGGAAATTGCTTTCAAATACCAGATAGATATCTGCCGCACCGGTGGCGACGAATCAGTACACCATCAACAAAATCTGTTCAAAATACTCACAATGATCACACTGAGAGGGTTCAGTTACTGCAGAGTATGGTTTCTACTCTAGTAACAGAATCAGCAAAGTCAAGGGAACGCCTTGAGATTGCAACAGAGAACGTTTCAATCCTTTTATCGAGGATAAGAGAACAGCCAATTTGTTCACAAGGTGTTAGAGAGTTGTCCTCAAATCAGAGAAATATTTGACTATAGTTAGAATAGTTTGATTTACATCCAGAATTCTTGTAGACGATAGGTAAAATAGAAATTAAACAGGGGAAACTTGTCTAGCTAGTGTGTAAAGAGTTGAGCTGGCTTGACACCCTTTTATTAAAAATTTGCAAAATGTTTTACTAGACTATGTTATTGTCATTAGATAGGTATTTGATATGTAAAGTTTTTTTGCTGGAGGGAAAAAACAGGAAAAAGGTGAAACATTTACTTTATGTAATTGCTTTTGCATTGGAAAAAGAAAGCTCTTTCAATAACGAGGGAAATGAAAGGAAAGGAATCAGATTTTTTTTATTGTTCCGTGCTTATGTTGGTTGTTAGTCTTGTGTGCAACTATACAAGCCATAGTTGTCTTCCTATACCACACAATTTTTATTGGTTTTATTTATGTTTTTCTTCTTTTTGTGCAAGTTATTAGCCATTTAAACTTTAGACTTTTTAAGTTTTACGGACCGACTCACTCTATAGCTATTATTTAATTTGTCCGAATGTCACAGAGTTATTTGATGACCACATGACAATCATAGTCATAATAGGAACTAGAATTTTAAATCAATAAGACGAAATATTACTGCAAGTTCTATTAAAAATTCAAGAAAAGAACAAGGCAAGAAACCAACGTGTCATCTCATGGAAAGAACTAAATTAGATATATTCTAATGATGAATAGTTTCGCCAATACAAAGAGAGAGAGAGAGAAGAGGAAAACACAGATCAAAGTGACAATAGGAAAGTAAGTACAGAAGCAATCTATTATACTGCTCATATCAGGCGGATATAGAGGAAGGGGTATGAGTTTACATGAATCCATGCTTCCGTCGCTAGACGACATATAACACTGTAATTCTTCTGGAATAATACTTAATAAAATTATGGTGAACCCTTTTATATTTGTTGTCTTTTCTTTTTCTTTTCTAGTTCTTTTATTATGTTATCTTTTCTTTATTTTATGTTTATTCTTTTTTCCTTTTTTTTTTTGGGTTTATTCTTGAGTTCAAAAATTTCTAAAACATTAAACTTCACATCTCCTCCTTACGTCTCTTTCTATCTTAATTTTTTTGACGAACACATTCATCCTCTAACTTATTTCTTTATCATTTCTCTCATTTATATTTTCTTTTAAATTTTTCTTTCATTTGTGAAGTGAGTTTTCTTCAACTAACAATGCTATTATTAATCACTTTTAAGGTTTAAAATTTGTTAAGAACAATTGTAAACTGAATGATATTTCCTTGTGATAGTAGTATTATCCATAGTTTGCTCGATAAGTTGTTGTTTTGATGGAGTCAAGCTACATTGTAGTACAATGCATCCGTACTCTTAAAATACTAAATATACCTCTGCCTCATATAACGTGAGAAACCAAGAAAATACAAAAAATAATCAACAATGATCATATAACGTCAAAAAATGAATTAACAACCTATATCATTCGCACCACCCCCAATTACCATACGGCAAATCCAAGAATAGCATACTATGAAAACTATACATACAGTACAAGAATTAAAAAGAATTATCCAGCAAAAAAGTACCAAGAAATTAAAAGAAAATCAGGAGGAATTTTTCATGCTATTGATCCCTTTCGGACCCTATATTGTTTCACACAATCGGGAGATTGAGTCTTCTTTAAAACTCTCGTTGTTGGTGGAAAGGATCCTTTGTGTGAGAAATTTTTCTTGATAGTTAAGACCTTGTCTTTCAGAGATTTCGAGAAATGGGAATGAGCTTGTATAGATGAACTCAGCAAACGTTTCCCAGGTGCAATCATCATCCATAATGTTTTAAGGTTTGTAAAAACCCCATGGATAACACTGTAGTTCTGTACCTTCTTAATTATGTCTACATCGGTTAAATCCCAAGGCTTTTCCATTGGTGACGTTTGGTGCAGTGAGTGTCTTGCATTCAACTTTCTTCTATTCAGCCATTTCTGTTCTTGAGTTTTGATCAGGCCATTAACAAGGAAGTAAATTGCATCAGGACTCTTTTTTTTTCCCTCATAATTATTGATGAACATAATAATTTTAAAAAAAATCTCACCCGCTTCAAGCAATGATTTAACAAGTGGAAATATGACAAACTCTTATTTTTACGTTATCCTCTTGGATCAATATTAGCTCTTGTAGTTAGAGCACTGAATCTGAAATGACAAATATTATTTGTCACGAATCAAATCTCAACATGTCGTGATGACGCCTATCACAATATTTGATAAGGCGACAATCATAAATAACTACATATTTTTAAATTGAAAATATGATGAAACACGTTTAACAGTATAAATTCTCATAAATAACCGATATGAATAACTGCGACTCGAATACAAAATTTTCAAAATTCGTGCGTCACTGAGTACATGATCTACTAAATGACAACACACTCAAAATTTATAATATAATTGTCTGAAAAGATAGAACAATGCTAAAAAAGAAGGAGAGCCTAGAGCAGCTAACTGTAACGACCCGACCAGTCGTTTTGAATATTTTAGCCCTAATCCTTATTTATTGCCTCCTCTATGTTGTATCATGATTATGTAACTTGCCGGGGTATTTGGTTTTGGTTCGGATGAGTTCCGGAGTGAAATGGGACACATAGTCCCTAAGTTGGAGCTTTAAGTTGACGACTCCGGATGGAGTTCTGACAGTTCCAATAGCTTTGTACGATGATTTTTGACATAGGAGCGTGCCCGGATGTTGATTTGGAGGTCTGTAGGTCGTTTTGACGTGAGTTGGTGAAAGTTGGAAAGTTGAAAGTTTGGAAGGTTGGGAAGTTTGATCGGGAGTCGACTTTATTGATACTGGAGTCGGATTCTAATTTCAGAAGTTGGAATAGGCCCGTCATGTTATTTATGACTTGTGTGCAAAATTTGAGGTCAATCGGAGTTGTTTTGGTACGAATCAACATTAGTTTCAGAATTCGGAAGTTTATAGTTTCATAGGCTTGAATTGGATTGCGATTCGTAAAATCAATGTTGTTTTATGTGATTTTTGGCCTTGAGTAGGTCCCTTATGTGTTTTGAGACTTGTTGGTATATTCAGACGAGGTCCCGGTGGGCCGGCTGTGATTCGGATTGAATTCAGATCAATTTTGGACTTAGCCTCATTGCTGAAGTCCCAGGGCTGTTGGTGTCATCGCACATGCGGAGGGATGGAACACTGGTGCGGAATCGCGAGTGTGGAAGGTGAAGCGAAGAAGCTAAAAGGAGAGCCCAGGGCTGGGCTCGCAGGTACGGACACCTGGGCCCATGTGCAGTCATTTCTTTCGCATAAGCGGAGTTGGAGGAGGGGGCTTTGGGCAAGACCGCAGGTGCGAGCCATTGTTCGCAGAAGCAGAACCTCAGAGTTTAAGTTAGAACCGCACCTGGGATAGATTTTCCGCAGGTGTGGCATCGCAGGTGCGACCCCTAGGCCCACAGAAGTGAGGTTCGCTGGGCAGAAAGGTCTTGTTCGAGGGTTTGATTTTCATAATCTATTTTTGTACTTAGAGAGCTCGGTGTGAGGCAATAGTTCGAGAGATATTCATGGAAAATATTGGGGTAAGAGTTCCTAACTTGATTTTGGTTAAATTACACGAATCTATTGTTATTTTCATCATTAAATTAGTGTTTTGGAGTTGGAAATTTGGAAAAAATTTGTAGAACTTCTTAGGCTAAAATTTGGGGATTTGAAAAGTGATTTGAGGTCGGATTTGAGTAATTCTTGTGTGGTTGGACTCGTTATCGAATGAAAGTTCAGATTTTATAATTCCTGTCAGGTTCCGAGGCGCGGGCTCGAGTTGACTTTTTAATTCTTTGCAAAGATCATAATTTTATTGTTAGAATTAGTTTCCTATAGTTTATATTTATAGTGCGAAGTTATTTTTGCTAGATTCGAGCCGTTCGGAGTCGGATAATTGAGGGAAAGGCCTACTAGTTGATTGAGTTAGTATGCTTTGAGGTAAGTGTCTTGCCTAACCTTGTGTGGGAGAATTACCCCTTAGGATTGGTGTTTCTTGTGATAATTGTGATGTGTGGAAGCCGTGTACGCAAGGCAACAAGTGTGTGCATGGGCTAAAGGTGAAAATTTATTAGTTTTAGCTATGTAGATTCCTTTCATGCCTTAATTGAGTTATCTTAACCTGTTATATCCATCATGATTAGTTTCTTTTACATGCTCTATTTGTCTTAGCTCCTATTTGTTAATGGCACTACATGTTTAGTTGAAATTATTGTTTCCTTTATCCCGTATACGTTATTTAACCGTTGAATTGTTACTCGAAATAGTTGTTCTTGGAATATCTTGTTGTTGAAATTGGTAATGAGTTATAAAGGCCGTGATTCACATTGAGGCAAAGTGTTAAGTTGTGAAATACCATTCTGTTGAGTTTTAAATTTCCGGTTTTTATAGTTGAGACTCTTGTATACATTGTGATTGATCCATGATCTCTTTACTGTGAAAACATTGTTATTGTTAGTTCTTTGGCGAGTTGTGATATTGGGCACTTGAGGTGCGGTTTGTGATATATTGTGATATTGATACGCACGCGGTGGTATAAGGTTTCGGGGGTTGAAACGCTTACGGTGATATAAGGTGGGATTGATACACATGGCTAGTAGGGGAATTACTAGAAGGCATGTAGTGTGATAAGGTGGGCTAAAATGCGGGATGCTATTTCGGAAAAATAATTTTCAAAACAAAATGTAAAGGCTCCCGCGGTGATATAAGGAAAGGTTGAGATTTATTCTTGTGATTTGAGACTACGAGGCGGTACCTCGGTAGTGACTCTTCTTGGTATTTCTCTTTGGCTGCACTTGTCTTTGATTGTTTTGTGTCCTTACATATCATTCCTTGTTTTCTCCGTGTTGCATTATTTGCTTTAGTTTCATTTAGCTACCTTGATATGTTATTTTGTTTTTTCAATTTCATGTCTATCATTTCTACACTTTCATATACTCGTACATTTTTTCTTATTTAAAACCAGTAAGGCCTTGACCTGACCTCGTCACTACTCTATCGAGGTTAGGCTTGGCACTTATTGGGTACCATTGTGGTGTACTCATGCTATACTTTTGCATATCTTTTTGTACAGATCTAGGTACCTCCTACCAGCCCAAGTGTTAGCGAGAGCTTAGCTGCGGAACTTCAAGGTATACCTGCCGCCGTTCGCAAGCCTCAAAGTCCTCTTCTACCTAGATTCCTTTATTTCATTATCCTTTCATAGACATTGATGTATAGGATTATTCAGTACTACTATTTAGAGCTTGTGACTTGTGACTTGTATTTCGTCGGGTTTTGGAAGTTGTACATGTAGAGTTATAGATTTTATTTTACGTAGTTGTTGAAGTTTTGAGACTTTAAATTATTGCTTCAGTCATTTCTGCATGAATGGTAGGCTTACCTAGTCTTAGAGACTAGATGCCATCACGACATCCTATGGAGGAGAATTGGGATCGTGACAAGTTGGTATCAGAGCTCTAAGTTCATAGGTGTTATGAGTCACAAGCAAGTTTATTAGAGTCTCGCGGATCGGTATGGGCAGAGGAGCAGCCATGTAGTGCAGCAAGAGCACCCGCACGAGCTGCTACAGAGGAGCCACTAGTAGCTCCAATTGGAGAGCAGGCACCTGAGACGCCTGTTACTACCCCTGCCCTCCAGGAGACTCTCGCCCAGTTTTTGAGCATGTTTGGCACTTTAGCTCAGGCGGAGTTGATCCCACTTGCTCCTGCCACATCTTAGGCCGGGGGAGGAGCACAGATTCCCGCAGCCCGTACACCAGAGCAGCGGGTCCAGATTGACCAGGTCCCAGAGGTCATACCAGTACAGCCAGTTGCCCCAGTTCAGCCTGAGGTTAGGTCAGCAGCTTATGAGGGGAAGCAGCTCTGGCTCGAGAGGTACAAGAAGTACCACCCTCCTACTTTCAGCGATTTGGCTTCAGAGGATTCCCAGGGTTTTCTTGAGGATTTCCACCATATCCTCCGTACTATGGGTATTGTGGAGTCGAGTGGGTTGCTTTCACTACATTCCATCTTAAGGGAGCGGCTCATCAGTGGTGGCGAGCGTATGAGTTGGGTAGCCCAGCCGAGGCAGCTTTACTCACCTGGGATCAGTTCTTAAAGATGTTTATGAGGGAGTTTTCTCCCCAGAGTCTTAGGGATGCATCGCGCGCAGAGTTTGAGCAGTTGCGACAAGGTGCTATGACTGTATTAGGTATGCAGTTTGGTTCAGTGATTTGTCCAGGCATGCACCAGCCTTGGTTGCTACTGTCAGAGAGCGAGTTCGTCGATTTATCGAGAGGCTCAACCCCAGATATCATATTCAGCATGGACCGAGAATTGGAGATGGACATCCCATACCAGCATGTAGTGGAGATCGCTCGGAGATTAGAGGGTATGTGGGCCCGGGAGAGAGAGAGAGAGGAGAGGGAGGCCAAGGGGCCTCGAGATTCTGGCACATATAATGGTTCCCGTGCCCCAGTTGTAGCTCGTCATGGTAGGGTCTGTGTGAGACACCCTGTTCATTCAACACTTCTAGCTTCCAGCGGTATTCCAGCCACTCCTAGGCCTCAGGTTCCCCATTATGCACTTCCACTGTCTAGTGAACCTCTTGTAGGGTGCTTTCACCGGTCAGTCCAGCCCACCAGGCCCGAGTCAATCTGAGTAGCCACGTCCTCCGAGAGCTTGTTTTGAGTGTGGTGACACTCTTCATATGGTGAGGGACTGCCCCAGACTCAGGAGGGGTGCACCTCTGCAAACTACTTAGGCTTCGTGTATTCCACTAGGTCCTCAGGCTTCTTAGGCCGTGGTTACCGCACCAAGTGCCACTCCGCCGGCACAACCAGCTAGTGGTGGAGGTCGGGCAGGAGGAGGTCGCCCTAGAGGGGGAGGCCAGGACAAATATTGTACTCTTCTTGCTAGGACAGAGGCGGTAGCATCCGACTCAGTTATCACAGGTATTGTTCCTATTTGTCATAAGGATGCTCATGGTAGGCTAAAAACCTTTGTTTTAGCCGTAGTATTGCACTCTAATCATTGCATTTTATGAGATTTTGAGCTTAAATGATAGTGAATTACGCTTATTACGTGTTTTATGCCTTCCAGGAAATGATTCCAAGCTATTAAGATAATTTGGAGCTAAATTGAACAAGTTCGAGCTTTGAAGTCTAAGTGAAAGCCCAAGATATTAAGCTAGGATCATGTTGGGAGGTCGAGTACCAAGTTTGGATGTCAAAAAGTGGATGAAACAATTTAATCTGAGAAAAAAATACAGCCGCACTGCATGGGGCGGCGCGAGGCACCGCGCAGCAGTTAAAATATGGTCTGACAGACAAAATTCAAGGCCCCTGATAAACTCCATAGGCGCGTCGCGCCCTGCGCCACGTCTGTACATTTTTGGATTAAAGTGATTCCTGTTT